>ML685840.1:8541583-8690336 GCA_007922175.1 Pelusios castaneus | reverse complement strand
ACTGAAAAGGTACTATTCATTCATTCTCCAAAGCTTAGTGGACCACCGAGGTTGGTTCATGGACACAAATACTGGAAACATGAGAAAGGGCCATGATACCAAGGTCTTTAGGAGGCTTAGAGTATTTCTGTGCTGACATTTATTTTTGGGGACTCCACATACCAGAACCTATCATGATTCATGAAGCCGAATCGTGACATAACTGACCTAAGAAAAAGGGAACTCACCTAAAGACTGAGTAGCTACAGAATGATGGTGGAGAGTGCCTTTGGGCAGCTAAAAGCCCATTGGTGATGCCTGCAGATCCATCTGGACGCCAGTGCAGTCAATGAGATTTGTATTATAATAGTATGCTGTGTCTTGCACAACATATGTGAGACCAGAGGGGAATAACTCCATAAGGCGTAGGCACAAGACAGAACTGTTTCTCTAGCTGTACAAGCAGCCAGATCTAACCCATATGCATGTAACCCCTGATTCATGGCAAGCTAGAGAAATTTGTGATGCTGTATAATACATCTTAGAAGAGTGGAGCCAGAAGGAGACTTTAGATTGCTTCAAAGAACATTGTTGTTATACTATGGTGCTTCTGGAAAAACTTAATAGACTATTGACATATACAGTTGTTGCAAGACACGTTGGTGGTCAATCACCTGCAGCTGACAATGTCCCAAATGAAAGCAGACAATCAGGGGAGGGCCCTCAAGGGTAACCCCTTTTGGACACGGTCATATGCTGAGGAGAGTTTTAATGCAGTTGTTATATACTAACTGCTCCTTTTTGGGTTTCTTTATGGGTAGCAATTAAGCATCACTAAATTAATTTTTTAAAGTTCTGTAAGGCTTTGAGAGAGACTTCAGGCATTTCTTCCTCACAATATTTTTTGACACCATTGCTCACATCGCTTATCAGGTGCTATGCATGATTACTCCCAGGGCACAAGTACTCGAATGGTTTCAAGTGATGACTGTTTGGGGGAGGGGGGGAAGAGGAGGTGAAGGAGGGGATCTAAAAGCATTGTTCAGTATCAGGTACCTGTAATGTTAATCTTATTTTGTTTCCCTTATATATATTATTACTTAAATTATTAACAAAGCTATGAAGACAATTCAGTTAACCTGCCTTCTGGTTTTCATTCTGGTGCTTTTGACAGCAACAGTTATTTCAGAACTTACTTCACTGTCATGAACACTTTTTTAAAAAGAGAAAAAGAGCAAATTCATTGGCAATGAAGGAAAGGTATTGTAGGAGAGATTAAATTGTTTGCATTTCACAGTCATATACTGGAAATTCTGCTATTCCAAAATTCCAGGAAGAACCATGTTGGTCATACTCAGAAAACAATGAGGAGGAGATGCTGCTTGTTATGAGAGCGGAGCAGTAGCAATGATGGCATGAGTGCCCTAAAAGCCACCACTTGTACCAGGGACTGCATGAGTGCCTGATCCTGTTCCCTTCTGGGCTTACTCCATGATGTTGTTCATGAGCGCTTTCTTCCACCTAATAGCCCAAACCTCCCTTGCCCATGCACAGGGTACAGTGCATGAAGACAACCACTGGAGTGTCATTCGGTTCCTTCATGGGTAAGGTTACCAGTTACCTTTTCCTTCTTTAAAGGTTGGCCATCACAGTCAGAGACCAGGCAGCTGCTCTCAGACCATGATCCAGGATTATCCGTACTAAACAATAGATTTAATCAGAAAACTGTTCTGAAGGGCTCAGCACAGGTTGCGACTAGCGCTGGAAATGGGAGTTGTAGCAGTGGAGGAGCTGGGCAAGGTCCTTTATACCTTGAAGGTCAAACTAGATGATCATGCGGGATATGGGTCCCTTCTGACCTTAGAGTCTAGGAGTCTGAGTGAGGATCAGATAGTCAGAGGCAGCCTTAGCCTACCTGGGCCCCTAGGCAAAGGCCCATTGTGGGGCCCCCTTTAGGGCTCCCTGGCACTGGCCCCAACCCCTTCCCCACCGTGGCCCTGGTGCTCAGCTGGTGCCCCAAAACCCACCCGGGCGCCCTGCAGGGGGGCCTTGAAAACGCCCTGTGGCCCTGGCAACCTGCTCTCCTGTGGTCATCCTGCTCCACCCAGCCGGGTTCCCCCAAACCCTTTGTGGCCCTGGTGCCATGGTTCCCCCACATCCCTGGCTCCCTGCAGCTGCCCTCTGGCCCCGGCGCCTCGTTGGGGAACCTGAACCTCCCATATAGTCCCCCCACCCTGCCGGGGGCCTGAAAAAGCCCCCGTGGTCCTGGCTTCCCATGGCCAGCCCCCTCCGTGGCCCCGGTGCCCTGCCAGGGGCTCCAAAACTGGCCCCAGTACCCCATTGGGGGCCCCAACCCCCCACTGCTATCCCTATGGAGGGCGAGTGGGGTGACCCCATGCTGCCTCACTGTCTACCCGCTGCCAGGTCCCCGCCCCCCACCCCCCACCTTGCTGCCTTTGGCAGGAAGCCAAATGCAAGGGGTGGGGTGGAAGCATGGAGCCAGTCCTCTGGGCTGGGCCAGGCTGGCCCCACCGCCACTGGCTCTGGCCCACCAGATCTCCATTATGTATTCTTCTTCAAGGTGGGATGCAGAGGCAGCTTTTGGGATAGGCAAAGGGGCCCCTTACTGCTTGGGGCCTTAGGTGGGCACCTGCTTCACCTACCCCAAAAGTCGCCTCTGCAGACACTAAATGTATCAATTAACTGTGGAAATAGCTCTGGAGAACTATTGAAACCTATATACCTAGTACACACCCTTTGCCCCTGTCTACACTGCCCTGTAGAAGGAGCACTGTGCCATGCCACATTGGAGACATGCACATGCCATATCCCTCCTGCCTGCTCCTTTTGCACACTAATCTGTTCTTCAGACACATGCTTCAGATATAGAGGACAGGGGGTACATAGCACACTAACACACACAACTTTGTATAGTCACTAGTATGGATGTATTCTGTATAAAGAGAACCACAATCTATCAACAGCTCAGCTGATGGCATGTGCAAAGTCCTGCATTTAGGATGGAAAAATCCTATGCACTGGTACAGGCTGGGGACCGATCGGCTAAGTAGCAGCACTGTAGAAAAAGACCTGGGGGTTATGGTGGACAGGAAGATGAATATGAGCCAACAGTGTGCCCTTGTTGCCAAAAAGGCCAGTGGCATATTAGGCTGCATCAGTAGGAGTATTGCCAGCAGATCGAGGGATGTGATAATTCCCCTCTATTTGACACTGGTCAGGCCGCATCTGGAATACTGTGTCCAGTTTTGGGCTCCCCACTACAGAAAGGATGTGGACAAATTAGAAAGAGTCCAGCGGAGGGCAACAAAAATGATTAGGGGGCTGGGGCACATGACTTATGAGGAGAGACTGAAGGAACTAGGCTTATTTAGTCTACAGAAAAGAAGACTGAGGGGAGATTTGATAGCAACCTGCAACTACTTGAAGGGGTGCTCCAAAGAGGAGGAAGCTAGGCTGTTCTCGATGGTAACAGAGGACAGAACAAGGAGCAATGGTTTTAAATTACAGCTGGGGAGGTCAAGGTTGGATATTAGGAAAAACTTTCTCACTAGGAGGGTGGTGAAGCATTGGAATGGGCTACCTAGGGAGGTGGTAGAATCTCCATCTTTGGAGATTTTTAAGGCCCAGTTAGACAAAATCCTGGCTGGGGTGATTTAGTGGGAGTGGTCCTGCTTTTTAGCAGGGGGTTGGACTAGATGACCTCGTGAGGTCCCTTCCAACCCTATTATTATATGACTCTATGTTCAACAACAACCAGCAAAATATCAATACATTTAAATCCTAAATCAAGCATAAAAATGGTGAAGGTTCTGGCACACTACTGGATGGTCTATTCACAGAAAAACTGAATGGAGTCTACGAGACAACCACATTGTCACCTAAATGAATGTCTTGCACATTCACACATCCACCTAACCCAGTGTGGAAAATGAAATGCTCATGATGATAAAAAAAATGCAGAGGAAAAAAATGTTTCAGAGGGCAAAAGTTGAGAGAAAGACTGCAGTGAGAAAGCAAGAAAAACCAGTCACAGCTCTGTTGAGTGGGCACAAAAAATAAATTAATTGCTAACAGAATATTGCCAGCTACAGTAAACATTTTTAGAAAGAGATAAATTGGCTAGCTAAGAATAGCCTCATCAGAGAAACAGCAAACTCTAAATGCTAATGATTCTGCTTCAATACAAAAAATAAATAAGGGCCTGAAAAATGTTCAGACTCTGAGCCAAATTCAGCCCTGACAACTTCTATAGAGTTAGAACTATTTACACCCACAATGAATTTGGCCCCTTCACTTTAGTACAGGGCTAAATATTCCAGACAGCATGAAATAGAGAATAAAAAGACTACCATCTATCTGAATATGGAAGACAAAATAGAAAATCCACACTCTTTACAGTTCAAAGTAGAATCATTTAATAATCCAACACTGACCTCCAAAAGGGATTATTTCTTAGAAGACAAAGAAACCCTTAAAACTCCACCAAGTGAGAACACTTTTCCCTCACAAAGCACTTTCAGAACCACTAGCTAAAGAGATGAAAGACTACCCCAGATTTCTAGTAACTTAGTATTCAATCAAGAATTCTTGGTACGGGTGGGGCAGGCTTTTTGTGTTTGTATTTATTTTAAGTATTCTTGGGAAATAAAGACCTTGTGATGTGTGTATTCCAGCTGACACACATTGCAAACATTATCAATGATTTTGACTTTGTCTGTGTAGTAATCCACCTGAATGATTACAGACCAAGCCCCTCAAATGGTAGCAAGGCAAGATGCCAATGCTTTGTACATTTGATTGCTCTTGTGCTGCATCCAGCTGCAGCAAATTAGAAAGCAACAAAATGGCAGGGTCCCAGGGACCGGGCTGTGGCCTGAGCCCGAATGTTTACACTACAATTAAACAGGACTGCAGCTTGAGCCCAAGAACCTGAATCAGCTGGCCGGGTTAACTGCAATGTAGATATAGCCTAAGAAACTAGTCAAAGAATTAGTGTTCCTCCAGCTATGACCATGGGCGGGCTTCAATCACAGATCACTATAGGGTCACTCCATTCAGTATCTTCTACACTGCTATAACTCAAAATGACTGTTTAGTCACCCTGGAAATTAGAGAGTGCCCCTTAAGATACAACCTTGGGTTTTGAAACTGCAAACAATGGTTGAGGCTTGCAGGGTGAATTCCTGTATATCTGTCTTCAGGTTCATTATTGTGCTCCTTGAATTGGAGCAGGAAACAGCTGGTAGGCAAGTTTTTATTTTTTAAAAACAGTAATTTTTTTCTTATAGAAGGAGTCCAGCAACTGTTTAATACCTTTTTTGTTCTACAAAGTCTACTCACCCACTATAGAAACGCAGAGTTAACAAACAGCAAGACAGACACTGTATTCTATTAAGAATACATTTGCTAGCAACCTAAAAAATGCCAGTGCTTTAATTATTTGTGATACTAAAAAGCTTTTAATTATTTCTTTAAAATTCTTTATTTAATCTTTAATAAAAAAAAGAAGATTGAACATTATTTGTAGAAATTTTTTTTGATGCTGATTGCCTGATTCTCTCAATTTTTTTCTGATACATAGTATTACAAATTTGCAAACAGATTTAAACAACTTGTGTAATCAGAGTTACTTTCAAAATAATTAGCAGCTGGAAAAAGGTGGACGTCAGTAAATAAGATTGCTGTGAATATGAAATTTAAATTCACAGGAAAAAGTTTAGTTATCTATTCTGATCCAAATTAATTCTGACAGCAATGCTTGTGTTTCATAGATTCATGCGATTTATGTCCAGAAGGGACCAACAGATCATCTAGTCTGACCTTCTGTATAAGAAAGGCCATTAAATTTCACCCAGTTTTCATACTGAGCTCAATAGCTTATGTTTGTGTGTGCATCATTTCAGTGCAGAACTGTTATATATAACAGGCAAGGTATTTATTAACTGCATGCACTCCAGTGAGTGTGCAACGTCAGCTATGGCTGCACTGAATGGTGGAGACGGAGTGATTACCTCTGCTTGGGAGAGTTATGTTTGAGAGATCTGTGGAATACTTTAAGGTGTGATAGGAGGAGCGCTATGTTTTCCACCCTCTCATGTGAAGAAAGGAGAGAGGTGTGTTTGGACCCTCCGGAAGCAGAATAAGTCATTTCTGTGCAGAACAGTAGGAGGATACATGGCTTTTATTACGAATCATACTGTCAACAGTGAGGTGGAAAAGGAGAGGACTCTAATCCTTTAATGAGGGTTAAGTGCAAATATAGGTTGAGAATGGTATTCTGTAAGCAAGTGTACAACAGTTGTAAAAGGCTATGAAGTGGTTTTTAAATTGTACATTTGCTATTGTTTTGAGGCCGTGGGCTAAGTGTGAGTATTTAAAACCTCCTGACTCTTACAGAGCAGGGACCAGTAAAAGTAGGTGTATATTGACTCATTGCTTGAAGATGGCAGAGGAAAGACAGAATAGGGAGCATCTCCCCCCCACCACCACCTTTTTTTTGGCCTTTTAATAGCGCTAGATGGAATTGAGTGATGAGACAGAATGGGTTGTGAAAGCAGGTGTAGAGTTTGTACTTTTCAGCAACTGCCAGTTGGTCACAGTAAAGATGTGTGTGTGGCAATGGGACATATTGGGCATTGATGAAAGAAGGCAGAGTTAAGACTGCATGGGCCACAACCTTTCCTGTCCATTTCCCGGTCCTCAGAACTTTGAGTTTTGCTCAGCTCAGCATTCTGCAGGAGGATAAGATGCCACCGCGCAACCTTAACTCTGCATAATTTTGTATGTGAATTTTTAACACTGAATCCCCTAGCGTTTTTAATAGAAAAAGATAAGTTGTTAGTAGGCGTTAGTAGACATTTATGCAGTTTTATGTATTATGGCCACCAATTAGCATACTGAACCAGCCAGCCTCCTGTCTCCATCAGCTGTAACACACCAACCCTGCTTCAGCACAGCTTCCAGCCATACTTGTTAGCCATTCATTGTGTTACCCCCTTAAACCTGGCCCCACTCCTACTACTGTACCCCAGCCCCCTACCAGAAGTGGGAAACATCTCCCTGAAGTCCTCACTCCCTGATATATAAATGTTTCTATTGCAGTTAATCTCCCCCTTCCTCAATAACCTAGGTCACATGAAGTGCCTGAAGCAAAGGACAACTATGTCACAATGGAATGGTGTTCCTTGTCATGATTCAGAATAGTTGAGGGGTGGAGCAGGCCCAGCAAGATCTGTTCCAAAATATTTATAATTTTATGTTTGAGAAAAAGGACCCCTGACCAACAGATGTCCCCCATCTCCAAAAAACAGTGATGTATCAGAGCTTGTAATGTTTCTGTGCGATATAGAACACATTTTCTGATGGCCATAGACCCTCCAATTGACCAATTCATGTTCTCCCAACACTTATTGCTAACTTTGATATTGTTGCTGTTACAATTATTCATTTGCTCAACCAAATCAGAGCAAAATTCTACAGTTTCTGGACACAAATCTCTCATGTTTTCCAAATCTGCTCTCATACATTGTATGAAGTACACACAAAGAATATGGCCAGATAATTTCTGCCTGAATTAATCAATACAATGTCTAGGAGATCAAAATCTCTTAAATCACTGGGTAGGTCCTGCAGAGTAGGCAAAATATGCTGCCAATACAGCCCACTTCTCTCCACCTAAATCAGTGTGTAGTAAGCAATTCCCAAATTATAGATAGTCCTTGCTCTCCCTCAAACTTCTGCAATGTCATGATCCATGAATTGCCCAGAACACACACATTGGCAACCCTGGCGGTGCATGTATTTCTTTTCCCTGAGCAGACAAGGAACCTGCACTTTCAGTTCCAAATCTGAATACATGGAAGGTCCCTGGACCAAGGCAATAAACTTGCTGGGAATCAGGCCCAGATACATAAACACCGAGGACTCGGATTCATTCTATGACCTCTCAGTCACACAGAAAATTATCATTGTCCTTGGGGACCAAAATGCCCAACTGACACTGTTCTGAAATGACCGGTTGTTTTTCACATGAAGAGTGCCAAAGAGCAAGTGGCAGGTAATTAAAAGAGGGTTGGTGCTTAGCCTCAACTGTGACTAATCTGCTTCCTAGTTGATGCTGTCAGGCCAGGGATCAGGTGATAACTGGAAGATGATCTGGTCCTTATAAGAACTGAGGGGCTCAGCTGAGCCAAAGAGCTGAAAGTAGTAGCAAGAATCCTGCACGAGTCCCTGGGTCAGGAGAAAGAACCCAGTTTATTTATGACTCTCAGGTGTGTGGCCTCCAAAGTATAATCCTACAGGATGCAGGCAATGAAAGAGAACAGCACAAAAAATGCTTGTCTGGAATCCACCTTGGAAGTCCTGTGCAGAACGTTAGGTCTCTCTGCTGAGACTGTCAGCAAAAGTACTAAATAGTGTGAAATGTGGCGATGTTGCAAGGGGAGGCTTGTTTGTTTTAACATAGACACTTGGCTTCTAGGAACTAGAATGAGAACTCAGTTTATGTAGGCAATTAAAAAGCCAGGAGGTAGCAACTTTTTTATTCCCACTACTTTGCCTGGATTTGAACAAGCAACCTAGAAGTACAAGAATTTTTATTCTATTTTCCAATCTTTTCCTCACCTCACTTAAACATAATTCCAGCTCTCTTATCGTAACATGGCGCCACCAGTCATGTTAATGTTAAGTCATATGATCAGTCTGTTACAGGATCAGAGGTGGAACAATCTGGATGTTCCTAGGCTCTTGTTCTGAGTTCAAGATAGCAGCCCCTCTAAACAAAAGCACCAATTCTTCTCTATATTTTCTATAGTTCTCCAATTACTTCCTTTCTCACATCAGAACTCACCCTCTCTCTGCAGGGCACAGAAAGAACTTAGAGTATCAATTGCAACTTTTTTGATGCATTTCAATGCCAAGAAGAGATCAGATATCATTAAACAGGCAAAGTATACCTCCTGATACCAATGCATATAATTTGTATAAAATCCAGATGTCATTAGCCTTATCATAGCACAGTTCAGAGCATTATACTGGATCACACCTGTATATCATGTCAATGAACTAATGAAGCTAGGGTAAAACATAAGCATGAATACTTTACAGCTTAACCAAAACTTTATCAAAGTTTTCTAAGTTCCAATATGATATACATCGTCTTGCTGTCTTCATAAATATATTTATGGGTTGGACATATAAGTCATTATTCCCATATATTTATTTTCATTGTGGTATAAAGAGGAAAATGTTTGGAATTTATTTATACGTGCCCACAAAAGGCATTAATTTATAAGCAGGATGTAGAGGTGGGATTTGAAGTTGGGTCTCCAACTATGAGAATCCCCTGCTGAGGGTTCTGCCAGCTCATCTCTCCAGACATAACCCAAAATGCCCTGAACACATTCTCTGGCAGGCAATTACATTGGTGATACAGTGGGGACTCGTTAGCATGTGGCCGGTTAACACGCGGTTTCGGTTAACGTGCGGTCGGGTCACGTCCCCCAAACCTAAGAAATTAACATGCGGTTTCAGTTAGCACGCGGTGTATAAAATTAAACTGAGTATATTTTTGGAAAATATTCGCTTATCACGGAGACAGATGAGCCTAAAATAGTTAGAGGGACTTGTCAAGTGTGATATCGGCTCTTCAGTTCTGATTTGGAAGATTTTTTTTAACAATTCCGTTGTTGATTTATACAGTTGAGACTCGTTAACGTGCGGTCCGCTTAACACGTGGTTATAATTGTATGGCCCCCGATGACCGCGTGCTAACGGGTCCCCACTGTAGTGCAGTTTGTCTGCTACCTGTGTCTGAGGAAAACAAGCCTTGGCTTGAGTCTAGAGAAAGCTACTTAATAAGCATATATGGCATTCTGTCTGTATTAGGGTTTTCTATAGCATCCGTCACCATGGTGTTGAAACATTTATAAACATTAAAAGAAAAAAAATCCTTTACCACTTTTCACTCTTTGGAAACTTGAGGGAAGATTTAGATATTTTACTTCACTTTATCTTCTAATAAATCTTTTTCCCCTTTGCTAACAACTCCATATGATTTTACAATGTGCCTGTATAAATTATTCCTCAGTCAACCCTACAGCCCTGACTCAAACACTCTGGCATATAGCCTCATCAAAAATGATTCATTATTATTATTATTATTATTTTAGGATCACTGAAAAGAGATAAGCATTGGTTTTAAAACTCAGAAAGAGCTATTGTTTATAATAAATTCTCACAGCTCTTGATTCTAATTGACCACATAGAGAGCACATTCTGCCACCGTGATGGAAATTAATAATATGTGAAATACCTGTGGAGCTTGAGTGTCACAGTTCCATAAACAGTAGTAAAGCCCAGAAGACGAACCCATCTTAGGAGAACACAGCGAAATATGCTTGGCTCAAAATACAAAATGATAACCTATGGAACAGAGAGACAAAGAAAGAGCTTCAGTGCCAGCTTTCATAGAGAAAAACATGCTTCATTCAAACGCAGAACCGGATTGGTACAATATAGGCAGTGGACATTTTATAGCCTGTATTACTGCACATTACAATTTTACAGAAAAGTGACTAGATCAACCCATTGGCACGGTTCTGAAGGAAGCTGGGAAAGGCCCTGTGAGAGGCTATGAAGTGATAGCACCTCTAAACGCATGTCTACAGACCTCAAACAAAATGAAAGCATGTATTCAAAGAGACAAGGGGACTGAGAAAGGAGATTTTTAATGGGCTAGTATAATATTCTGTGGTGACTCTTCCCACAGCTTGACTGATTCTATTTATTATAGTACTGTATCACACCTGAAAATAATTCCTTCTAATAAACATGGTAAAAGCAGAGCATCTCATTTTCTTGTGTAACCCATATGCCTCTCTTTGAGAGACCTACTGAGGGTGGGTTACTGTTGCTGGGCAGATTAGCTACCCACAACCAGAAATTTCTGGAAGCAGGGAGTGGTAGCATTTTTGAGCATGCTCCACAGGGTACCCTGCTGGTGTGACGTGATGTTGTCAGTCAGATGACATGAGAGCAGCAGTCTGTGCAGACAGCAGGCTAGAGCTGTTTTGAGAAGAGCCCATGTGCTCAGTTTTCAGGAGCGAAGCTGAGCCAGGAGTGAACAAGATGTTTTCTCCCTCTAATGGAGTCATCTGCAACAGATTGTGCAGACATGCATATGGGACTGAGGGCTGGTTGCAAAGGAGAAGGAAAAGCCTGCATGGAATGCTACAGAAGATTCCTGCAAAGAAAGAAGAGGACAGCTACTTCTTGCCACTCAAGCCTCTACATTGGAACAAAGACTAGCTGAGAGTTGGGTGAACTCCACCTGGACTTTGGGACTCTTGGGTATCTTTCATGCAGGGGTTTCTGTAGGGATTGTTCTTGGTTAATTGTATTTTGTTTTCTTAGGATAAGGTTTAATTAGTTAGTAGTTAATAAAGTTTATTGTTAGGTTTTTTTCAGTAGTATTTTAATGTGGGGTGGTAACTCTGAGCAATCTTTGCTATGAGTCCCATACAGACTGGATCCTGGGTCTCCAGCTGCTTTCTCCACAGGGATTGGGATTGATTTCTGTGTGGCACTGGAGAAGGGCAACTAAATGAATTTTAGCCCACCCGAAGGTTACACTTGCTCCATTGATGACATCACTATCCTCAGCATCAGACCTTGGTGCCATACATGACTCGTCTCTTTTTCTCCCTTTCCTACACGAGAACTCTGGACTCTTACCAAGTGCAGCTGCCTCTTCCTCTACAACATCCCTTCTTCACACTGAATGATAATGGCTTTGTTCACCTTCTGGCCTTTTCTTGTCTCAGCTATAAGAAGTTCCTGTTTCTCTGCATCTCATCTCCTTCCACGCCATGCACAATGCTGTTATTACAATCATCTTCCTCTCTCATCACTCCAATGATAAACTTCTCTCTCAGTATCTCATTGCTGACTTCTCAGCTTCTTCATCAAATTCAAGCATTTCCTCCTAACTTCTAAGCAATGAACTCCAACCCTATTTATATAGCTCTGCTCATTTCCTCTATCAACCCCTACTGCTGACAAAGTCTCCTTCATAGACACTCTTTTTGTATCCTTTACAAGTTTCATCCTTGTGTCCTCTTCCATACTAAAACCTATGCGTGGAATGCCCTCCTTTTGCAAAACAACCCCTCCTTCTTCGTTCTAATTCTTTTTCACAACTACATTTCTCCAAGGAAACCTTTCAACATTGAGAAAGAGACAGGTTAAAAAAAAGAGCTGCATCAATATGAGATTGAACTTGATTGGTACCACGTATGTCTGAAACAGAGCCAAATTACCACAGGAGCTAAAGGGGCTGAAGTCCCAGGCCCTGGCCTAAAGGGGCCCCCAGGCTCCAGCCCCTAAAACCCCTGATCTGCCCACCCCCTCACCCAGCTCAGTGCTGGTGGGGCTTGGAGGAGCGCTGAGAGCATTCCTGCTCTGCCAGCGCTGGGGGGAGGAGAGGGGCCTTGGGGGACTGCACCAGGGGCTTCACCACGCCCCAGCTGGCCTGGTCCCAGGGGTAGACTGGTTGGAGCAAGGCCCCAGGCTGGGGGGGGCACTGTGGTATGGGGCAGCCTGGGGCCCCCAGGCCAGTTAATTCAGCCCTGGTCAAATTGTATGGTATATTTCTAACCTAGACTGTTCTAGAAACACTTAGAGCTTTTGGAGAGGAATGTTTTATAAACTGGAAGGAAATAAAACTGGAAACCAATTGCAACAGAGACTGTGTCTTCCTTTGTGTTTGCACAGGACAAACACAATGACAGTGTCAATAACAATTAAGAAACAATGAGTTATATAATGTACTTAGTGCTCAGAATCAGTAAATGTGATGTCAACCTCAGTGTAGAAGAAAAATGCACTGAAATGTTCAGGGCCATCTGCCAGTCAGCCCAGTACATAGTTTGCACCTTCTGGCAGCAGTGGTATTATTGGACTGCCATATTATATCATCTTCAGTAAAAGCTTTTTTCTGTGTGGGGATTCTAGCCCAGGACATTGGCTGGAAGCCCAGAACTAAGTCCTCTGGGTGGCATAGAGAGATTGAGGAATGGTGGAGGTAAAAATGGCAGACATGCAGATTTAGAATGAGATCTGGAAGAAAACTCCATTTCACTGAGATTTCTTTTGCTGTAGAATCAAGATTTATTTATCTTTTTAAATCAGGTTTTGTCAAATCGAAAACAAGTATAAAATGTCATCTGGTTTTGTCACTCCACCATCGGTTGACTGGACATGCTTCAGCGAAGCAGCTGATTCATTTGCATTTTCCAAACACTGAAAGGAGAAAAAAGAAAAGCACGCAATTGTGTCTTCCAGGACATTTCTGTCAATGGCAATGATTCTTAGCAGAGATGCTGCAAGGGCTACTGAGCCCCACCACTAGCGCTCCTCAAGCCAGACAGGGAGATGGGGAGGCAGATGGACATGGATGGATGCTAGAGAGTGAGAAGTAAATCTCAATCATTCCATAAATATTCAAACCAAGACTCACTCATCTCATGCTAAGTCAGTGGTTCCCAACCTGCGTCTCATGGGCCACCTTTCAAAATGGCCTGCTGTGCCCCTCCTGCTGGCTGCAGAAGGGAGTTACTGCCTAAGGACCCAGACGAAATATGTTGCCATGGGGCTACAAGACCAGGGCAGGCTTGCTGCTGCAGCCAAGGGGACGGGAGGTTAGAGCTCCCCTCCTCCTCATTGTAGCAGGGAGCGTGGCAAAGCGATCCGTCTGGGTCCATAGGCATTGGGATCCCTGTCTGGGTAGGACAGTAATTTCTTATTGCCAGCTACAGTTTTCAGCTTTCAATGTCACACACAAATATCTTTGCAGATTTATATGACGAAGTCAGTAGCATTATCATGGGTGTTGAAGTTGGTAGGAGGGAGAAATTGTCCTGATTCATCTGTGGTTCCTCCACACCAGAAAAGCAATATCAAGAAGGAATATTATATAGGAACTCTGAACATTTCAAGGATGACTGGAAACCAAAGATTTTCAAAGCTCTGAAAGGAGGAGGTCTAAAACTATCATTTCAACCATAGAATTTCCTGAATAAAAGCAATAGCTCTCTCTGGCATGAAATGTGACATGGCAATTTTGTCTTTCAAATGCTTGCTGAACTGTTAACTGCTTGCATTTAGATAATTTTCTGTTTTCTTGTGTTTGCCTGATAATAGTGTGGTCTTTTTGTCTGGGGGGCCATGTGCTGAGCTTAATGACTTGGAAGGCAGGGCTGAGAGCTTCTTAATGAGGCTTTGCTCCCTAATCCCTTTAACACCCATTCACCCTTAGCCAGCAGGCAGAGCTACTCAGGGACAACAGGGATTTAAACATTCAGCTCCTAAGTGAGCAAAGGAGCTAGTGAATAGGAGCAGCTAATGGGATTTTTTCGTGGGAATGTAAAGAAGAAATGTGAGACCTAGATCAAATAAACATGCCCGCAAAACAAAATCAAACAAAAAGCTGCAGAAGTAAGAAGAATGCAGGCAGAAGTCCAGCAGCAGAATGGGGGCTATCCAGTTAACTGCACTGAATGCAGCATATACGATTACCAGCCTTGTCAGCAGGTGGTGTATGTGTACCAAGTACAGGCTCTAGAAACCAGAGTGGTTTCCTGAAGGTGCTAAAAGAGACAAAGAGGTACATAGAAGAGACTTTCCGAGACACAGTACAGTGTCCACCCCCTGTCCACCCCCAACTGACAGCCTCTGTCTGTTGAGGAGGATGAAAGTCGCAGGGAAGAACACTAAAGTAGACCAGAGGGAAATGATTTGCTAGTCTGAACCCTCCTTCCAGATGGTGTCATGGTAATCTCTCGCACTGATGATTCCTCTCCAGGGGAGGGATTCCCCGTTATTAGGAAGAGACAGATATCAATGGGGGATTTGATCACTAGACTTATAGATAGCTGGGTTTGTGACGACTGCAAGAACCACATCAGGAACTGCAGTAGCCAACAGGGTTAGCTTGCCTTTATTATATTCACTACTTTGCATTATATTCAGCAGTAATGCAAGCAACCTACAGGTCAGTAGCTTCTGCAACTTAGCATAAGGCTGAAAGCTTCTAAACTTCGAACAGATAAACTTTAACAGATAAATGGTCCGATGGAAAACCCTAAGCACTGGGGCACTGAAAATAGAGTATTTACAGGGAATTTCTGATCACAGAAATATGACCCAGCCACAAGGGTGTAATGGCAAGAACTGACATATAAAGAGGTTTGTGCATCACAGACACATGAGCTACATGCACAAATACTTAACCACAAGAGAGGGCCATGGTAACGAAGTGATTTATATGATAGTAAGTTGAGATCACTGATACACTAACCAATACTGATACTCCAGTATTAGGAAGATGAAGAAATACAAATAAGGAAAAGGGGAAAGTCTTCTTCCAAATATGCATCAAACATAGTGACATCAGCATATCATATTATAAAAGTTGCTTCCCAGCCTATGGGCAATAGGAGAAAGATGTGGTCCTAGGGAGGCGCCTGAATGATGTTTACTGGTGATGAGGAGGATGAGGAAGATGCTGGCTTACGTTTCAGGTTGTTTTGCAAGGGGTGGTGTGAGTATCTGGCTCTGAAGATGTACATTCTCTAACCCAGTGGTTTTCAAACTTAGGATCGGGACCCAGTATTGGGGCGCAGACCCTCAGGTACTGGGTTGCTGCGCCCCCGGCTGCCACTGCCGAAAGACTGGAATGCATTACTCAAAGGAGTACCTGTTGGATCACGGGCATAAATGATTTTTTTTCAACTGGGTCCTGAGAAAAAAAGTTTGAAAACCTCTGCTCTAGCCTTTTGGTCACCCTTACTGGCTTGGGGTGTTTGTGACTGTCCCAAACGTATTAATAGGATATTAGTAAATAGAGAAGAGTTCCTGCAGTGTGAGTGTTACTACTGTGAACATCAGAGTTCCCAACTATACAAAAATTTGAATTTTCTTGGGCCTGATTTTGGGATAAGAACTTGCCAACCCTCAAATGATAAGTGAGGATTCTTAAGTAATTAATATAATCAACACATATGATCTACATATCAAGCTACAGTTGCCTCCCAGGTATGAAGGTTGCAGATCTCTTGAGACATCTAGATGGCCTCATGTGTAGTGCTGGGGACAAGGTGGTTACGGTGCACAAAGGAACCAATAACAGAGGGAAAGATAGGAGAGAGGTCCTGGAGGCCCCTCTTAAGTTGCTAGGTAAGAGACTGAAGTGCTGCACCTCCATGGTAGCTTTCTCTGAACTGCGTCCAGTTCCACACGCTGGGTCAGTTAGACAGACAGAACTTCAGGGTCTGAATATGTGGCTGAAACGATGGTATAAGGAGGAGAGGGCTTAGATTTATTAGGAACTAGAGAACCTTTGGGAAAGCAGGAGCCTACACAGGAAGGATGGGCTCCACCTAAATTAAAATGAAACCAAATTGCTGGCATGTAAAATTAAAAAAATTGTACAGAAATTTTTAAACTAGGGGTTGGGAATAACTGAGAGGTGTGGAGGACAACATGGTTCAGACAGAAAAATCCCATTGCGGAGGACTTACTAATGGAGATTCTCTATAGCCATGTCTACACTTAGGTGCCATCTAAAGTTGATGTTGATATATCAACTTAATAAAACTGGAGGAGAGTGTCCACACAACACTCCATGCTCCGGTTTCTTGCATCCCCATTGCCTGCTGTAAAATCGGAGTAACAGAGGTTGCATTGTGGGTAGGTGTCCCACAGTGCTTCCCCTGCAGGACCGCAGGCCCTCCCCTCCCCTCCCGCCCCCCCGGCCAGGGCTGCCAGCTCTGCTGCCAGGGCGGGGGGCTGGCAAGCTGGCAGTGGGGCTGCGGGGGCCGGCAGCAGCCCTGGCAGAGGGCCTGCCAAGCTGGCAGCGGAGCCGGCAGCGGGGATGCAGCAGTCCGTAGGTCAACTTAACCATCCTTAAGTCGACCTAAGGGTCCAATGTGGACGTACCCAAATACAGTAAAAATGTTAAATGAATCAAACTGCATCACAGAATCTTTATGGACAGAAATTCTATGCTTGAAGAATATGAATATAGCAGTAGGAATATACTACCTGACCAAGATGGTGATGGTGATTGTGAAATGATATAGGGACATAAGTGAGGCTATTAAAAAAAAAAGAAGAAAGAAAACTCACTAATAATGAGGGATTTCAATGGGATTCAGAGATAGTTTCTAGGCAACAGAAATTACTGCTTCTTGGAGCAGCTAGTTCTGGAATGCACAAGTGGAGAGGCAATTCTTGATTAAATCCTAAATAGAGCACAGGACCTTGTTCAAGAGGTGAATATAGGTGACCCATTTGGTAATAGTAACCATAACATAATGAAATTTAACATCCTTGTGAGGGGAAAACACCAAAGAAGCTCATTGCACTAACATTTAACTTCAGAAAGGGCAACTATATAAAAATGAGGAAGTTAGTTAAATGGAAATTAAAAGGTAAAATGTCTGCAAGCTTCATGGAAACTGTTTTAAACCACCACAATAGAGGTTCAAATTAAATTAATGCCCCAAATTATTAACAAACATAGTAAGCAGGCCAAGAAAGTATCACCATGGTTAAACAACAAAGCAAAAGAAGTAGATAGAGGCAAAAAAGGGTCCTTTAAGAATTGGGTGTTAGATACTACTGAGGAAAATAGAAATGAGCATAAACTCTGGCAAGTCAAGCATAAAATGACTAACTCCAATTAAATCATCCCATCCAGGGCTTTGTCAAGCCAGGCCTTAAAAACCTCTAAGGACAGAGATTCCACACCTTCCTAAGTAACCCATTCCAGTGCTTCACCATCCTCCTAGTGAAAAAGGTTTTCATAATATCCATTATAGGCCTTCCCCATTGCAACTTGAGACCATTGCTACTAGTTCTGTCACCTACTACCACTGAGAACAACCTAGCTCCATCCTGTTTGGAGCCACCCTTCAGGTAGTTGAAGGCTGCTATCAAATCCCCCCTCACTCTTCTGTTCTGCAGACTAACCAAGCCCAGTTCCTTTAGCCTCTCCTCATAAATCATATACCCCTGCCTCCTAAACTGTTTTTTTGCCCTCTGCTGGAGTCTCCAATTTGTTCACACCCTTTCTGAAGTGAGGGACACAAAATTGGACACAATATTCCAGATTGAAAGGATGTTAAAGGCCTAAGCTGTCCAAAGCTAAGGCCTCAGGGGGTCAAGAGGTCAAAAGCTTGAAGATGGGAAGAACCACAAAACTGTTAAATTATGCAATAAAACTGACATGTACAAAAGTGCAAAATAGGATGCAGGCTAGCTAACCACAGAGAAAAGGGGAAGAGTAAAAGGTCCCCAGCACTCAGGCTAGCTAACTGCAAAAAAAGAGGAAGGTCAAAAGATCTCTGGCCATGCAGGCAGGAGCTGGACTCTGTGAATTAGCAAAAACCACATCACTGCAGTTTTGAGCAATAAAGGGAGGCCAAAAGGGGAGGGGGCTTTGGAGTTTGTTCCAGTGAGTAACTGAGAGAGAGCTCTGGGAGCTTGATCACCCTCCACGAGCACTCCACCACCGGCTCTCCGTAGGACGCGGACGACCAGGGGTAAAGCACCTAAGCCTGGCCAGCTGAGGGAAGGTCGGACCAGCAACCCGACATCAATTTCAACAAAGGAAAGGTAATCAAAGTAAGGGAGCCAGAGTAGCACCTGGCTCTTAAAACAAAGTAACACAAAAAGTTTTAAGGTTTTTCCCAGCTTTATGCTGAGACTCTTAGGTAATGAACAATAGCAGCACCAACCTTGGGTTTGGGGTTGATGTAGGAATTGGGGTAGGTATAGGATTTGCTCTGGGTATAATTGTGTTAGTATTTCTGCTTGTGTATTTTCTGTTTATAAGTAATAAGGATAAAAGCGAAGTTGTGTTAGAGAGTGTGTGTGAGGAAACTATAACGAGTGATCAGGTCTGAGACTAGCCTGTGGGCAGCCACACCAAAGCTCCCAAGGCTTTGAAAGCAAGGGTGCACAGGTGAGCCTCGTGACCCACTGGATCCCCTTCTTGTGTGAGTACATAAACGGGCACCCTCTGTGCTTGGCGTCCGTGCTGCTATAACTCTGCTGCTGGGAGAGGAAAGTGTGAATGGGGGATAACCGTTGACCAGCTCTGGGACTAATCCTGTGTGCAAGGGTGCACAGGTGAACCTTGTGACCCAATGGGTGTGAATGAGATCCCTATACAATAGTACAAAGGATCCTGTGTGATTGTGTCTTACATATGGACTTGTGTTCTTGATTGCTCTGGTTTGTGTGTATTGGGCTCTGTTATACTCTCTATATTATGTGTTTAAAGCCATAATTGATAAAAAACCCTGAATCTGTATTCATGTAACAAGCTTTTTCCACAACATCTGTCACTAGGTTGCCTCCTCCATTCGGTAAGGCACCCAATGAAACTAATAGGCGCAGATTTAAAACAAACAAAAGGAAGTATTTCTTCACACAACACATAATAAATTTATTTAACTTATTGATGTTGTGAAGGCCAAAATTATAATGGGGTTCAAAAAAGAATTAAATAAGTTCATGGAGGATGGGTCCACCAATGGCTTATAGCCAAGATGGTCAGGGAAGCAACCGCATGCCCTGGGTGTCCCTATCTTCTGATTGCCAGAAAGCTGGGAGTGGACAACAGGAGATGGATCACTCAATGACTGCCTGTTCTGTTCATAACCTCTGGAGCGCCTAGCATTGGCCACTCTGTGAAGAGAGGACACTAGGCTAGATGGACCCATGGCTTGGCCCAGTATGTCCATTCTTATGTTTGAACTGAATCATTTCTATTAGCAGCTGAGGCATTATACTTTCAGTAGCCTATCAGCAGGCAAGGTGGAAGAAAACACTTTAAATGTAGGCATGGAGAGCATGGGAGTTGGAGTGTGCTGGCAAATGGTGAGGCCCTTCAGAGGTAATGGCAGATAACTTTGGCAGATATAAACTGTAATAGTTCCATTCATGGTGTTATAACAACTTACCACACCTCAGGATCAAACATGTGGGAAGATAACACAGGAAAGATTTTTGAAGTCACAAAGGGAACTGAGGTGCACAGTGGTTGCCTAACTCCTCTCTGTGTCTTTGTGAATCTCTCCCTGAATTTTGAGATTATTTAGAACAGCTTGCTGTACCCTGCCAAGCTGAAACCATCCTTTCCTATTTTAGTCTTTATAACTTATACATGGCATGGCATGGATCAAGCTTTTGGACAGCAAAAGCCATTACAGAGATGTTTGTCCTTTTTTCTTATGCTTTGAGGAAGGTTATTGTAAGGATATGTCATTCCCCATTCCAGCAAAACTTCTTGCGTTGTTCAACTGTGTATTCTGTGTATAATATTTGTCAACATTAAGTCCGTCATGACAGTGAAAAGTTTTATACAGTGCATGGCTGTTTTGCTTTTGTTATTAATGTTAATTTTTATGTAACTGAGTGGCATATTTCAATTAAAGAAGCTTGTGGCATGGCCAGAGTCTAAGTAGCTCAAGAGACAGAGGTCTTAGGAACCTCACATTTAAACATACAAATTCTGTCTAGGGTTACATTAGGTCCTTTGTGGGTGGGCTTCTCACTTACCTCTTCCGGGTTCTGTTTGCATCTAACATAGCATATTGGTCAACTCCCTTTTTCACCAATTATATTTCCTTTCAGTTGTTTCCCTTGATACTTGCTCTCTGGTAAGTCTGTAGATTTCATTTCCCTCTACTTCTCTTCACTAACAGTGTCTGTTCGCGTACCCAAGTCTATTTTTTCCTGCTTCTCCTGATCTGAAACCTTTTCTATTTTTTTCCTTTCCTTTTTCCCCACTTCCCAACCGCCTACATTTATTCTCCTGTTCTTCTATTTTATCACCTCCCTCCCACCATTGATCCGCTAACTCAGCACCTCCATTCTTCTCCTTCTCTAGCAGCTTTTTCCAACTGCTCCCTTTGGGTGAATTCCAAGCCCCATCCCCAGCTCGAGCTGCCCTCTCATTGGCTGGCTCTTTCCCCAGGACAGAATTCTGTGCTGCTATATTGCAGCAGGTGCTAGAATCAGGGTGAGGGTTACTAAACCTGTGTGCTGGGCAGTCCCAGGTGGTAGAGGGAAGATGGTGCCAATGTAAGGAACATACCAAAGCAGTGGGTGGTTTTCTCTTCCTTCTCCTTCCCTCGCCCTGCCTTGTTCATGGGGTCAATGGTGTGGTCTAGGCCTTGACCGAGGGCAGAGAGATCTGGGGGGTGGCTGAGCTCCCTCCCACACTAACCACCTTCCACCTATGCATATTGTCAGCTACTGCAGTTCTGCCTGTGACCTCAGAGTCATAGAATTTATGAACTGAAGGGACACTCCAGTCTGATCTCCTGTATATCACAGATCACAAAACACCAAACCACTCCCACACTAAGCCCAACATCCAGAATTAGACCAAAGAATTATAGTCCTCAGGAAACTGTCATAGGTTAGAGGTTTATTAAAGGAGTGGGTGGGCAAGGCTCTGTGGCCTGGGTTGTGCAGGGGGTCGCATTAGATGATCATACTGGTCCCTTCTGACCTTGGAGTCTATGAGTCTATTGTGTGCCACAGGCAAAAAACAAGACAGATAAATGTGTTATCTTTGTTATTTACACAACTGCATTTAGATGTTTCTTATTACCTCAAGAAGAGTGTTTTGAGCTGCTATTGCCCTTCCCAACACTCCTTGCCAGTAGCTGCATTGTCATTTAGGGAGTCAGAAGTTAAAGGTCCCTATGGGTATGTCTACACAGTGATAAAAAAAAACACAAGGCTATCCTGGATCAGCTGACTTGAGCTTGTGGGGCTCAGGCTCCTTGCTCAAAAATTGCTGTGTAGACAACTGAGGTCAGGCTGGAGCCTGAGCTCTGGGATTCTGAGGAGGGGAGGATCCCAGAGCTTGATCTCCAACCAGAGCCTGCATATCTACATAATTCTTCAGCCCAGAGCCCCCCAAGCCTGAATCAACCAATACAGGCAAGCCACGAGTTGTTTATCCCTATGTAGATGTACCCTACAAGGCTAAGAGCTAACAAACTGAGTACACTCAATGCAAGAGAACAATAAGGATAGAAGAGAGAGAGATTTAATTTTCTGACATAATAATCAGCCAGCTGTGAGTAATCTGACAACATGCTGAACAACAGATCCATGTAGTATTTGAGAACAATGAGTAAGGCAGAAATTAAGTGTTCAAAGCTTCAAATAATAGTTAAACATATGATGTTGCATATTGTGATGGCAGTACAGGAGAACATCAGGTATAGCGTGAGAAAGAGCGATTGCACTATTTAAAAAACAAAACAAGAGCAGCATTTGCAAAAAAAGCTTTCAATTACAGGGTAATTGGCTTTTGTGCAATTATTTCTAAGAACAACAAAACATCATCCTCTAATATCAATAAAATGTTAGCCTATAAATTATATCTATTGAACCTGGAAACGCACTACCTTTCACTTGTTTCAGACAAATTTTACTGCAAGTATCTTGGGAAAATACATTTTAGGAAGGGCACCACTTCTGCCCTCAGATTTCAGAGATACAGATAAATTAGTATATTTACTTCAAGTTCTATAAAGTGCCAAAATAGTGTTGCCTTCACTCACAATTTTTCATTGCATGTCTTGAGATACTTTGGGCTTTTTTTAAATCCCCATCCTGAAGTCATGTGGATGTGAGAATCTCGTCTCAATTATGAAGAAAAAAAAACATAGTAAGTTTCTACCCTTCACAGTTAAGGAGAAAATGTGACCCAAATGTGCCGTTAAGGCTCAAAATTCAGAAGGCAAAAAAAAAAAGACTCAGTACATATATAACATGACTTCTGGAGGGCCTGACTCAGTGCTTAAAAGACCCTATAAGGCTTTGAGCAAGAGAAAGATGAAGGAAAGTGTAGGTCCCCCTCCTTCGAGAGCAAGGAGGGCTAAAAACTCATGACATCAATGAGGTTAAGGAGTTTAATGCCTATTTGGCTACGGTTTACACTAAAAAAGTAAATTTTGACCAAATACTTAAAACTATTAATAGTAACAACAAAGAGGAAGGAATACAAGCCAAAATAGAAAAAGAAGAAGTTAAAGAGTATTTAGATGTATTCATGGTGCTAAGGCCTGATGAGAGTCATCCTAGGGTACCTAAGGAACCAGCTGAAACAACCTCAGAACTGTCAGCAATTATCTTCAATAAATGCTGGAGGGTGGATGAGGCCCTGGAGGACTGGAGAAGGGCAAATTATTACCTCTCTTTAAGAAGGGAAACAACAAGGACCCGGTAAATTATAGATCCTAATGTAATTATTGAGCTTAGATTAAATACTGAGCCTAAATTACCAAGCCTAACTTTGATACCTGGAAAGGTATTTGAACAAATTATTAATCCATTTGTAAGCAGGATAATAACCTTATAAGGAATAAACAGCATGGATCTGTCAACAACAAATCATGATGAAACAACCTGATTTCCTAGTGGGTAGTGGGGGAGTAGCAGATGTGACGTTTCTTGATTTTAGAAATGCTTTTGACATTGTCCCCCATGAAATTCTCATAAGCAAATTATGGAAATATGATTGAAATTAAATTATAAGATTGGTGTAAAACTAGTTGAAAGACTGTACTCAAAGAGTACTTATCAGTGGATCACTGTCAAACTAGAAGGACATAACTAGTGGGGCCTCCCAGGGGTCAATCCTAGATCCAATACTAAGTAATATTTTAACTAATTACTTGAATAAGAGAGTGGAAAGTATGCTTATGAAATTTGCAGATGACACCAAGATGAGGGGGATTGCAAGGACATTGGATGACAGGATTAGAATTCAAAAACAACCTTGACAAACTGGAGAATTGTTCTGAAGTCAGCAAAATGAAAATTCAGTCTTTATTTATTTATACAAGTGAAAAACACTGTGCTTAGGAAGAGAAAAATCAAATGCACAGTTACGAAATGGGGAATAACTGGCTAGGCTGTAGCACTGCTGCAGAGGATCTGGGGGATATAAGGGATCACAAATTGAATATGTATCAACAATTTGATACAGTTATGAAAAAGACTAATATTCTAGGATGTATTAAAAGGAATATCATATGTAAGATATAGGAGGAAATTTCCTACTTTCCTCAGCACTGAGGAGGCCTCAGATGAAGCACTGTGTCCAATTCTGGGTGCCAAACTTTAAGAAAGTTGTGGACAAATTGGGGAGGACAGCAACAAAAATGATAAAAGATTTAGAAAAGCTGACCTATGTGGAAAGGATAAAAGTTTGGGCGTGTGTAGTCTTGAGAAAAGACAACTGACAGGGGACCTAATAACAGTCTTTAAATATGTTAAGAGCTGTTATAAAGAGCACTGTGATTAATTGTTCTCTGTGTCCACCGGAGGGAGGAGATATAGTAATGAGTTTAACCTACAGCACTGGAGATTTAGGTTAGATATTAGGAAAAGCTTTCTAACTATGAGGGTAGGTAAGCTTTGCAATAGGCTTCCAAAGGAGATTGTGGGATCTGCATCATTGGAGATTTTAAAAACAGATTAGAGAAACACCTGTCAGGAATGGTCTATGTTTACTTGGTCCTGCCTTAGCGCAGGAGGCCAGACACATTGACTTCTCAAAGTCCCTTCTAACACAACATTTCAATAATTCTAGGATTTTGCATGGCTCTTAATAGGACATCACACAGCCTGTTTACTGTTTAGTTAATGAAATTAGCTCAAAGGGCATTAATTTAACAGACTTGTACAAAAAGCTATCAAAGCCACTGCCTGATCTATACCTTTGTGTAGCACTGTCCATCATGGGATAGCTGGCATATGCATTGCCTATAGGCAATTCTATCACAACAGATAGTACTGGACATGAAAAGTTATCTTTATATGTTTCACACTTGCCCTCACCACCAGAACTCATCTTATTGGTAGCTTAATATACCTTTGAAGCCTGTGCTTGCCTTTTCTCTCTTATACATTCTTTTTAAGCAGGTAAATGTCATCCAGCATGATCTAGTAAAAAGAAATATTTATCAGTGCTCCAGTCCGGGCTCTGAAAAAGTACTTCCTGTAACAGAGATGACATTTGCAGTGTTATATAGGCTTCCCATCTAAGATCATCCTAGTCTGCCACTCTGCCTTCTAGAAAACAATCTGAGCAACTTGTGCATGGGCACAATGCCATCTTAACAGATGGGCATGAATATGGGCATTCAAAAGCCTATATACAGCTCGGGTATTGCATAGAAGTGTTAAGGACATGATTCCCTGCTCAGATTATTAGCTGAAATATTAGTGAATGTAAAATTTGTTAACCAACCTTATATTACCAAAAAATATATTACCAATATATGCAACCAAATAAAACATCTTAAAAGTTTAGTAATTCCTGAATATATTATCAGATTAACTAACCAAAATGAGGATTTCCTTCCACTTCCATTCCATGTGTTTTTTTTAAATGCCATTTGCGGTTTTTAATTCCAAAACACTGCTAAAATCCTGTGGCTATTCAGTATCATCTTGTTCTGTGATCCTGTCATATCCCACAAGATAAGCATGATAGAACTGGGGCAGTACCTCAGCAGAACACACATTTGCTATAGAAAACCATAATAGCAGTTTGGTAGGTTTTCTTCTTTCTTCTGACTCAGAATTGAATTAAATCAATGCACTGTCTAACAGAATTGGAAGCACTCTGCTGCTGGAGGGCATCTCTGTCAGATGAGAGGTAAAATCAAAGATCTAATCTTTAAAGCTGCTTTGGCATTCTTCGTAAAAACAGGTATTTTGGGGAGCCCCACCAAAGACCAACTTGGATAAATACTTCTGCCTACCTAAATCCCCTCCCCACCCCCGTGCTTTCAACTAGAAACAGTATTTTCTCCTGTTCAGATGGTATTGACAGTACTCTAAAGCTACTCCATGGAATACATTTTTTCAACAAACACTGTTTGACTCCCTGACAGAATCATCTGGAAGTTGTGCCAACCAAGATCTGGGAATGCCACTGGGTTTATCACATATGTGGCCAATGGACTGTCCTGATGGCAATCATTTTTGTTCACCTACCCTGAAGTATTTGCTCATATTTTCTCTTGCTTGTGATTAAGGACTTCTTTTAAAGAAGATCCACCTCCTCTCATTTCACCCCAGTTGGAGGGAGACCCTTAACTCAGGCCCTAGCACAATTTTCCCACCAACACACGTGTCCCACCCCTGCAGAGAAGGAATGGAACTTTCAGGGAAAATTGGACAAACTGGAAACAGTCCAACGAAGGGCAGTGAAAGTGATTAGGGAACTGGAGCACATGATGTACGAGGAGAGAGAGAACTAGGCTTGTTTAGTCTGCAGAAGAGAAGAAAGAGGGGGGATTTGATAGCACGCTTTATCTACCTGAAAGGGGGTTCCAGGGAGGATGGAACTCGGCTGTTCTCAGTGGTAGTAGATGACAGAAATAGGTTCACTGGTCTCAAGTTGCATTGGGAGAGGTCTAATCCTGGGCTGGAATGATTTAGGTTAGGTTGGTCCTGCTCTGAGTAGAGGGTTAGATTGGATGACCTCCTGAGGTTCCTTCTAACCCTAATCTTCTATGATTCTATGAAAGAAGAGAAGCATAGGAAGTATTGTGATTTTTAGGGAGTGCATGGGTTATTAGTTATCAAAAGTGATAACTATCAAGGTATAACAAACTATTGATGAATAGTAAAAAACGTGAATAATTCCCACATAAATAACTTAATCAACTTGAGTTGCAATTGCTGGTCTGAATACTCTACAAATGCAAATTGTTGAAGAGCAGATAAGGCATGCAGCATTCCAGCAAAGACTGAGACAGGAAAAGAACCCAAGAAGGAAAACAACAGAACACCACTGGTCACCAATGACAGCTCCTACCTCAAATGTCTACAACACACCATCAAGGATCAACAGCCTATCCTACAAGATGATCCCTCATTCTCCCAAGCCTTGGGAAGCAGACCTCTCCTCGCTTACAGACAGCACCGCAACCTTAAATGGATACTCACCAGCAACTACGGACACTTACAATAGAAACAGTAAGGCAGGCACATATCCCTGCAACAAACCCTAATTCCAACTCTGCCCACATATCAACACTAATGACACCATCATAGGACCTAATAGAAATAGCTACTCCATCAGGGGCTCATTCTCCTGCTCATCCACTAATATGATATATGCCATTATGTGCCAACAATGCCCCTCTGCCTTACACATTGGACAAATTGGTCTGTCTCTACACAAAGGAATAAATGGACACAAATCTGACATCAGAAATAAGAACATTCAAAAACCAATAGGAAATCACTTTAATCTCCCAGGCTATTCATTAATGGACATATCTGTATGTATTCTCATACACATTTACACTAGATCAAGGCTTTCAAAGAGAGACTTCAGAGTTAGAATTCAGATGCAAATTCAATGCCATCAACTTGGGTCTCAATGAGAGTATGAATTGGCTCTCCTACTACAAACACTAAACTTTAAATGGACCATAGGACTCCTTTGTTTTTCATTACTAACAGTGATTCTCACCTCTCTCAACCCCACCACTTTCTGATATGTTGTGTTTCAATCTATACAACTTGTTTGATTTGCTGAAGTAATCTGACCTGATGCAGTGAAATGCAATCATAGGATTTATCTTTCACTCCCACAGTGTAAAGTTTTTTTTCATTGTAAGTTTTCTCCACTCAGGCATCTGACAAAGTGGGATTTCACCCACAAAAGCTCATGTGAAAAATAAATTTGTTAGTCTTTAAAAGTCCACAAGACTCTTTTTTTTTGTTTTGCTGAACTAGACTAACATGGCGACCCCTTTGGAACTTGTCAAATTAGACTAAATTATTCTACATAACCTGCCATGTATACTTAATTTAAGACTTTGGTCAGATAAAAAGGATTGGAAATACCCAGTAAGTTCACTGGAACATGGCTGGAAACTCAACAGATACACAGTGCAGAGAAGAAAGTTTCATTTGAGTGTTTTCAAATGAATGATTTTTCAAGAAAAACAATAAAGAAATGTAAATGTTTTGGAGTGGGACAGCAAACCATTGTGAGCTCCAGAGTCTGTGAGTCAGTGGAGCTGAGAAACTGCTGCACCTGTGTAGAGCTTCATAGAGCTCAACCTGAACATAATAATCCATTTGTGAACCACAATTGGCAGGACTGGAATCATGCCGTGTAGCAAAGGAAATAAACATATTTTTCTACATGTGAGGTCTCCTTCTCTGTATATGCTTCCACCAGTGCTCTTCCCCTTCCTCCTCCTCAAATAAATGCCTTCCCATATTTTTAATATATAAATTGATTCCTTCTGGGATGCTCCAGCTACTTTATTTATCTAAGGAATCATGGTTCCACTTTTAAATCAAGATGCTTCTCCACTGACATTTATAATCTGTTGTCCATAGAACATCAGCGTTATTCAATGAAGTTGAAACCTTCTATCAGTATTAGCTTCTTTACATTAACTTTTCTCAACCCACAATAAATGTGCAGTGATTTATTATTCAGTTCTACCGATTAAATACATCAAATAATCAAACTGCAGTTTTTATTCAAATTTTAAAACATATCAGCATGATTTTCCATCAGAAATCTTTGTCCCATGGCTCACAATGACTAACACAGCAAAACATGCAACCTCATCAGATCCTTTACGTTTGAAATATTCTCTATTCAAACAAGAAGTGATATGTTCCAAAATTATATAGGTCACCTCAGAGACATCTTGTTGCTTATACCTGGGGGAGGGAGTTTTATTGGGATTGTCCTCCATCCCCTGGTGTGCCAACCAGCAAAACATGAAACGTAGAGAGAAGAGAAACCTGAAAAATGTTAACTGACTCTCCTCCCAAGAGAAACCCATATGCCAAAGTATGAGCTGCTTTATTTAAATTGAGGCTGTATGCAACAGTGGATTTGGGAAGGAGAGAGGAGAATGGGAAGATAACAGAATTAAAATGAAGCAACCAGAGATTACGCTATACTGACATTCCCACACTAACTCAAATCGCCCCCTTTTCGATTCAGTTTAGAATGCAGGAGCTAGCATCTATTGTTCCTTTTTGCTATCTTTGCACCTTGCAGCCCAATACAAACAACTTCAACATGAATGCTGATGTAGGCTTCTTAAATTGGAACACAGGATCCAGTCTACAGGACGTATCTTAAATATACAGTAAGTAAATCTTTTTATAAAGGAGGGTTTCAGATACAATGTAAAGCTCAAAATGCTAAAATGATAATTTTGACTAGGTGACAGCAATGTACTCAGGGCTGTATGAGAAAAATTTACTCAGTCTATCCATATCATGTACAAGACAAACACAGAAAGACAAGATGCACTGGAAGAACCAGAAGGAGGAATTTACTTAACAATTTTTGCTTTCCTTAATCTACTATTTTTCACTATTTTATGTTGAGACTCTCACAGATAAAAAGCATATTTAGGAACTTTTGAAAGAGAAGATAAGGTTTGGGAAGATGTTCTGTGCATAGGGACACCATAGATAAAAGCAGAAAAACAAAAAGAAAACAATGAAAGGGACATATAAGCTGGAATAGTTATGGTGTTGGGTGAACATGGAAGATGAGTTCTTGACGCAGGTGGATGTGGAACTAAACAGGGCCTTATGAGTGAGGACCAGAACTTGATAAAAAGGGAAAGAGGAAGCCAGTGCAGTGATTCAAAGAGGAGAGCAAGAGGGTTCAATTAAGAAGCAAAACAAATAAAAATAACGCTTTGGCTGTTCATTTTGTACTCACGGCAGGAGACAGGGGCATTTAAGAGCGGTTTTGACAACAGGACAGAAAAGAAGGGTCAGATTTTCTACATGTGTTTGAGAAATAAGGAACAAGATTTAGTGCAGACTAGATATTTCGAGAGAAGTGGAGGGGAGAACCAAAGATGGCATTGAGATTGGAAACATAAGAAACAAGGCATTTGGTACTGCCAGCAGTGAAGAAAGAAGGGGAAGGCTTAAAAGAAAAAATAAGAAACTCAGGGCTTATCTACACTGGGAGTGGGGTTGTAATTCAATTTTAGGCTGTCAAATTACAGAAGGCGAACGCAAGTGATCACAGCAAATTGCTTGCTTGGGGTCTCATGTCCCCACTGCTTACATTACTTCCTAAAATGCATTGCACTGTGGATAGTAGGCACAAGGGCTGTGGGGAATCAGTTGTCCTCTACTCACTCCCTCTCCCCTCTTTTCTAAACAAAAAAAAGCAGGAAAAGCTTTCCTTGCTGTTTCTTTGCCATAGACACAACAGAGAGGCACAGTGCTTCATGCAGAGAGAGGAATTAATTGAAAACTTCCCAGGGCTGCAGGCAGGGGAGGAGCTATGTTGCCATGGTGAAATAGACTAGAGAAACTGGAAAAACAAAATTAGAACTACCCTCTGGCTACAGGGACCTAAATTCAAATTGTAGATTTTGACCTCAGTGTAGACCAAGGCTCAATGTGGCCATGTTGAATTAACAGCAGGCAGTAGGCTATACAGGGTGATATGCTGGGAAGACAGTTGGATATTCTGAGAAAGCTCTGAGGAGAATCACTACATTGGGGAAATGCCTTGCCCTTTTACAAATCTTTCAGTAAAAGTCCTCTACTCACCAGAATTGTTCTTAGACTGGAAGGACAAGGAGGTAAATAAGCCAAAATCTTGCCTGAACATAGAGAAGCTCTCAGAAAATCTCAGAAAGAATATTTCTATCACTGTGTAAAAGCAGAAGACAACTGCAAATGTGAATGCAGTACCTCAGACAGTGGAGGCTGCCAAGTAACTGAACAATTCCAAAAAACAGAAAGAAATCTCTGCCTGCGAAAAGTAGGATAAGGATGGAAAATCTATCATTCTTAGATGGAGAGAACTGCGGGGACCCAGTCTGGTGAAAAGGATGTGGAAATGGAACCAGATCTGGGGCATAGCACAAAAGACAAGGGTGGCAAAGTCCTAAGAAGCAAGAAAGTGTAGTTGAATGTCTTAACAATAGAATCCATGTTGCTCTGATAGCCACAGTGGGAAATAGTGGGTGCAGAGTTGCTGAGTAGAGAGGAATGTAGATAAAATGGAGGTTGCAGACTGGATGCAAGGACGGAAGGAGAGGGATGACTTTCCCTTTTATGGAAAACAGACATGCACTCTCTGGCTATGTCTACACTAGCAATTTAGGTTGACTTAAGAATGCTTAAGTCGACCTAAATTATTCCATGTCCACACTGGACTTTCATTAAGTCGACTTAAGGGCATCCTTAAGTCGACTTGATAACTATTGCCTGTTAGGTCGACTTAAGGTCCAAGTTGACCTTATTAAGTTGACCTAATACCAGTGTGGATGTCCTAGGTCGACTTAATTCCTTAAGTCAACCTAGGGCTGGGGGAAGGGAGCCCCGGCTCGGGGACAGGGGAGCCCCAGCTGGCGGCTGTCTTCCCCAGGGCTCCCCTGTCCTGGGAGCTTCTGGCAGCTGTCTTCCCCAGCACTCTGCAGGCAGAGGAACCTCCAGGGATCCCCTGTCCGTGGAGCACCGGCGGTTGTCTTTCCCAGCACTCCTCAGGCAGACAAACCTCCAGGGATCCCCTGTCTGCGGAGCACCGGCAGTTGTCTTTCTCGGCACTCCTCAGGCAGACAAACCTCCAGGGATCCCCTGTCCATGGAGCACCAGAGAAGACAGCCGCTGGTGCTCCACGGACATGGGATCCCCAGAGGTTCCCCTGTTTGTGGAGCACTGGCGGCTGCCTTCTCCGGTGCTCCAAGGACTGGGGAACCTCCAACGGGGAGCCCTGGCAGTCCTTTCTTGCCCAGACCTGCGTGGCTCCCAGCAAGAAAAGAGCGCAGGCTGGGGCTCCCTTCTTGCCGGCCCCCCCGCGGGTCCAGGCAAGAATGGAGTGCCAGCCTGCACTCCCTTCATGCTGGGACCCGTGGGTCCCAGGGAGAAAAGAGCTGTGGCTCCCTTCTCAGAGGGGAGCCAAGGCTCTGTCTACACTTGAAAAGTTAAGTCGACTTAACAGAGTCAACTTAACCTTTTAAGTGTAGACATAGCCTCTGTGTCTTTGTGTTTTGTACTGCTGCCCATCATCATAAAATTGATAATAGTTAAGTCCCTAAAGGATGATAGATATTTTATCTCCCAGATATAAGAATTGTTTAAAAGAAATAGTGTGTGGTCTGGCCTTCCAGACTGTTATGTTGCCAGTAACATAAGCAAAAATTACTTTCACATTTTCAGTTAAATAGTGGGCAAATTTAAAAATCAGTAAGAGAGGCAGATGAACAAATACAAATAACTGAGTAGCAAGATTACAATCTCTCCAGGGCATATCTTCTGGTCTTTAACATGTCACACTTTGCATTAGTACACTGATCCTTTACCTTAGGTTATTTCGAATTTTTGTTTTCCTGTTTGATATATTTGAACTCAAGAAATCTGATTAGTATATATAAAACTTTATTTGCTAAAATATACTAATTTTGTAACTTAGTTCTTTCTTATATTAAAACCACTGGTTACTTCAAAGAGTATAAATAATTAGGGAAGTAAATTGTGGGAGAGAGAAAAATCCAAAGAGTCACATATTAATTATTTTACTGACAAATGGTGGAGTTGGTATTTAGAAATGAAAAGTTTTCAAAGTTCATTTCTCTTCTAAGTGTCATAATTACCTATTTTCAGATGACAGATGTTGAAGTTTACTTTTAACATACTTCAAATATAAGCAATGTTTTTCTGGGATACATACATGAGTCTGTATGGACACTTTTATTCTCCTTTTTATTAAAACCAACCAACCAACCACAAAAAACCCCGAAGATCATCAGCAGGTGAATGGCAGCTTTGAGTCTTTCAGTGTATACTATAAGTTTGCTTTAAACCTGCACTCTGATGTTTGGTTGTATTTGCCTATGCATTTGTCTCTCTCTCTGTCTGCCTAAAATAGTCATATAACCCCCATAACTGTGGTGGTTGAGCACCTCACAATCTTTACAGGATTTATCCTCACAACACTTCTCTGAGGTAGGGAAGTGCTATTATACCTGTTTTATAGGTGGGGAAGTGAGACACAGCAAGACGAGGGGTACGTTTACATTGTGAGCTGCAGCAGTCTCAAGGCCTGGGTTGAAACACTTGGACTCGTGGGACTCATGCAACTGTGCTAAAAATATCCATGGAGGCATTTTGACTCAATCTGGAATTTGGGCTTTGTAGCCTAGGGAGGGGAGTGAGCTTCAGCTCTAACCTGACCATTTATGCTGCTGTTTTAGCATCATAGCATGAGCCTGAGTTTGCTGACAACTCCGAGACTCACTGCCACAGTTGTGTAGACATTCACCAAGTGACTTGTCCAAAGTCATATAGGGCACCATTTCTCAACCTTTAGTGAACTGGGGAACATCTAAAGTTATAAACTACTTTATGAGGAACACTTGATGAAAACTTTCTCAAAGAGTCGGTATATACTGGCTGTAATGTTTGTAACATATGCGTACTTCGCATTCCTGCGAAAACGATTCAGGAAGCCAAATTAAATACAATTTTACAAATATAACATATGCTTATTTCTAAAAAATAGATATATAATAATTATGCACATAACTTAAAAATCAAATTTTAAGGGGAATTTTGGGCCTGAATGTTCGAACAAAGTCAGTCTATTCTTGAAGTAGGGTTCATCAATGAAAGTCTTACCGTGGAAGTTATGACCAAGCAATTTTGATGCCAGCAGTAACAGTGGTGGGAAATTTACAATACCCCAGCTGCAGCAAAGAAGCAAGGCAGCAGCAGATGCTGATGCGTTCCTGAATGCTTTGCTGCGGCTGGGGCATTTTAAATCTCCCAGGCGCATGGCAGCTCACCTCATTGCTACTTCCCCACTTCCCATTCAGCCTCCCCTGACTGGGAGGGGTTGGGGTGGGTCATAGAACACCTTCACTATGTCTGCAGAACACCGGTGCTCCATGGAGTACCAGTTGAGAAACAATGATATAGGGAACATGAAGAAAAAAAAGGAATTCAATCTGGACCTCCCAAGTGCCACGCTAGTGCCCTAACCACAGGTTCATCCTCTCTCTCCTCTTTTCTGTATTGAGCTGCATAGATTTAACCATTTTCTGTTGTTGTGTGAATAATGCATTGGAGACAAGACCCTCCTGCTCCAAGATCTCTAATTGTCAGCACTGACGCATTACATACATATGTACACATACCTGATCCCATGTTCCACGCTTCCCTGCATTTAATTTCCTCCCATTCTGTAAGTTCCCCATCTTCAAAGCATCTGACAAAGTGGGATTTTCTCCCACGAAAGCATGCGATAAATAAATTTGTTAGTCTTTAAAAGTGAGATAGGACTCCTTGTTTGTTTTGCATACACACTCTGTCCACAAGGTGGGTTCATTCCTGAACAGATAAAATAGCTTGAAGGTTCTTTTCAAACTTTCCATTCATTGCTGGGAGAAAAGGCTTCCAAATATTTAACAGTTTTATGAGAAGAAGGGTCCTCCCCCTCTCTGCCAGGAGATTCAGTGTACTTCAAAAGGGAACATGTTTGATATGAATTATGTTGGATTGGGTTGTGTTGCTAGGCACTCATCTGTTTTTTTATTATTATTATTTATTATTATTATTTATGTAACTCGTTCCTCCTCTTTGAATAAAAAAGGAAAGCATGGTAAATAAAACAGCATTAAAGCAGGAGGATGAAATATTAAAGAATCAATTGAACAAAGTCATCATCATTAAGAGTCACAGGTGTCCTAAATGGGGCAGATGTTGATCAAGAAAAACACAACCTCCTGCCCCCGAGAAATGGTCAATGCACAAGCTCAGTCATCTACTGTTATGTGCAGTAATTAAACTCCCGAAAGGGCCATGATCTTCTTTTCCTCCACACTCCTTCACCACTCAATCACGCATATTTATGATTTAAAACAAATTCAGGATAGCAAGGTTTCTGCAGTTAGAGAAATACATAGTACTCAGCCAGCATGTAGTAAGTTTCAAGAAGTTGGAAATTTTGCAAACCAATCAGCTGTTTTTTGGTGTAGCAAAATTAGCTTCAGTTTATAGACTTATTTAACTCTTAAAATGTAAAATCTTTCTCTTGATCCCCAAAAATTCAAATATTTCAACTACTGAAAACTTGGTTTTTTTCTTTTCCAGAGGATGTATTAGAAACAGGACTGGGTAGGAAATGGATCTCCCAGTGTTTGAGATTTAAACAAAATAAATAAATAAAAACAAAACCAAAAGACTTTCCCCCTCCCAAACCAGGAAGAAAAAAAGTCAAAATCCTGAAAATGTTCACAAATTAACAAACTGGGAAAAAATGGTTTAGGTTAATTGAAGAGTTTCATTTTTATAATTTCAAAGCTTTGTTTCAATTTTGACTTTTTTTCTTCTTTTTTAATCTATAGTTAAACTTTAAAACCAAAAAAAAGTATCAAACAAAAAAAAAAATCAAAAGCTTTTGCTTTGAAAATTCCCAAATAGAATGTTTCAACTATTTCAAAACTTTTTTCCTCCTACATTTTTTCAAGTCCAAAAATTCATCAAAACTAACTCTTTCCCCTGAGTAGTTTTGTTTTTAAAGAATCGGTATTTGGGCGGGGGGGAGGGGGGAGTAGGAGGGAGAGGAAACCCACCACACAACTTCGTTGAAAAATTTCTCACCATCTCTAATTAGGAATACAATGAAAGATTAACTGAAAAGCTAGCACACCACCAGGCATGTTCTATATAGCTGATCCAACTTCCATTGAAGTAAATCAAAAACACTGTCTTCAAATGAGAGTTGGATCAGGCTCTTTGTGAATATAGGATATGCACAATAGATTGAACTGTATTGTTTTATATTAGAATGTTGTCTTTATCCCTCCTCTGCTTCTTTTCTTCACTTATCTATATGTTATCATTTTTCACTTTCTCTACTCTCTATTCCATTCTTCAGAGTGTCTTCTAAGTAGAGTGGAAATCCAATAACATTTGAATTCAAATGTTCTGACCCCCAAGTTTTGAGTGGGTTTCAAATTATATAGAATAAGTTTGCCCAACTTAGCCCTTAATTCTTAATTAGCCCTTAATTTTATCACTAATCAGCTTGACTGTTGACTTTGATAACTCTCTCTGAACCTGTACCATTTGGGTAAAAAAACTGTATAATTCTATTAAGATGGGAAAATATGTTGTGGAGGATGGTCTACAAAGAGACATAGCAAGCTGGATTTACTGGCTGGATGGAAGCCTTTGATGATCTCCACAAAGTACTGTATATATTGTAGAATCAAAGGAGAAAGTGGAACCTTAGGAACAATATTATTTGATGTAAAAAGATGTAATAGAGTTGTTAGCCTATTTATTAACACCTTAGGGAAGTCTGGAACACTGTAGGTCTTACTGTCCAAAAATTAGTAACTACAACTGACACTTGTCTAAAGCATACAGTAAAGCAAGGGCTTAACATCCTAAGCAAGTCAAAGTTCCTCATTATTGTCCTTATTATTTGCATTACCACGCGACTGGACCCTCTAGCCATATCTGTGAGGTGTAGAAAGCAGGATTAGGGTAGAAGACAAAACAGATACTGCCTACCTTAAAAGGCCAACTCTCCCCTGTCTGTCTATCTGAATTGCATCCATTGCGGTGGTACCTACATAAGAATGGCCATTCTGGGTCATACCATTAGTCCATCCAGCTCAGTATCCTGTCTTCCAACAGCGGTCAATGCCAGGTGCTTCAGAGGAAATGAACAGCACAGGTAATCATCAAGTGATCTATCCCACTGCCCATTCCCAGCTTTTGGTAAATTCCAATACCTTCTCATCTGGCTAACAGCTACTGAGAAACCAGGGCCGTCCCATGGGGGGAACAGGGCCCAGGGCCAATCGGCCGAGGCGGGGCCCCCGCCCCCATGCTGGAGGGGACCGTGGTGGGCCAGCCCGCTCCACCCCCCAGGGGCCCCTGTCGCCCCCCGGGGACTGGGAGCTGGCCCTGTTCGCCCCCCCCCCCCCAAGGACGGCCCTGTGAGGAACATATCCTCCATGAACTTATCTAAGGTTTTTTTAAAAATCCTGTTATAGTCTTGACCTTCACAACATTTTCCATCAAGGAGTTGCACAGATTGACTATGCATTATGTGAAGAAATATTTCCTTTTGTTCATTTTAAACTGCTGCCTGTTAATTACATTTGGTGCTTCCTCGCTCTTGTGTTATGAGGAGAAGTAAATAACACTTCCTTATTTACTTTCTCCACACCAGTCATGATTTTATAGACCTCTATCACATCCCCACTTAGTCGCCTCTTCCCCAAGATGAAAAGTCCCACTCTTATCTCTCTCTCCTCATAAGGAAGACTTTCTATACTCCTAATAATTTTTGTTGCACTTTTTCTGTAACTTATCCAATTTCAATATATCTTTTTTGAGATGGGGTGACCAGATCTGCACGCAGCATTCATGACGTGGGTGTACCATGTATTTATAACAATATGATATTTTCTGTCTTATAATCTATCCGTTTCCTAATGATTCCTACCATTGTTAGCTTTTTTGACTGCCCCACTGAGTGAATGTTTTTAGTGACTCCAAGATCTCTTTATTGAGTGGAAACAGTTAATTTAGACCCACTCATTTTATATGTTTAGTTGGAATTATGTTTTCTAGTGTGCATTACTTTGCATTTATCAGTACTGAATTTCATTTGAATGAATGGCTTAGGTTTTGGAATCTTCCTCACATTCTCAGCTGTGAAGACCAATGCAAAGAATTTATTTAGTTTTTCCACAATAGCCTTATCTTCGAGTAGTCCTTTAGCATATCAATCATCCAGTGACCCCACTGGTTGTTTAGCAGGCTTCCTGTTTCTGATGTACTTAAAAACATTTTTGCTGTGACTCTGAGTCTTTAGCTAACTGTTCTTCAAATTCTTTTTTGGCCTCACTACTTACATTTTTACACTTCACTTGCCAGAATGTATGCTATTTTTCTCAATAGGATTTAACTTCCACTTTTTAAATCTGCCTTTTTGCCTCTAACTGCTTCTGTTGCTTTGTTGTTTAGCCATGCTGGCACTTTTTTGATCCTCTTACTAAGTTTTTTAACTTGGAGTACACATTTAAAATGAATCTCCATTATGGTGTCTTTTAGAAGTTTCCATGCAGCTTGCAAGGACTTTTTTTTTTGGCACTGTACTTTTTAATTTCTGTTTGACTAACTTCTTTGTTTTTGTGTAGTTCCCCTTTCTGATTTGGTGGGTGCGTTGGTGATTTCCACCCCGCAGGGATAATACATTGTATGATGTTATGGTCACTGTTACCAAGGGATTCAGCTATATTCACCTCTTTCCAGACCCTGTGCTCCACTTAGGATCAAATCAAGAATTGCCTAAGTGACAACAAGATTGCATGAACGTAACAACAGGCTGAACATCTAATCTGTACTTTCCCCCTAAGTTCTGTGCTACCTGACGTGGGCAAAGGCCTTTCTGTTACCACCACCAAGATACAAACTCTAAGAGAAAAGGCATTTTTGGTGAAAGGTCCAAAACTCAAAACCTGCATCTCTTTGTTGGTCTCCCAGAATCCGCATTTGTTGAACTTTAGGGCATGCTGAAAGCCCATTGGTTCACGGGGCCTTTGCCAGAGTAAGGATTTAATCGGAAGATATTTTGTGTTTCTAAAGGCTCATTAGGAGTTTAATTAAGGAGGCATTTTGAATTTTCTACGTGTGGTAGCGGTAGTTAGTAACTATTTCTGCATGTAGAGCTTGCTGCCAGTTGTTTGGTGTTATGTTGTAGATTATTTTCATTCCAATTTTAAAGATTTTAAAGAGGCTTGGAAAGTGGATTTTTGTTTTAGTACTATAAATATAACTAACCAAATAATAACCAAATAATGAAAAAAAATAATTGCATGCTACCAGACATCTGAGATAACAAAAAGGCCACCTTTATTCTAAATAATAATAATAATAATAATAATAGCTATAGTACTCAATCATTATTATTATTTATTTGTATTGCAGTAGTGCCAGGGTCCCAATCGTGGATTAGAACTGTTTTGCATAAACTGTCTAAGGCAAGAACAGTCGAGCTCAGACTGTTTTATAGAATGTTTTAGAACAAAAATAACAGGGAGACAGATTGACTGAATTAGTCCAAAGATCTACTGATACAAACTAAGGACTGAGTTAAGACTTGTAAATAAGAGGAATGGAATCAGAAATTAATGGAGCAGTGGTGGCTTGTCAAAAGACAGTTTTAACAGAACCACAGAATGATATAAATGTGGTACTGAAAGGGAATTTGAGAATTCATCTAGTCCAGCCCCCTGTACTGAGCCAGGAGCAATAAACCTAGACCATCCCTGAAAGTGTTTGTCTAACCTGTGTTTAAAAACCTCCAATGAGGTAACCTTATGTATCCTTCTAGTTAGAAAGTTGTTCCTAATACATAGATACAACCTAAACCTTCCTTGCTGTAAGCCCATTACTTCTTGTCCTCCCTCTAGGGGACATGGAGAATATGATCACAGTCCTCTTTATATCAGCACTTAAACATACTTCAAGACAGTTCTTTGGTGCCTCCTCAGTCATGTATGGACCTTCTGTTTGACAGCAAACCACGGATAACTCCTTTTTGAGTATGGTTTTTCCACCAGTATTTCACCCACCTTATAATAATTTCTTCTCAAACATATTTCCCTATTTTATGTGAATTTTCAACAAACCCTACCAAAATCAAACAGATTGCATTTCATACTTCTCCTCAATCCATTAGGCAAGTAACTTAATCAAAGAAGAAAATGAGGTTGTTTTTACCTGATTTCTTTATAAATCCATGTTGGCTATTACTTATATTCCTATTATCTAAGTGCTTACAGACTGATCTTTTAATAATTTTTTTCTGGCTAACTGGTCTACAATTCTCTGGGTCTTCTTTCTTCTCCTTTTAAAAAATAAGTATTGCTTGCCCTTCTCCAGTCCTTTGGGACCTCATTTGTTCTCCAGGAGTTCGTGAAGATAATTGCCAGTGTTCTGAGATTGCTTCATCTAGTTTCCTAGAAATTCATGGTGAATTTCATTAGACTATGTTGTCATGATTACAACTAACTTACCTAAATATTCCTTAACCTGTCATTGTTCTGTTTTGGCTCTCATTCCTTCCCATTGTTGTTAATATTAACTGTGTTAAGTGTCTGATCATCACTAAGCTTTTCTGTGCTGACTCACACAAAATAGGCATTAAATTCTTCAGACTTTTTGCTGTCACCTGTTATTAGGCTCTACAATTCATCTTTTTGTTTCTCCTAAGTTATGTATAAAATCTTATTGCCATTTATATCCTTTGGTAGATGCAATTCGTTTTGTGTCTTAGCCTTTCTGATTCTGTCCCTACATAATTACCGTATTTTTCGGACCATAAAACGCACCTGACCATAAGACGCACCCAGTTTTTAGAGGAAGGCAAAGAAGAGAAAAGGAAGGGAAGAGAAAGGAAGGCGAAGAAGAGAAAAGGAAGGGAAGAGAAAGGAAGGAAAGAAGAGAAGGAAAGAAAAAGGAAGACAAAGGAAAAAAGAAAGGAAGAGAAAGAGGAAGAAAAAAAAGAAGGAAGGCAAAGAAGAGAAAGAAGGAAAGAAGAAGGAAGGGAGAGAAAGAAGAGAAAGAAGGACCCTGCCGCAGCTCCGGGAAGCCGCCGGCAGGGCAGGACCCTGCCACGGCCGCGGGAAGCCGCCGGCGGAGCAGGACCCTGCCGCGGCTCCGGGAAGCCGCCGGTGGGGGGGGAGCTGATCCTGGCCCGGTGCTGGGAGGCCAGGGCGTGTATTAGCCCGGCCCTGGCCCCGTCCCGTCCCCAGGAAGGAGGCGGTCGGCGGGTGGGAGCAGGGTGGGAACCCGGGAGCCCACCGCTGCCACAGCCACAGCCACCCCGCTGGCCCGGCTGCGTGGGGCAGGCAGGCAGGCCCGCGCTCCGGACCCGAGCCTGAGCCTGCCTGTCCCAGCCTGGGGGCGGGGAGGGCCAGCCCAGAGGTCGGGTGTGCCGCGGCAAAGCGGCTGCCCCGGGGGTTGGAGGGAGCAGCGGGGGCTGTTGGGCTGCGCAGGGGGTGCGACGGCCGCTCTGGGGCCGCGTGCCCAGCATTCGCTCTATAAGACGCACCTTCATTTTCTCCCCACTTTTGGGGGGGAAAAAGTGCGTCTTATAGTCCGAAAAATACGGTATGTTATGTTTTATAATCATGCGTAACAATTTGTCTATGTGTTTCCATTTTTATAGGATTCTTTTTTGATTTTCAAACAATTAAAAAGCTCATGATGGAACCATGTGGTCATCTTACCATTCTTCCCATCTTGCCTTCCCAGTGGAATAGTTTGCTGTAGATCCTTTAACATTGTCTATGGGGACTGCCAGCTCTTCTGAATTCCTTTTCCCCTTAGAGTTTTTTCTAATAGGAGCACAATATAATGAGGGAGAATGATTATTCTGTCTATTACTTCCTTTTGGGGGTTCTTAAATAAAGAGATTTTGGGGACTATCAAAATACCAGGTGGAGATGGCTGGACTGAGAAAAGAGAACTTTACAAACAGGGATCCCACCCTATCATCTCCTAAGACACCACTGGGCCTCCATCATTCTCATTCTGAGGGATGTTTTGATCAGATCAGGCCAAAGAGAGGGAACCAGTGCAATTGTCATCGCTACTGCCACTGCCATTGGCTAAATCCTGACCACCAAACAAAATGTGCGCCATGGATTCTTGCTCTCCTCACTCCTTCCTGTATCGTTTTCCCTCCCCACCTTATTTGTTCTCTCTCTCTCTCTCTCCCCCCACTTCTGTTTAATAGGACTCTTGCTTAGCCAGCCAAGAGAACCACATCTTTTGCAACATTGCTGTGTTTCTGTGACCAAAGAGGGAACTAAAAGCAATACCCCAAGCAGTCCAAATTTCAGCAGAATCTGAAGTTTCTGCTGAAAAATTTCAATGTTGTGTAAATTACATTTTCTGTCGAAAAAAAGACTTTTGACAAAATATTCCTGAATAACTCCAACAATAAATAAGAGTTACCAAACTAATGAATAATTGAGGCATTCTCAGAACTTTGTTCTTTGCAAGAATTTTTATAATAAAGGAAATGGAAGGGGCTACCATGCTCAGCCAAAAAGCTGGACAGTCACCCCAAAATAGCTATCCATTTTTAAAAGACTAGTTTTATTTTCTCCACTTTACTGAATCCCGTAATAGACTTAAAATACACTGAAATCTACACTAAGAATCACTTCTGTTAGACAGCCCACATCTCAAAAGAACCATGTTAGCATACACATGGCTTTTCCTAATAGGACAGCTGTTGCAAAGATTCTCCTCTGGTCTTGTCACCTTCCTTTTTCTGTGCTCTTTTGCCATATTATGTTACTTTGTGATTGCTATTTGTGGCTATGGAATTCCTAACACCACCTCACATCTATTTCTGCTACAGACTTTTCATTAAATTGTTATATTTTCCCCTTCTCTCTTTTATTTTTGAAGAATGTGCAAAATCTTCCAGACTGTTTCTTGCCACTCACCGTACATAACTCCTCATTTTAGATTCAGATTTCAAAAGAGAGGCCAATATAAATGGATTTTATGTAGCTCTAAAGGAACTAGGATAGAATAATCACTTTCTTCTGCTTTTAAAGTAATGTACCTGCAAGTGGTTGCAGAGACTGTGGAATTTGGTTCTCCACATGACTGGCTGTTCTAGTGAGGGGCATAGCCAGCCCCTGGTTTCTGGCCAGGCCCCTGAAAGGGGAGGGTGGACTTGGCCAAGGGCAGCATCTGGTCACATGACGAGAAGCTGCCCCATCCTCCCATCTACCCTCCCCCTTCCCCGAGGGAAGAGGAGAGGCATCACGCCAGCAGCAGCGCAAACTTTGCTGCCGCAGCTGCGAGCAGAGCAGAGACACCAGTGCTAGTGCCTCGACTTCACTTGCAGCCGCGGCTGTGGGGCCCGGTGGTCACGGCTGTGAATAGAGCAGAAGCATCAGTGGTACCTATGGCCCACTCACAGCTGTGACTGCCAGGTCCCACACCATGAGCGGAACAGCGGTGTCAGCGAGGGGGCTTCTGCCCCACTCGCGGCCGTAACTGCTGGGACCTGCAGCCACGAATGGAGCAGTGGTGTCGGCGTGGGTACTCCTGCTCTGTTGCAGGCTGCTGGGCAGCCCCGCAGTTGCTGCAGAGTAATTCATTCCACTGCTTGGGCTCTGCTAAGGGCAGGCCTCATGGCAAAGTGGGTGGGCCCTGGTCCACCCGTGACTACACCTCTGGATCTAGTAATGAAACCAAAAGCCCAAATCCAAATATCCATGTGCTTCAGGGATGTCTGAATCCAATTCTAGATCTGAACTTGGAGGCTTTGTCCCCAAAATATTGGACACAAAAAAATTAAACATAGAGGATAAGAGTGTATTTGAAGAACAAACCGTATGCTTTTACATGCTGCCAATACACAAAGACATGTACAGCAGGTGAAGAGATTCCTTTCCCATGCTAATTATCTATTAGCTGTACCATATTTTACTGAATTTGCAGTCTTTTTGGTTAGGAAAATGGAGATATTAGGGCCTGATGTAACTTAAGCATACCTCTATTAAAGTAAGCAGCAAATGTAGAAATGTATATATTATCATCTTGTTTGACCATCTCTGGTCATCAATTTGCAAAATTAGATCATAGAATAAAGCAAGAAAACATCCCAGTATTTCAAACTACACACATCAGTCAATATAATTTTGCTATACATATTCATATCCACAAAATAGAACATTAAAGACTTTCAAAAGTTGTATACTGCATTCTCTTTTAAAATAAGCTGTTTATACTTTCATAAAGTTCTGAATAATTCATTTTGTCTCCATTTTTTCTCCATAAATAGAAAGCTAGTTTGTTTTGTGTCCATATAATGGATTGTGTTTTTCTGGAGTTCCAGAACTTATTTTCTACCCCACCACTTACAAGTATAGTATCTGAAGATATTTACAGTACTGTTCCTGGGCTTATTTACAGTAGGTTGCTACTGACCTTGGGATTAGTTTGAAACTGGAGTATCCCACACCACAGAAATCATAGGAAAACATCTTAAAATGTAATGAAAATTTTCCATTTTTAAAAACAGCATATCATAAGTCTCCAAGAAGTTCTAGACAGAAAACTTTATGCTATTTTAGGAAAGTCATTTTGCTTGCTCAGTGAATGTCATGGTATCAGTTTCAGCTCTAGCATCTGGCATTAAGAACTGTTAACCCTCCGCCCCTTGTATCTTCTGTATTTTAAGCATACAGAACACTGACAATGGTCATCCTGAAATTTGATGGAAGAAACTTCCCCAATATAGAAGACATTATTATTGATTTTCCTCATCATATATTGTAATATGTTGCATACCTAATTTCCACTGGAGTCAACCACAACAATTGTTTTGTACTGTACACTATGTTTACAACAAATGGATCGTTACAAGATACATCAAATACAGTCATATGGTGGTGCTGAGGTGGTAAGACTGAGAAAGGAAAAGATTGTGTTCCAGCTATTCATTAATATAAAACAGGGTATAGGTTTTTAAAAGCATGTTCCATCTTTCAGTTTAGTTCCATTTCTTTGACCCTCCTTTATTCTTATTCCAAGTCCTCTGTCAAGTGATGGGGAAATTCACTAATATCTGGTGCTACTGAGTAATATCAGGTTTCATTGTCCAATTCCATGTATCATAGCAAATTATTGTCTTATCTTTAAAATGTAAACCTCTTCCTCCTACCATACTAGCCACTTGCCTCTGATAAATCTGTGTTCAAAACTGTATTTAGTAATGTGCAAAAAATAGCACCCTAGTGTCTGATTCTAACAGCTCCCCCAGGATGCCTCTACTTTTATTATTTTCCTTCAAATACTTGTTGATGCAGATCACCAACAACCCTAAGGTTTTTCGCCTTCCTCTGTAGCACAGGGCATGGTTCACCTACCGGTGAATTCTCTGTATCTTAAAGTCCTTAAATCATGATTTAAGGAGGTAAATAACTCAGTCATAGGTTGGTGGCCTATTGCAGGAGTGGGTGGGTGAGGTCTTGAGGTCTGCATTTTGCAGGAGGTCAGACTAGATGATCATACTAGTCCCTTCTGACCTTAAAGTCTATGAGTCTAAGATAAATAACCAGACAACAGCTGAAATTACTATCGACCACCTCATGAGAGCTTAATACATTAAGATTTTTAAAACTGTCTGATGTGGAGAAATGTGCCCACCCCCCATTCAATATAGCTCCATGACTGTGTTCCCCAATCCCTTTAGCCTCAGGGGTGCAGCTTCATGGCCAAAGTCAATATGGCTATTCTTTCTCTCAGAACTGTATGGCCTAATGGACAGAGTCAACATGGCTGCCCCTTTCCTCCGGATTGGGTGCTCAATGGCCAGAGGCAATATATTGGCTCTGGTGCACAGGACAGGAAGGCCTAGTGACCAGAGTCAGTAGGATGCTCTGGTTCACAGGGCAGCAAGGCCTAAGGGCCAGATTCAATAAATTCACTCACCTGTGTTGGATAATGTGACCTATGGGTACTCTGGGGAAGTGGGGTGCCATATAGGGGGGTGCGGTGCCTGGTTAGAGGGCTCAGGCTTTCCCTGCTCCTCCAAACCCCAGGCCAGGGCCCTGTCAGTTGCAGGGGTATTCACAATAAAAGCAGCAGGGATCCTTCTGAAACACACTGACCAGTTCCCTGATTCTCCCATTGTAGCAATGTTTAAGTTCCCTGGATTAATTCCTATCCTGTCATCTGTGGCATGATCTACAATTCCCCAGCGCTTCCAGAGTCCCCAGCTGGTACAGCTCCTGGCAACTCTAACCCTTCTCCTCATATCCCCACAGCCTAGGATCCATCTGGGACTCTGCATGCATTAATTCTGGATTTGGAAACTGTTGCAGCTCCCAGCAGAGATCTGGCAATCTGCATCCTCTCCCTTCAGCAGCCAGTCCAACTGAGCTCCTTCGCTCCCTCTTATACTCAGTCTCCAGCCAGAGCATGCCCAGAAGTGTTGAGGGGGCGAGGCCTCCTCAGTCCACAAGGTAAAGATAACCCTTGGAGAACCAATGTGGGGCAAGCAGGCTCCGTAATACTGTCCTAGACCTTTCTTTTGTCTATAGGCTCCAGGATTCTCCTTAAGGTTCAAGCACAAAAGTTAAGTTATAAAGAATTGGAATGGACATTTGATGGGGGGGGGGGGGAATATAAACACACCTTTAGCTACCTTAAAATGCAGTTGGGTAGATGGAATCTTTTTTTAAAGTGGAACAGAATTAATGGAACTTCTCTCTCAACAACTGATAACCTCTTGCTATAAGTCTTGGGGATCAATAATTGTGCTTTATTGAAAAGACTTTCAAATTTGCTTACAGTTCTTACTATTTTCAGATCAGGTAAAACTGTAGAAGCTGCATATTATTCGCCTTATTCTCCTGTAAGGAGGGCTTTTTTTGTGATGGTACTGAGGGGTACTGACCACCAGCACCTTTTTTTTTTGTGATGGTACTGAGGGATACTGAGCACCGGCACCTTTTTTCCTCAGCAATGTGGCCCCAGCTCTTGCCAAAAAGCACTGCCTGTAAGATCATTCAGCTATACATCATGATATTTTGGGTGTAGTGCAGTCCTACATCATTTCTATAATTAGAGCTGGGCAAAAGTTTTCTGGCAAATAATAAATTCAGCCTCTGAACCCCGCCCCCCCAAAAAAGTTATTCACTCAAGTTCTATTATAATACAGAAAAATCTTCCTTAATAAACAGTGTGCTGTCATTTTTTCCTTATTTTTATGGGCAGCCTCTCACATTAGTATTTTTACCAATACAGACTCAGATTTTAGGGTCCAAAAGGACAATAATGATCATCTAATCTAATCTCCTTCACATTGCCTTTTCTCTTAATTCATTTTTGTATAAGTTAAAGCTCCTATAATAAAAACTGAATGCTCTATGAATGAAATACTACTTATACAATTACAGCTCATTTGAAGAATGCTAAATGTGATCCATTCATACTAGGTTAGTCCAAGAAGGCTATTACTGTTGCTTCTAGATGACTTAAACCTCTGCCATAAAGAGAATAAATAGGACAACAACTCGCATTTCCATGGCCTAATGAGATCCACAAAGAGTTAATAAACAAAGTACTGTATATAAGAACTATTCAGTAATAAAATCTGTAATAACCTATTCCCACTGCTAAATGTGTTTTCTTGGAAAATGGAGCACTAACTCAGAATTCACCCAAACCCCAGCCCTTTGATCACTTTTATGCCAACAACTTCTGTGATCAAAAGTCAAATCTCCGAGATATTTATTCTTCAAAAAACATTACCACTTTAACTTTTGCATGTATTACTGCTTATGCTGTGCACATCAACTCTTATTTCACAAAATGCAGGCCCCAGAAACCAGCTCCAATTCTTGCGACTATCAGTCAAATAAACTAACTCATGCCAAGAAAAATGATGATATCTGGGACAAGCAACTACTTACTATTAAAACAGTGTCCAAAGAAAGGAGACATCTTTGGAGGGAACTCGGTTTCTGATCCAGCTCCTTAAAGATCACAAGAACTTAGACTAGCTCCAATTGGCCCATAATCCACCCACAGATCAATGGACAGACCGAGCAGATAAACCAAATCCTCAAGCATTACTTTTGATCTTTCCTTAACTATTGTAAGATGACTAAGTCACTCTCCTGCCGTAAAGCAAATTTGCTTAAAATATCTTCCATTCGCGTGTCCAACTGATACAGTCCATTTTCATTGTCATCTCCATTTAATCACACCTGCAGACTTGCAAGTTCCTGCTGCAACACACCTATTCATCCACCTTCATCAAATACACCAAGAACTTTCAAGGTCCAAAGGGGTAGCCGTGTAAGTCTAGTTCCACAAAACAAACAAGGAGTCCTGTGGCACTTTTAAAGACTAACAAATTTATATATGCTCTTTTCCAGTCCTCTGGGATCTCATGGAGAAACAAGGGTCAAAGCCAGGCATCAAAACTGAATGCCAGACCCAATGGGTGAGCTGGAGATGTGGTCAAGAAGCAGAGCTGTGGGTCAGAGTAGGGGTGTCAAGGATGTGGAAGGGCAGGATTAGAAGCAGGTACAAGAGTAGTTTGGATTGCTCAAACTTTTTATTTTGCCTAACTCTGGACCTCCATGAGAGGGGGCAGTGAAGCAGAGAGACTAGGAAAAGTGATTTTCCGAGTAGGGCCTCAGGAGGAACACATGAAAAACCAGGTGGACTTCCAGGGATTCATTTATCTGTAATCCAAATATTACCAGATTGCCTTGTTTAGCAATCTCAAATGGACCTGGGTATTGATGATGTAATTTGGCCAATCTGCATCCAATCTACCATCCATGAAAAATGGTCCATGGATATAAAGCAGATATATGCAAATTTGCAGGGCTCTAGCATTGGGAACTATTCGGTATTGGACTCCATTGATAATCTGGCCCTGAAGTCTTATTTGAACCTCATCCTAAAAGCTCAAATTGCTATCCATTTGAGCAAGAGGAAGTAACTCTGCTAGCAGTTAGAAAGTAGACTACTTGTAGAGGGATGGTTTTCCTGCTCTGGTAAGAAAGTGGTTAAAAACCCTGGGAGAGCAGTGGCCAATCAGAGCAGGCTGCAGAGCCAATCAGGACTCAGGAGCCCTTTATAAAAGAAGGCTGCAGCTACAGCTTTGGGCATCTTCCTCTGGTGCTTGGGGTGGTAAGGAGGAGGAGAAGATGATGTCTATCTGGCTATAGGAGGCAGGACCAGAGACAACTCCATGTGCACTGCCAGGGGTCTGTGGGAGCTAGAGCCCAGAACCCTGATACAAGAGCAAGAGGTACCTGGTGGCCGTGGTACAGGGGAACTGGAGAACTGCGTTGAGGCAGTGTCAAAGCATGGTGCATCGGATCCCTGGACCAGGGCCTGGAGAATTGGGTGGGCCTGGATCCCTCCCCACCTCCCCCCAGACCACCATGGGGTGGCACCATGACTAGTGGTGGCCATGAACACTAAGTGGGCCACTTGCACTAGATTCTGCCTCTGAAGAGGGGGATCCTAGCAAAGAGGCTTGGCTGGAGGGCTGAGGCACCAGACAGAGATTGGGAGAGACAGAGCATGGGTCATCAGATGGGTATTCACTTGAGCTATCGCATCACCAGGAGATGCCCATCAGGCAAGCCCTAAGCTAGCAAATGTCAACACTACTGTTTTTCTCATTGAGGACAGCCACTTGTAGACATTATTGCACAAACTAACAACACTGCCTTTTGAACTGATTATACCATATACACAGGAAAACAGTAACAGCTGGTGAGAGAAAATAGGAGATGCATGCAAAGGGGAACAAAATATGTTTTGTTTTCACATGAATGGAGACTCAGTAAGTCAGAGTGCAGGAAGGCCACTCTAGACATCAGGAACTGCAAAGGAGAATGGTGTCTCCAACACAGAGGTACTGTGCTAATGGATAAAGAGGAGACCAGCTTTAAGTAAGCATAAGGCATGGGAAGTAAAGGACAGAAAGAGGTTTATGATCAAGTCTATGGAGGTTAGTTTAAAAATAAAGAAGGCCATTTTGAACCGAACCCTGAAGTGACTAGAGAATCAGGAGAGTTATTTAGTATAGAAATTGTGTGGTCATGTCTCCTTATACTGGGTATGCAAAGAGGCAAACAGCATAGTTCTTCATGTAATCAAGTGTGACAAGCTGAAATTTTCAGTTTAGCTTCCCCACAGCCACAGAAACAAAGGAGAAGATGGTGCAACAAGTAGAAAAACATTCTGTAAAAAAAAAAAAAGAATCACCCAGCTGCCGCAGTGGAAAGAGGGAGGAAAGTAGAGCTCTTTATGTTGGGTGTTGATTATGTCTGCACCAAACTGGGAATTCTTTTGTAGTATAACTTCTATTTTGTATTGTATTCTGAACATATTTGATCTTACCCAGAGCAAGGTTACTGCATTGCATTCCAGCTAGCTACCTGTCTAGGAAAGGGCTTGTTGAACACCATCACTGAGAAGCTATGACAGAACAATCAGCACCCATCACTTTTGATTGTCTCTCAACTTCTGGCCCAACCCCATGAAACAATGGACTTTCTACACAAGGACATCAGCAATGACTCTGCAGCTTCTCAGCCTTAGTATGTAGCAAAAGGAGACAGGCTGTATTGAAGAGGAGGTGCTTCTCTGAGCCGAGGGAGCAGATCACCACCCCAAGGAAGCAGGACTGACTGGTAGGAGAGAAGGCAGGATGAACTCTCCTAACGTGAAACACTGACAAATTTCATGTTCACCAAAGGAATAAGATCAGAGTTAGGGAGGGAGTATCTCAGAACTTTTGTTATTCTTCAAAGATCTGGAAGTCTCTAATGCTGTTTAAAAGTAAAGTGACTGTAGTTAAGATATTCCTTTGCTAAATCTGTATTCCTAGTTCTCCTGCCATGTTGTTCCCAAGAGGGTTAAACTAAAAGCTAGAGTGCCCACAGGTTGGTGGAACTCTGGGGGAGCATGTGATTGCTGAGAACTAAAGGTCTAGGATAACTGGTCTATGGAGCCCCACATCCCAGGAAAGGTTACTGACAAGAGGTCTGAGTGTGGGAGCATGCAGAAGCTAGAAACAATGACTAGACTCTACCTAGACCCAGTCAACTTAGAAGTATGTGGGATTCATAAGTTGGATCCATTTACAAGTGACCGATGTCCATACAGAGCAGTACTCAGCTGGGTGGTGACACTGATCATTCTGTGTGGCATTAAGTCCTTGGCCAGTGAGAGAAGAGGGTATCCTAACTGAGAAATTTACAATGGTTGAAGTAAAAGGATATGAGAGTAAGAATAGGGATTTCAACAGAGGTGGAAATGAGGCAGTATTGAACATGGATAGAATTGGAAAATAGTAACAGAGCACAGGTAGTACATAGTGGCCTTCAATTGGCTGCAGATAGCCAATACAGAACTCCCCCTGTGCAGGGTCACTGTCACTTGTTATCTCCATTGCTTCCTGTGCCAGTCTCCCACTACTCCTGACACAAAGGCGTTGTTTTGGAGACATGAGGCATGGGGTAAGAGGGAGGAGATAGGGTGATGGGGGATGATGGAATAGAGCTGCAATAGTCCAATCCATAAAAGGACCCAGAGGTCTCACAATCAGGGATCCACAACGAGCCCTCCAGCACCGTTCTATGTAAGGAGAATGAAGGCCAAAGAGAGATACCAGCACAGGGGATTTAGTATCTGGATTCTCCTTAGACAGAGTGGAGAAGGGGAGCTATATGGAGCTGGTTGAACACAGTATGATGATATACAAAATAAGCAGTAAAAAGACTCATGAATAAATTCAACCTATTAGGCAGGAAGGCTAAAAGTGGAAGCAGAGCTTTTCACTAATTGTCATGCTACAAAATATTCATTTGCCATATAAAATGAAGAACAATTATCACTGCAGTCTTCTAATTATGAAATCAAAATAATTCTGTTCCTGTGTGTTTCAATGTTTTAAGTGCATTTCTATTTATTCCTTAAGCAATTTGTTCTGATTCAGAGTTACAAAAACCAAAAACATTCCTAGACCTTTATAAAGAAACACAAATCCAAAATAACAGAGAAAGATTTGAAGACCAGCAGCTGCACATCTGAGATTAGGTCTGATGTGACAGTCAATAACTCACACCTTACCACAGGGATCAGCAACCTTTGCCAATCCCTGTGCCAGCCCCCCTCCTTGACCCTCAGCTGGTGCCGAAGGCCCTGCCGTGGAAAGAAGCGACCTGGAGTGGCTCCTCTCAGCAGCGTGCCTAGTGACCCCTATCCCCAGGCACACCACGGAAAGAAGTGCCTGGAGTGACTCCTTTTGGCAGAGGCACACCACAGAGAGGAGCCGGTCTGGGTGGCTTCTTTACACGGTAAGCCTGGGGCATGGATGTGGCAGGGACCTCTGCACTGCAGTCACCCCTGAAAGAAGCCACTTGGAGTGTCTTTTGGTGGCAGGAGTGGCAATTTCTGTGGTGCCACAGAGGATGCCGAGTGCCGCTCCAAATAGGCTCGTGTGCCGATGTTGGCACGTGTGCCGGGGGTTGCCTACCCCTGCCCTACCACCTACCTGCCATAAATTAAAATGTGTATGAATGCCAGTTGGGTATAAGTTATTCACTCATTTTATAGCCCAGACCTGATTTTTTATTCAGCTATGTGCCCCTTAAAGTCCACAAGATGCATGCAGGCACAGACTTGGATATGCTGTACATAAGGCAGAACCTTACTAATTCATACTTCAAGAATACACAGAGCCTCTAATTCACACCCCCAAAGTGGCAGTCTCTCTCTATTCAACAAAGATTTCATAGTAGAATTCTACTAAAAAACTTATAGACATATGTTCTTAAAGCTGGTGCAGTTAATTTATCTGTCTAGGCTCTATGACAGACTCCATTACCATGTTATCAAAGTGCCTTTCCAATTATCTAAAAATATAAACAACCATCTTCTCTCATTTGCCCCAGCTTGTAGGAATAATAGCTTGATTAGAGTGCAGTTGTATATGTGAGAGAGATAGAGAGCCCTACCACAGATTGTGGGAGAGCATAAAATTGTTGCAGAGAGAAAGCTTGATCATGGGTTTTGCATTTAGTTCTGAGCAGAGTTAGTAGTCGCCCTTATTATACAATGTGAAAGTGGGTTCCTTAGTCTAGTTCCAGTCAAAGGGCCATCTCAGAAGCCTTCCCCATTGGTTGATAGTTTCATTGTGTCAGTGGAACATAGGTGGCATTGGAGCTCATTATTAAAGGGAGAGACAACCTGTTAGGGAACCAGGTACAATCACATGGAGGGCTTAGAACATCTGGACAGAGACTTTGAACTTGATTCTGTTCAATATGGAGCAAAGCACTGGAGTAATGTATTCCTGGCAACATGTGACTACGCACATTAGCTGATGCATTTTGTACCACTTGGAGCTTCCCTAGCGAGTGTGGCTTCATTCTTAGAGGTGTAACGATTAACAGGACACAGAGTTGTGGGAGAAGATCTGGGGTCAAGACAAAGGACTGTGGTGATCAGATGGGAGACACAGCAAGGTCAGGGCTGATTTAAGCCAAGCTAGAGCTTTAGGTATCTCTCTGATGGCGTCTCTCTGCTTTGGCCTCACCCCTTATACTCTGGCCTCTTTCCTGGTACTGCTCCTCAGCAGTTGGGACTCCATCTCATAGGACCTCCTGCTCCACTTGGGTAGCAGGAGAATAACCCCCCCCATGGCACCGAAATGGCTGAAGGAGGTGACAGCTGCATTAGCCAGGGTACTCAACCTCTTTCCCCTATAAACTCTGGGGAACTGTGAGTTCCTGCCCCTCTGAACAGATGACAGTGTCTCCCCAGAGCAGAGTGGCCAAACTCCAATAGAGCCAGCCACCAAAGAGTAGTATGCTTCCCTCCCCACCCCACAAAAAAACCAACCGGGGTCTGGTCTGGTGGGTGGACCACATGGCTTCTTACCTAGATCTAGTGACTTCCCTTCCTTCCTCTGCTGAGGGCTCTCCACAGATGCAAACACTCTTAACTGCAGCAGTTATCCCCAGTTCACATTTTGAATCTTCTTGTCATGATTATAAGGGCTGGGTGCTTAAGTTATTTTTGTTTTAAAATTAAAGCAGGGATTCTGAACTCGCTACCTGATTATGGCAGGGGTTCTAAACCCAAGTTTATTGGTGCCTACCCTTAATCTAGCTCTTGGCAAGTCTCTAGAGTTAGAGGTCAGGGTACAGGATCTGGAAGAGGTGGGACTGCCAGGGAGATAGAAGAGATACATGGATGGACGTAAAAAAGGAAATGAGAAGATAATGTGTGTAAAAGAGCAGAAAGATAGTTACACATCTCTGATCAAATATATTTGATTTCACTGACATTCAGACGGTGAGGAAATGAACTCTAAAACAGTGGTTTTCAAACTTTTTTCCTTAGCACCCAGTTAAAAAACATCATTTTTGTAATTGTTGCGACCCAACAATTACATCTTTGAACAATGCATTCCAGTCTTGTGGTGGCAGCAGCAAGGGCCGCAGTGTCCGAATATTGGGTCCTGAACTGTGGTTTGAAAACCACTGCTCTAAAACTACGAGCACAGGGTTAGAAATCAGAACGGGTATAATATTCTAAACTCCCAGCTCTAGCACTGATTAGCTGTGAGGTTTAGGCACATCTTTTTATCCCTTCCTCATCTGGGATTTAATTTTTGTCCTCTAGCCCCTGGGTGCTGCTCTCACAAAAGGGAAAACAGATCCAGGCCCCAAGAAATGGGGATAATAATTATCATGCACCTCTAAGAGTTCTTGTGAGAATTCTAAGAGAATTCTGTACACATGAACCATTAACTAAATGTTAAGCATGATTATATTTCTGATCCTAGCACTGCATGACTGGCCTTAACATGTCTCTCACTAGTGTCTAATGCTGATGTCAGTAATAAAAAAAAACATTAAAAAATTAAATCTGTCTTCCTCCTAACAATCCCATAATTAAAGATGAAATTCCAAATAAAACGATCTTAGCAATTAACAAATACATTTTTTAGTTTTTAACCTAAAATAGCAACACCGTTTTGAACAACAATTTAGAAAAGAAATCCAGTGGGATTTGGGTTTATTGTGGCATTTATCACTCCTCCTTTAGCGCTGCCTATTTGCAAATTGTTTTTATGTTTGCCTGGGTGTTTTGCTTTTCAGGGTCTTACTAAAAAGCTGGTGCTCTATAAAAGTTATGTAAGCATGTGACTACTGGGGAAAGCTATAAATCAGAGAATACCCGTGTTCAAAGCAATCCATAACTCCAACCTCTTCTTCATCCCTTCTTGATTCCTATTCTCTTCCCCCTGTGTTCTCTTCCTTCCACTCTTTATGCCTCAACATGCAGAACCACAAACTTGCACCAAGATATCTTGATTCCCCCTTTTCAAAATTTCCAGAAAACTCAACTGTTTAATAAAGTATTCCAACTGAAATGACCACTATTATATTGTTCCATATTTGCTCACTTCTACTATATAAATAAAAATACTTCTTTCCAAGCATAAAGTATTCCAGCTGTCACAGAATTTCAAAGATATCTAATAAATATAGGCTAAAATACATTAAAATAACTCCCCTGCTTTGTAATAAACTACAGAAAGCAATAGGTATTTTCATTCTTTGTTCTTTATATGCAAACTTGACATTTTTGTTAAGTACTGTACGGGACCTACTTTCCTTCTTTTGATGTTAATATTCTGTTCAACTAGAAACATACAATAGGCAACTCAGAAAGTTCCTATTTACCTCCTCTTTTAAAAAAAATTACCATTGAGGATATTTGCAGTATTCGCTCTATAATATACCCTGCCATTGGATTGGGGAATTATCACAAATATCAGAAAGTTAAGAACACCTACTGCACACAGTACATTCAAAGAATTCTTTTAGCCTACTTAATATGTACATATTTTTGGTATCTGTATTTATCACCAAACTGCTTGATATGTTTTAAAACTTTGGCAATAAAAGCAATTTTAAAAAGTATCAACATAACTCACCGGAAAGTACAGCAGGAGTGATCCAAAAAGGATTGTTTCCAAAAGAATCAAACCTGAAGCCCTGATGCTCTAGAAAATACAAAAGAATGCAAGACATTAGAAAATATTATACTTTTGCCATTTAGGTTCTGAGCTATTTATGACAGGAACCTTCATATTTGTTTGTATAGTTCCTGGCACAATAATTACCTATAAATATTATTAATCCTTATAAACTAGTTCAAGTTGCATTGATTTCAACCATAAAATAGCATCCCCTCTTCAGTTTTTAGTGTTGTTTAACAGAAGAATGCCAAGATACCTTTTAATGCTGCCATATTTTGCCTTTGAATGTATATAAGCTGATTCAGACCACAGGAGTTGCAATGATGAATTTAGGGGCCAGTACTGTTTGAATTTCAAATAGTCCTTCACACCTTTTCACAAGCATATATAAATGCTAATAAACTGGCTTCTGTAATATGTATGAATATTCTTATTTTTTTATATACCAAAAGTGGTGTTTTACAATGAAAGCATACACTTTATCCTTCCCTTCCCCCAGCTGTTATGTGAGAAAGCTGATTCAGTCATTCGCTTTTAAGGAGTCTAATTATACCCAAGTACTGTACCCCTAAATCCTTTCTATGGCATGGCTAAGGCCAAAACATTATGTTCCCATTATCATTTGCTTATTGTTGTAAGTAAAATAAAAATTGATCAATCCTCTCCTCCCTCTATAAATCTCGTTGCAATAAGTTAAATGATCTATATACAAGTACATTCATAGCTTATATAATAAGATAAAGTATAGACACTGCATTTCCAATTTCTTTATCTATCTACTTCATCCAACATGCAGGCATAAGTCACCTAATAAAACACACTGTTTTCCTTTCGAACAAGGCAGTTTTAAAGTAGGCTGTTTCTCCTCAGAGAGGCAGGATGGCAGAAGGCCACTCTGAAAAATTCCCTGGCTTCCTACTACAAAAATTCAGTGCACTGTGCTATTCTCTCCTTTGATTTTGGTTGGGGACCACCATATCTGTTGTAAATATGGCAGTCATTTTTGAAGACATTTTACTGAAGAACTGGGGCAAAGGGATCCTTTTTTCCCTTGGCCAAAGACTCTGCAAGGAACTGTTGGGTGCAGTTGGGTGCTGCAGCCTCCTGCAGAGAAGCTGCTGCAGTTCACAGGCAAGTTGCTGCAGGCCATTTAGCCATGAAGGCTGAGGATGACAAATCACTGAAGAGAGGGGAAGGTGCTCCAGGGAGAGACCCAAAAGTACTCCAAGAGGCACCTCAAGACAAATCCAAGGTGCAGGTGAAGGAACAGAAGGCATAGGAAAAGATCCAGGGAAGAAGTGTAAGAATGTTCATCCCTAGACCATGTGTGTGGACCATTATTTTGACAGGCCCTGGATTGAAACCTGGTAGAGACAGGTGGGCCTGAAGTCTCTTATCCTCAGCCATTGGCTCTCACCACTGAGCAACACAATCATTGAATCCTGCCAATTGGCAAGGCGGCCTCTGGCTTTCACCATTGGGAGACATGGTCACTGGATCCATCACTAGGTGAAACAGCTACTGACTCATACCACTAGGCAACACAGCTGCAGAGTTCTGCCACTCGGCCAGGCAGCCACTGTAACTCTCGCCATTGCATGGCACAATCTAGAGTATCTCCACGAGGCAGTACTGGCATATGTGGATTCAAAACCCCTTTTGATACTGACTGAGGTTCTCTGACTCAATAAAAGTTACTTCAGATGATCATGGTTACAAGTGTCTGCTGTGCTCCATGGGCAGACACAGACATGGGTTTCATAGATTGAAAGACTGGGCAGTTCTTGTTATACCTTTGTATTATGACACCCAATGGCTCCCTAACTGACTCAGAGTTGTGTTTAGCATGATTTAAAAAAATAAGGGGGTGGGGGGCTAGCAGCTGTGACTGCTCAAAGCCACTGGGTGACCCATGGTGCCATTACTGTCCGGCACTAACAATGCCTCACTTAGCATCCCTGAAGAATGTGGAGGTCCACTTCAAGAATGCTTCCCTGGCTGCAATGTTTTCCAACTATTACCCACTTCAAAACTCCTCTTTTTAAGGAAGATAATCAAGAACATAAGAATATTGCAACTCTGAGTGTCTCTCCATATCAATGACACACAAGGTAAATCCTTTTTCAAAGGTTGAGACTTGTTAGTTGGGATTATGAATGATCTCTGACTGGCTTTAAAATTGAGGTCAGGTGGACATTCAGTCATGCAAGACTTCAGTAGCTTTTAATAGAATGGGCACAGGTTGGTGCTTCAGCCATGTAAGGCATGTTTTCACAGTCTGCAAAGCAAGCCTCCCAACCCAGGTTGACAGACTTGGGCTAGAGGAACTAATGCTAGCATGCTACTAACTGTACAGACAGCATGCTGAAGGTGCATCTCAGCCTCTGAAGCCAGAGGAGAGGGCTCCAAGTTCCAGCCCAAACTGCAACTTCAAAGCAGATTCTGCACAGCTATTGTTAGAGAACTAGGGTGAGCCTGACTAATCCAAATCTGGTGACCCAAGCCAGGACACTGCTTCCATGGGTGATGTAGACATACTCCCAAGGACTTTACTAGTGTATCTGGGACCTCATGTGATTCTAGTAATAATTTGCTTCAATCATCACTAAAAAAGTTAATTGTGACTGGGGGTTTAACAAAATTAATATCAGTAATGAGAAGGGAAGGAATATAGTCCAGAAAAATGAAATAACAAGTTAAGGAATATTTAGATAAGATCAAGATGTGTTCAGATTGGCAGGGCTTGATGAAATTCACCTTCAGGTACTTAAGGAACTAACTAAAGAAATCTCAGAACCATTTGTGATTACCTTTGAGAACCCCTGGAGGGCAGCTAACGTGCCAGACGACAGATACAGTACCTATCTTTTAAAAGAGAAACAAAGAGGACCCAGGGAATTATACACCAATCAGCCTAACTTTGATACATGGAAAGATCCTGTAATAAATTGTTAACCAATCAATTTGTAAGCACCTAGAGGATAAGAAGTAACAAATAATAGCCAGCATGGATTTGTCAAGAGCAAATCATGCCACAACAACCTGATACCCTTCTTTGGTCTGGTCACTGGCCTAGTTGATGGGGGAAAATAATAGGCATGATGTATCTTGATTTTCGTAAGGCTTTGGACCCCGTCCCCCATAACATTCTCATAAGCAAACTAGGGAAATGTGATCCCAAGAAAGGACACAGTATTCCAGCTGAGGACTCACCACTGCTTCTACCAATGTTTCACCAACTATTTGCAGCCAGTGAAGAATGTGGAAGGATTTGTGCATTAAAGGGTCACTTACGATCATATTCCACCAGCCCTGTGATTTCCTGCACAAGCTACCTATAAAATGGTATAGTCCAAGATAGATCTGCTGAGTCTTATAGACCTCACTGGGGAGGGACTGAATAAAATCAAAATCTCCTTACTGAGCATTGTCTTAAGAGATATCTGTGCTCTAACATTCCATGCCTTTTAGGAGTTCAACTTTGTGCCTGGAATCAGAAGGTGATGAACCCTTTAGGTGGTGCCTTCAGGACAAGGATACTGAAAACCATGGACTTCTATATGACTCTGTCTCCTCCACATGTACGTGTCCAAAAACACTCTCTTTTTGGAAGTGCTTTTAGTGTAATCACTTTCTTGTGTCCTAGGACATTTTATTTCATATTTTATGTATTTATCATTTTAACTGCTTTTGTATATAGTGTCAGGGAACATGCAATAATACCTCTTGAAATTTTAATTCCCATGTAATCCAGTTTGAAGACTTCAGGTTTCCCAGTCCGCTCCCTTAATATAAATCCACACAGCATTTCAATGGTAATCAGGGCCAGGAGAAAAAGAACATGGAGACTTTTGCATCATCAGGGAATAAAACAGTTTTGTTCACTCTCTCTGATTTCTAATGGGAATACTTTATGCTTTCTTATGTCAGGAAGAAATCTGCATTTCTTCCACTCTGGGGAATCATTAAATATCTGTGTTGAAATAGTGCAGCTGTCTTTGGGCACTGTTGCTTTCCCACAGGCTGATAAGCCATACAACCTCTTTGATTAGAGAAGTTTATCCTCAATGTTAAAATACATTCATATTTTCCTCTGGAATGGCTCTCAGAGCATGACCCTATATGCTTCATACAAAGTTATAAAGCACACCAATTGATTGGAACAAATTTTGCAGTTTCTTAAGAGTTAATTGTGCCTCTCTGACAACAAAATTATTTTAAAAAGTTAACTAACAGTAGATAATACACAACTGGTCCATTTTATTTATTCAGACTATCAAAAGTTTTTGGACAATCAGGTGAATGAATAAGAAGTTAAAATTGCAAAACTTGCTGACAAAGCAAACGTATTTAGATTAGTAAAGCTACTGAGGCTTGTGAATTCCATAGGGGGTGTACAACATTACGCCCCGATGGTGCAAAGATGTATCTATATGTTTAATTTTAAATTTGTGGATAATTCTTCCAGGGTGTGAACCCCTTATTCCAATAGGCAAGATGGCTAAAAGGATATCCTGAATCTGACATGAACATTCTGATTCAAAGAATGTTATGTGAGACCTTGAATGAAAGGCTGGTCATTGCTACTACTGTGAAATGTATGTACACATACTGCATAAGGAGTTATGTATATATACTGAAAAGATATTCTTAGATTCTGCATCACAGCAGAAGTGGAGAAACAGGTTTTCTGTCAAACAAAAGATACTTTATTCACCAATCTCTCTGCACTTATTGGTAACCTGTAAAGAAAAGTAAGGGCTGGCAAAGCCCAGAGAAGAGTGTTTGGGTGCCTTAGACTGGTGGTGTCCAGGAGCTGACAACCAGGTAAGCGCAAGCAAGTTTTCCTCATGCTGGAGGCAGGGAGCCAACAAAATGACTCATAGCTCTTAGGCCTGATCCTGCAAGGGTTAGAGCAGGGGTCGGCAACCCTAAATATAAGAGCCGTTTTTAAAAATTCCTTCTATAACCAAATGCTTTGAGAGCCAAAATAGGTGTAGCCTCCTGGTGGGCGGAGTTGGGAGCTGGGCCAAGGCACCTGCTGCAAGGTCCCCTGGTGAAGGAGGGGGGAGTCTGGAAGCAAGAACAGAAGTCCGGAGGTGGGGAGTCCGGAGCCTGGTGCAGCTGCCCACAGGATCCCCGATGGCAGGAGGCCTGAAGCAGACTGCCCACCAGGATCCAGAGCCGCAAGGGAGTAGCCAAAGAGCCGCATGCGGCTCCGGAGCCACAGGTTGCAGACCCCTGGGTTAGAGCCTCACATTACTGAACAAAAGGGCAGTAAATGAACTTCAGTGTGAACAACTGCAAGGTACCGCACATTAGAAGGAATCATTTGAATTACTCAGGCAAACTGCGTTCAGAGATAATTAAAAAAGAACTACACATTGGCCCAGACCCTCCTCTTACCATGAATGGAAGCAAAATGATTTTTGACTGCCGGGGATCTGGCTTATTACTGTGAATTGATCAAGATGGTCCAGCATTTTATTTGCTTTTTAAAATCACCATTGCATGTTGAGCTAATGTCTTTGCTAACATGGAACCAGAGCAGTTGGGGTGGAAGCGGGGCAATTACAAAAGATATTCTACAGGATCTCAGGTTGCGGGGGTGGGGCGGGTTAGCCTGTCTGGTCCTAAAGAAGCCCTTTGAATGTGAGAAGTAATAAACTTTATTGACTATAGAGGATCTGGGAAAGTGCAACCCTTGTGTTTTTTATAAAAACACATACAGTGTGTGTGTGTAATAATCAGATTTATATTCACTGACTCTTTTGGCTCCATAGAGCAGAGAGGCATTTTAAAGAATAACAAATGATTCTGTATTGCAGTGGTTTGAGTTGTGTGACAGGGTGCATGGGCCCCATGCCTCTGTGAACCAGGAAGCATTAAGCATCTTCAGGATTCAGAGAAGGGGCAAAGCAGAAGTTCCACCTATGACCCAGTCGTGTCCAGGGAAGCCACCCGAAAGTGTCAGGGTCAGGGCAGGCTGCAAAAGGAGACCTGATTTTCCCAGTACTGAATTCAAACTCTTCAATCAGCCACAAACTGTGCTTTTGGTAACCCACGCTTGTTATCAAGTAGCCAGAACAAAAGATACACACCCCTCTTTACTGCATTTCAGTCTCTGCCTCCCAATCAGCCACTAGGTCCAGTAAAGAGATAAGTCATTTAAAGCTTTATCAAAAGTTCTCCCAACCCCCAAAGGCCAGCCACGTTACAAGACCAATGCAAGTTTGGATCTTACCTAAAATACCACACTGCCAGCTAATCCTTTAGTAACTGAAATGAAAGGTTAATTATAAAAGGAAAGAAACAAACTATGAGAGAAATGTTAAATGATTAAAGCAATCCCATACATACAGATGATTCAGAAGTCCATCTATATCAGGTTCTCTGTAGAATTATGGAGTTTGTAGGCTTGTAGAGTAGCTCTGGTGTACATCCAGTACCTGGATGGGGCTCAGTCCTTTGATTCACAGCTTGGGAGCCAGAGACTGAAATGGGGGTTGTGTATCTTTTGTTCTAGCTTCTTGATAACCCAGTGAGGAATCAAAAGCACTGCTTGTGGCTGGCTGAGGAGTCTGACTTCAGTGTCATCCACCAGTGCTGGGAGAATCTGCTCCCTTTTGCAGTTTGCCCTAATCTTGACATTTTTAGGTGGCTGCCATAGGCACAGACAGGTCATACCACCATGATGGGAGTGGTATAAGAACCTAAGTAGAATTCAATGCACCCCCAGCATATGCTGATGCCATTACATCTGCCCACAATTTGAGCTTAATTTTACAGACACCATTGGATTCCTGCAACACGCAAGAGTTTCATTTAAGTTAGCTAAGTAATAATCTCTTTCTCTCACTGAATATATTATGTTTGATAAAGCTCTAAATACAATCTTGAATGCAAATATTTAAACAACTGAATGCTAAAATATTAGTACCTTCTCTTTAGGCATAAATGACACAACCATTCAATGACTCACCAAATTCAATCACCATAGCAGTAAATGCTTTATCTAATCCAGTCCCTTTGGCTGGACTTGGAACATCACCCACTGCTGAGCTAACTTCCAAATGTTTCCACCTACTGCACTTCATTGCCTAAAGTAATGACTGTTGCTGACTTCACCTAGCAGAGTGTTCCATACAGAGACACACAGAAAAGCATGTACCTCTAAATATAATTAACTACATTGATTCTAATTTTGCAAATCATTCATTCCATTTAGCTGTCCTTAAAAGGCCTAAAAGGGCTGACAGTGTCTTTTATGGCTTCTGAACTAAAATTATATATGAACTTTGATTTCTCTGAATTCAAATTGCACTATAAAATCAATACAAAAAGTCAGCTTCTTCAAGCTTGCTTTCAGGAGACATACCACTGCCATAATCCAATATAAAGAGCAAATAAACTGGAACTAGATTTTAACAAATCAATTATGATGTCATCACATGGAATGTTTCCATCTTATTTTAATTAAAATTACTATGATCAGGAATCTGGTAGTTTAAAAGGTTTGAAGTGAACCAATCACATGCATTGCATGGCATAAAAGTTCTAGCAAGATTTTATAAATATAAATAACTTTTCAAGTTGGTTCCTGTTTCTAGAAAGTCTCAATAATGGAAACGTATCCTGAGTTTGATTAAAACATATGCTCTTTGTCAGAACATCAGACAAAGGAAAGCCAGACTTCCTCCATGAAACAGCAATACAGTCTTACAACACAAAGTAAATGGACACGGAGTGGCTTGTAGAATAAGCACTGAATACTTCTCACATCATTAGTCTGAGTAAATACACTAAGTGCTTGGATCGAACGTAATAACTAATATATGAACAAAATATATTAGCCATTTTCCTAAAGTACTTATACAGTCTCTCTTACTGTAGCATCTAAGTATCTCACAATCTTTAACGTATTTATCCTCACAACACCCCTGTGAAGTAGGGAAGTGCTATTATCCCCCTTTTATGGATGGAAACTGAGGCATAGAGAGGCTAAGTGACTCTCCCAAGATCATATTGGAGGTATATGACAGAGGTGGGATTCATAGATTCTAAGATCAGAGGAGACCACCCAGATAATCTAGTCCAACCTCCTATATGGCATCTCATAGAACCTTCCCAAAATAATTCTTAGAGCAAATCTTTTAACAAAATACCCAGTCTTAATTTAAAAATTGTCAATGATGACGACTCTACCATGATCCTTGGTAAATTGCTCCAATGGTTAATTACTTTCACTATTAATTTGTACCTTATTTTCACTTTGAATTTGTCCAGCTTCAACTTCCAGCAATTAGATCATGTTATACGTTTCTCAGCTAGGCTGAAGAGCCCATTATTAAATATTTGTACTCCATGTAGGTTCGTATAGATTGTTATCAAGTCAACCCTTTCCACTTATGCAATACATTACAGTGTAACAAAGTAGCTGAGCAACAAGCTGAGATGGGCATCATTAAGAGCAGCACTATTTCAAGATAAAGAGACTGAAAGTCCCATCTTGTCCTCAGCAACTGAAGAGCACATACAACCAGTCCTCTAACAGCATCCCCGTGAACAAATCTTCTAGGAAGAATGTGGGGATTTATTCAGCATACGCAGATATGCTGACGCTGTAATAGATTTATTCAGCATACACAGACATGATGACACTGTAATTGGAAGATCACAGCCAGGTCGGACAAGGATACTTCAGGCTGCAATGGCATACTGCCACATACTTTCACACCGGCCTTGGCGTTTCAGTGTCTGGATTTCTGTGAGAATTTACTGATAGTGAGGAGTAAGAAGAGCAGTAAACACAATTATAAATCTAGGGGTTATCTAACCAATGGCTTACAGGTTTGTTTTATATAATTATATATGCACCAATTAACTGCCTTGTCATAGTTGGTGGTGGGACTATGGAAATGTATAAAAATCTTTACTTATGTATCAATAAACGATGCTTGCTTGCAATCATATTGGTTGTTACGCTTGATCCAGACCCGCACGGACTCAACAGAAGAACTTTTCAGTCTTTCTTCTCACTGTCTCAGAAATTACTTGTGTTCTCTGGATGGCACCCTCTATAAAAATGTTTTAGAGACCTTTCTACCTGCAGTGACCAACATATACTGTTTTATCTCCAGTCATCCCATTATCATGATAATCTACTATTCTTAAATGCCCTGATTCCTGTAAATACGGCATGTGAACTTTGATAATATATCTTTCCTGTGTTTGATCCAGGGGGACAGCAGCTTGCAAGAGGCAGTGGAATTCAAAACAGAACTCAAATCTAAATTCAAACTATGATTTTTATCATATTCTTTTGTATTGCGGGTATGGATAGGCTGTTATGGTTACTGACTCCTTAAACTTCTTGTAACTGCAGCATTTCAGATTTCCTGAGACAGATGAACTGGATTCTCAGTAATAAAAAGACTAAAAAATCTCAACTCAAGAAATAAGAAAAACAAGGATAAACTACTCCTGATTCCTAGATATGAGTGATCAGAAAGTCATTCATGTTCAGCAATCACAGTCACTGCCAGATATAAAATGAGAGGCAGAAGACTCCTTTCATCTGTCTCATCCATCCGTACTATCTCCATTTATCAGCTTTATTAACGAGTCATAAGAGTTTGTTGTCTGGGGTTTGATTCATGTTTTATTTACAGTTTTGTTTTTTTAAAGGGATGAAGTAGCCATTGGAATCAGTAGATACTGATTTCTGTCATATAGAAAAAAGTGTTAACTAGAATGGTGCAGAATGGAAAAAACATTTAGTTTAAAATTATTTTTTGTCCATTTTGCAGGGTTGAAACAGAACAAACTAAAAATCTTTTCCAAAAAATTCTGAATTTTCAAAAAATTGATATTTGAATTTGGAAAAATAAAAGATATTCAGACAATTGCTTTCAGTACCAAAAAGATGTGGGAGGAAAATAGGGAAGAGAAGGGAAAACATAAAAGTCCCACAATGTAAAATTTCAAAATTCAGGTTTCAAACAAAAAACCTGAATATTTTAACAAAGCTTTTATTGGTGTTTTTGGTTCAGAAAAAAAGGTGATTTTTCACTGAAAACATTTTGAATAAACAATTTCACCTAACTCTACCATTTATTTTTGAAACCCAGTCCAGGTGAAATTGTTGGAGACAAGAAATAAAGTTTAATTGTCTTTGACCAGCATTTCTACATTTCACATATTTAATTATGCTCAGACTTATGGCATCAGTACCTAAAGAGAAAAACAGCATAATTAGGCTGGATACATTTCACCGCTAGTACTTACATTGGAGAAAGAACTAGTTAGATGATACCAGAGATTTAGTTCTCAAGTAGAGACAGCATAACCACTATTATAGGGCTATACTGCACAGCACCATCAGTATCTGGTGTATCCAATAAAGGCAGGACAGTTGTATACACACTAGACATTGCTTACAAGAGATGTTACCGGTGTGGCATGGGTAGGCCTACAGTGGAATTGTAAAGTGTAATTTCCAGATTATGTAGGAATACACCATGTGACCCTAATAGCATCCCAGTGCAAGTGGGCAAAAGGATCACTGCTATAGAGCACTGAGTTTCATCTGGCCTGATAAGTTTCAGTGTACCGCAATGCCTAACAGCTAACGAGCCCCGACTGCCTAACAGCTGATCACCATCACCCTTCCACCTAACAGATGATGAGCTCTCCCAGCTGCCACTCTTGCCTACCTGCTGATCAGCCCCGCCTTCTGCCTAACACAGCCCTGCTAACAACCTAACAGCTGATCAGCTGTTCACTGATCACCTGGCTGGCAGCTGCTCCAGCCCTGCCTCTGAAGTCACCGAAGTCCCAACCACTATGACTATCTGACCATGATCCACAAGAAATAGCCTGTGGATAGAAAGTGGATATCTGCAGATTTGAAAGGCCCTAGAGAAAAATACTTAACATTGTGGCATGGGAAGGAGACTGCACTGCAGGAACAGATCAGTATGCATGTTAGCAAATACCAGCAGGGGAAGAAACCAGAATGGAACTTCATTCACCATAGACTCCATGTCACCTTCCTCACAGCTTGAATGAATTTCACTTTGGGAGGCAACCTGCTGAAGAATCCATTTCAAAGGTTCACTGGACTATAAAAGAGAAGGGCAAAGAACCCCAAGTTCCAAAGGGGTAACCGTGTTAATCTGGTTCAGCCAAACAAACAAGGAGTCTGGTGGCACTTTTAAAGACTAACAAATGTATTTATCTCATGAGCTTTCGTGGGAGAAAATCCCACTTTGTCAGACACTTAAAGATGGGGAACTTACAGAATCAGAGCAAAATAAATGTAGGGAAGTGTAAGTCATAGGATCAAGTCAAGTTACAACAAATCAAAGCAGTTGTTAAAATTTGAACAGTGGAGTGCAGCAATTAGCAGGGAGGTGGGAGGGGAGACAAGGAAAGCAAAATTATCTGTTTTAATGGGAAAAGAACCCATAGTCTCTATTCAGCCCTGAGTTTACGGAGTCAAATCTGCATATGAATTACAATTCTGCACTTTCTCTTTAAAGCTTTGATTTTTTTATTCATTTGCCTGCCTATGGCCATTAACAGATCATTAATGAAGTGATCAGGAACACTGAAGTGTTCCCCTACTGGTTTCTGAATGTTGTTGTTTCTTATGTCAGATCTGTGTCCGTTTATTCTTTTGTGCAGAGACTGTCCTGTTTGCCCAATGTATAAGGTGTGTGTGGGGGGGTGCATTTCTGGCACATGATTACATAAATCACATTGGTGGATGAGCAAGTGAATGAGCCATTGATGGAGTGGCTGGCTTGATTAGGTCCCCATTTTCAAGCGTCTGACGAAGTGGGATTTTTCTCCCATAAAAGCTGATGTGATAAATAAATTTGTTAGTCTTTAAAATGCCACCAGATTCCTTGTTTGTTTTAAAGAACCGCAAGTTATCTTTCACCTAAGAAAACAAAAGAACTGAGTATTTTGTCTTTGTGGAAGATCTGGACCAACGGAGTGGCTGGCCATCTTGCTCAAAGGAAGAGTGTTCAGAATCTTATCTTGAACCAAGATTATTGAACCAAGTTTTGTTGAGTCGTAGTCTCCAGAAAGTGTTTTTCATTTGTATTTGCTTGTAGCCACTTCTAAATCCATTCTTTATACCTGAACTCAAAATCCTATCTCCTTTCTAATAAACTTGTTTTACTTTTAATCTGAACCAACTCAGTGCTGTGTTTGAATTGAAATGATTGTTAACTCCAATTAAAATGAGAAGCTGTTCATTTTGGGGGTTTTTTAGAGGCACAAATGAATCTTATTATTCCTCTGAATGATCCAGGAAAGGGTTGGACATTGCAGAGTTCATGGTTTGGGGGAAAATTTGGGCAGGGAGTATGGTAATCCATCATGCCAGGTACAATCGTATTTGGTGGATACCACACTGAGGCTGGCGTGTAACAAGCAGGCTGCTGGAATCAGAGTTGCTAAGTCAGAGCTGTTTGGCCCACAGACAGTGCATGCTTGTCTGTTGGCTGTCGGTTTCCAGGCTGTGAGCCACAGCAGAGCAATTAAGGCATTAGAGTTACAGGGCAAGTCGTGACATGACTCCTTACTGATTGGGTTGTACCCCGGAACGTGATATCCACCCTAGCTTCCATCAAGCTAGTACACTAAAAATAAAAGGGTAGCTGCAGCAGAACAAACAATGGGACAGGGTAACCATCCTGAGCACAACCATACTTCAGAAACATGTCTCATCTCATCTCTTAAAAGAAAAAAAAATCCAGACCCCACGCCACACAATCCCTGACAGCTCAGTTGCCTGTATAATTAATAAAGTCATCTCTATCTAGCACAGCAATCCGGGCATTTTATGATAAAACCCAGTGGAATTTTCTTCCACTTGCATCCAATGTTAGTTTACTTTCTCCCTCCCTCCACTCAATCAGCTGCTTGTTTTGTGACATCTGCTTTCTCTGTTGGCATTTGTTTAGGTTTTGCTTATTTATTTCACCATCGAGATATTGTTTGTCTTGTGTATTGTTTGTTCATTTGCTGCTTTGTCTATGTGCTCATTTGCTTTCAGGGCTTTATTTGTCTGCTTGCTTGTTTGTGTCAATGAAAGTGTCCTTTCTTGTGTTGTCTCCCTTACTGACTACATGCTGCTTTCACTTGCATAATAGATTTTACTTCTAGTTAACTTGCATTTGGCTTGGCCAGCTCTCTTTCTTCTCTCTCATTGTTTTTTTTTGTTTGTTTGAAATTCATTTACCTCTTGTCTAAAAAATAATAATTCTGAGTAAAATAAGGGACTAACTAGAGCAGTGGTTCCCAATCTGTGGCTTGGGGGCCAAAAGTGGCCTGTGGGGGCTTTCAAAATGGCCCATGGCTCTCCTCTTGGTGGCTGCAGAAGGGAACCACTGCCTAAGGCCCAGACAGTGTGTGTTTCTGCAGGGCTAAAAGACTGGTGCAGGCTCCTTGCTGCAGCCAAAGGAATGGGAGATCAGTGTTCCCTTCCCCAACTGTAGCCAATATGTGCTGGGATTCCTGCTGGAGCCAGGGGGAAGGGAGCACTGATCTTCTGTCCCCCTGGCTGCAGAAAGGAGCCATTGCCTAGTAGGGACCCAGGTGGAGCACACAGGGCTACAGGATGCATTCAGTTTCCCTGCTGCAGCAGAGGCAGCCTCCTCATTGAACTCCTGTCTGACTGCAGTGGGGGAAAAAGAGGGTGGCTGCTAGTGGAGACTAGTGGCCCTTCAGGGTTGTAAAAATGTTATTTGTGGCTCTTCAACCAAAAAGATTGAGAACCACGGGTCTAGAGCATGCCTGGTTTACAATTTCAATCCAGCAGTACTGGATTCAATACAGAAGTACCTAGATTAAATTCTATGATCTGTGTTACATGGGGGTTAGTCTAAATGACATAATGGTCCTTTCTGGCCTTAAAATATGTGAACCTAGGCATGCCCCCCTGACACTCTGCCCTGGAAGGTTCTTGAGAAGGCACAGCAACCTGAGCAAACTATGTGATGTGATACAATGTTCACTAGGGAGAATTCCACCGAACGACTTGTGAACCCAAAAGAGTAAATGCAATCTAATTGCTGTCAGTTCCCCCACAGGAAGCCACCAAGCAGATCAGACACAAGGTGTACAGTAGAACTAGATGCAATGCAGCAAATAAATAGCGAGGGTGAAATGACACTTATGCAATTTATAAAGTCCCTCAGGGCAACTTCATCTACTTAGACACTATAGAGCCACTGGGTAACTTTGAAATAAGACAGGACTCTGTTGTGGTTTGAATTCACCCCATGCTAGTTCTTCTGTCTGGCTGAGATTTAACAAGCCAAGCCCTTAACTATTTCTTAGCCAGATGTATTGAGAGGGAAGGGGGCAAGAGCTAGCAAAAAAAAAAAAAAAAAAAAATTAAAGACAGTATTTTACTCTTGGGCAAATTTTTTGTTTATATCCAGCTCTGAATTTTGGTATGAAAACCAAACACTGAAGAGGCCAGAAATTCTCTAGTTCCTCCTAGAGCAGCAAAAGGACTGGCTGGATGAAGAAATTCGGGTGGGGCTTTACCCACCTTCCCCCTGCAAAAAACCAAAATAGGCCGTTGTATCCAAGGTGAGCCAAATGAGACTGACGCCCTCACTAGCTACTGCAGGGGGCTGTCCAATATATATGGGAGGCCAGAGACACCCAAGAAGCTGCATATCTTCACAAACCTGGGAGTCTTCAACAGTGGTGGTATGGGAGCCACGGTCATGTCTGCTAACAGAATGCAATGACTACTGACAGGGAAGTGCGTTGAAGACATTTAAAGTGCAGCAGAAGGGATGGCTACATGGCAAATTACTGTGCAGCAAACCAGGCATTTCTTTCCCTCTTGACGAGGGTATTTCCAGGCTGCTCTGTTCTCTGCCTACCCTGTGAATTCCTCAGCAAGTCAGACTGTCTAACTGCTTTGTCTTGTCCCCACAGGATATAAACAGTGTGACAGCACCTCTGTCCCGCTTGCAGCCATGGCCACCACCTGCTGGGCTGGCCCTGCAGCTGCAACAGCTGCCAGCTGGGCACTCCAGGGATGGGGGAAACAGATACTGGTGACATGTACTTGCAGGGATCCAGCCAGAAATCAGGGGCTGGATACACCCCTGGTTTGTAATGTCTTGCTGCAACAAAATGACCAACATAACTTTAGAGCAAGGCATCACATCACAGGGAGATAGCAGTCCTTTATTTATTTGTTTGTATATATTATTAGAGAGGGCAGTCTGGGAGGACTGATTTTCCAGGAAAAAGTGATGCATATATAGCAGTCTACAATTAAAATAAGTAACCACCAAGGGAGGAGAGGTAAGGAATTATTTTAATAAAAGGAGTATAACTATGAGTGATAGAATTAAATTAAGAGGAAAAACTTTAAACTATTACAAAAAGCTTCCTGACAGTGATATATAGAAGTTAGTATGATACATTTCATTGGAAAATAATGAAAGCTCCATTGCTTCGTACGTTTAAAAGTTGTGTGGACAGAGGAATAGAAAATATACAAGTAACAATTCTTCACTGGAAGGGAGATGGAGTATATTACCTAACACCTCTTTTCTCTTGTTCCTAATATTCTAGTCCTGTTTATCTGCCAAATATGCGTTGTTGCATACTGTATATTACATGATGTCTACTAAAACCTGTCTAGTCTCATGCAGAACATTTTATTAACAGAAAGGTCAGGGAAAGGGCAACTAGGATGATCCAAGGAATGGAAACCTACCTTATAAGATAAGACTCAAAGGGTATGTCTACACTGGAGGCTCTGTTAAGTCAACCTAACAAGGTCGACTTTAAGTTGACTTTGTTAAGTCAACTTAGAGTCTCCACATTGAAAACTCCTGTTGACTGCCTGCGTCCACACTGGCAGGTGCTAGGTCGACAGAGGAGTGGTGCCTTGTGGGTAGCTGGGAGGGGGCCTGGAGGCCAATTAGGTCGACTTAAGGGCTTTCCCCCTCTACACTGGCTTAAGTCAACTTAATAAGGTTGACTTAAGTGTTAAGTCGACCGTAAGAGGTGGTGTTATTAAGTCGACTTAAGGCAGCGCTTAAGTTGACTTAATAAAAGCCCAATGTGGATGCAGGAGTCTGTAGGTTGACTTAACCTTCCTTAAGTCAACCTAAGACTCCAGTGTAGACGTACCGAAATTGCTTAGCCATTTAGCCTAATGAAAAGAAGGCCAAGGGGAGATATGATTGCTCTCTATAAATACTATGGAGGAAGAGAAGTCATTTAAATTAGCGCTAATGTGGACACAAGAACAAATGGATATAAATTGGTCATACAAGTTTAGGCTTCACATTAGACAAAGGTTTATAACCATCAGAGGAGTGAAGTTCTGGAACAGCCTTCCAAGAGAAGCAGTGGAGGCAAAACTGGCTGAAGCCTAACTGGCTTCAAGACTGAACTTGATAAGTGTATGGAGAGGACAGTAGGATGGGACAGCCTACAAGGGCGTGTAGCCATTCTGCCATCTCTAATAAAAAATCTCTCCAGCAGCAGGTGATGAGACTTCAGTAACTCAGCCAGAGGTTACAGGTCTATTACAGGTGTGGGTGGTTTTCATGAACCATTTCCAGCTTTTTTAAAGGTCTGTAATTTCATCTCTAGCTGCAATACAGTACAGTGGCCAAGCACAGTAGTCAGTAGTGTAGCTATCATTGCGGTTAAGTGTAAATCCAATGAGATGGGGAAGTGTGTCTTGAAAAGGTACAGGTGTGAAAGGGCAGTTTTTGCAGTTGTGCATATTTTGGTATATAGAAGCAAGATAGAGCTTGATGAGTGCTCTCAATGATAGTAACTTTTTGAAGGTAGAGGGTTTTTTTGAAGAGCTTTCTTCTCCCTGCCAGCATGACCTAAATCTTTCCAGGATTCAGCTAAAGCCAGTTGCTCTTTATCCAGTTGCTGATCTTGATTAGGATATTGGAGAGTTGAGAGATGATGTTGCTTGTGTCTGATGTCAAGGTAACATAGAGCTGAGTGCTGTTTATGTATTGCTGATCTTTTCGTCCACACCATTTCACAGTCTCTATTAGCAGCATCACACAGAGGTTGGTCCAGGGAGGAGGAGAGCAAGGATCCTTGCAGAATGCCTCAGGTGAGGACCCTGGAGGTTGAGGGGCAAGAGCTCATCACAACTCCTAGATGTTGTTTGAGGAGAACAACTGAAGCCACCTAGGTGGGATTCCACTAATCCACATCATATCTCTGAGGGAGGATATCACTATCACGTGTTGGCTGTACCAGTTGCTGAGAAGAGGGCCAGGCTCTTGTCCATGGCAACATGAGATTGTTCAGCAGCTTCACAAATGCCATCTCTCTTCCATGCCCTAACCTGACTGGGAGGGTGTCCAGAACATTGGCAATATCTTGGTGGAGAAGGAAAATTCTTAGCTAGCATGCTCAGGAATGAGAGGCTAGACAAGGGATGGTTGATTGATGGGTCGGCTGTTTCAAGAGATGGGCAAATTAAGGCATGCTGTGAGGTGGGAGATTGATTTTTACCCCTCAAATGAAGTGCTGCTGACCTCCATTATTATGGACTTTCGGATGGTCTCAATTTTCTTTCATTAGCCATGAAAGCAAGGGTCAAAGTCACAGGTGATAGTCACTGAGCTGTCCCTCTAGGTCAGGGGTGGGTAAATTTTTGGCCTGAGGGCCACATAGGCAACAGGCAGTGGCAATGGTGAAGGTGGGGAAAGGGGTGGGGCTTATAAAATAAAATAAAATATCTGAATTATAAAAATAAAATAAAGTGAAATATAAAATAAATTCCAATACTGCTGGGCCCTGGGGGGAGTGACTGCTGTGCTCCAGCCAGGGCGCCATTGGGTTCATGTGGTAGGAGAGGGGTGGGCAACAGCTGGTGGGCCAGATGAAAGGCTCAGGCAGACCATATCTGGCCCACAGGCCATAGTTTGCCCACCTCTGCTCTAGATACAGTTTGTCAAAACTCCCCTGTGACTCCAGCTTCAGCCCCAACCCCTGAATCAACTTATTAATTCATTATGGTGTCTAATACATCTCACGGCATCAATGATAGTCCTGCACTGACAAGTAAGTTTCACTGTGCAACTGTGAACCATACACAAGCAAGCTCTTCTCTACAGACTTTGAATATGAGCGTTTGTTCCATATGCACACACCGTTCCTGTTCTAAATAAGGTTTAGGTTTGCAGAAAATCCTGGTCCAGATTCTTCAATCCACTAAAATTCTGATATGGCTGCCGTCTACACTAGCTTCCTTATTCCCATCCCCATGGTAAGTGAGAGGAGGGGGAATGTAGGAGGCATGCAGGGTCACAGAGAGGGCATAGTAGAGCCAAGCTCCACCCGCTCTCCCCACCCCATTGGGGTAAGTTCCATGAAGAGGCTTACAGAAGTGTCAAAAGTTAGAGCATGTTCATTGTTGCTCTTGCTTCTCCCAGAGCTGGACAGACAGGGACCAGGGAACCAGTTTTCTCTCTCTTTGCAGCCGTCATTTCCCACTACACCTGACTGCAGTGTGTCCAACCAAGGTACTTCAAACTTTCAGTTGTCAGCTCTTTAATAATCATCCTTGTTTTCAGAAATTCACCTTCCTTTTATTGCAAATTTTCTCCTTAAAACATCTCAGATTCAATTTAGTGCCTGCGAATGCTAGAAATAACCGGTGAAGACTGTACTACTACTATATGGTGCTGGAAAATGTTCTGCAAGCGTATTCCCCAATATTCTTCTGTTTTATCTTTTGCCTCTTCTACCACTAATTGAGGCCTTAGCTAATTAAGCACTTTTCTGTAGTTCTAATCTTGAATTCCCATGCACCAAAAAATATTTGTTTGCAAATAGTGTATAATTATTCATATTTTGATATTGGTCAATGCTTGGTCATAGCATTTTGTTAGTCGGCCTTTGGATAAATAATAATTCATTGTCCCCACATCTTTGACGGCAGTGACCAAGTCAGCTATGTGCTTTCAAAATCTGCAACAAATCACATTAAAAAAGAAAAATCCCACATGCCTGCCAGTACTTCCAGAGAACCATAAATAAACTTAATTATTTCCACAAGGGAAACCAAGTTTTTAGATGGCTAAGCTGCATCAGATAAAATGAAACAAGGCTAAAATGATGGGTAAAGAAGCTTGAAAGATATTGCATTTCACTTCTCTGTGGTCCTGAGTAGTTCACGAAATAAAACCTCATTAATTAACATTGAATTTCCAAATGTTCACACACAAAGCAAAATTTTGTGCTTCCAACTATTTAAAGTGAGGAGGAAAAAATGCAAGAAGAAATTATTGTAATTCTCTGTCTGAGCTGTCAAATTCTGTTTCACTGGATTCAACAACTAGATTTGACAGGCATTTGGCGACATTCCAGCAAAGCTTTAGTTTTCTCTAGGGCCACATGTCATTATAAGCCATATGCAATGTGGTGCCATGAGAGGAAAAAATGTACTTTGATTTTTCTCACTTCCACTGAGCAGCTCTGCCATTTGAAAGTCTGCCATTCCTAAGAAGAAACGAAAGAACTGCTACACAGACTGCAAGACAATTTACATTAGCAAAGGTAGCCAATTAACAAGATGGATGTGCCTCATACAATTTATTAGAGAAAAAACAGGGAAGATTTGCTCACGGATCCAAAATATGAACACAATACTTTACTACTTCATAAACTAAAGAATAACCCTATATAAATTCAGTGCATATCAACAGAGCAGAGTTGGATGCATAGGACAGAATTCTGGAGATGACTTATTTAAATCAATCCCCAGGGAGAATAAACAAATAAGAAAAATACAGAGACCCGGAAATGTACTCTGGGTATAAAACAAAGCTACAGCACATTTCACTGGCCACAAATGCCACATAAGGTGGCACTGGAAACATAATCACTACCTTCATGAACAACAAATTTAGGAAAAATCAGACATAATCTCTGTTTACCATGATAGAGAGTGAACATCTTTATCCTACCCAGGCCATGCCATTTCTAGTGATGTTATTAATTTGACAAGTGTGCTGGCTTTTTTTATTTGTTGGCAAGTGAATGTAGTCTTGAGTACTGAATAACTAGTGACCAAATATCTAAGTGCCCTTGGTCTATTTTTTTGGAAACAAAATTGGTGTATTAATTTTCCCATAACAACTGTCTCCCGAAAATATTTTTGAACCATTCCTCTAGAGTAGGATTATTTTTCTTTTTTCAATGGGAGGCTGTCAATCCCCTAGCCACAATAAACAGATGAGAGATTAGTGAATAAAGATTTTTGTTCCATGTTAAGAGAAAGTGACGCTTTGTGCAATTCCTCACTATGGTCACATGACAGAAAGGATGTGAAACTCCTTCACTAAGGGAAAGCAGTTGGTCTTAAGAAGAGCTGGTTGACCTTACCAATAAATAAATAAAAGAAAAAAAATCCTGCCAAAATAGAATTTAACTGCAAATGAATTTTTTCAATAAGAAATTTCAAAATTAAACAATTTTTGTTTTGTACTGCATTTTTTGTCTTGGTTTTTAATTTCTGGTTTTTGGATTTTCAGGATGTGTGGTATTTTCCCACTTTGTTCCCCCTCACTCCCTTTTTTCCACTGGAAAGGACGTTGGTTTTTTTAATTGAAAAGGAAAAAAATGTCAGAGGAAGGGCTACTATTTAAAAACTTAATTTCATTTCAAAATTTCCCACAAAAACCAGAAACTGTTCAGTGTAGTGAAGATAGCGTTTAAACGAACGGGGCATATTTCACTGACCTTTGAAGTAGAGCCTAAAGCTGGAATTCAATAAACAGATTGGGTTGGAACTTCTCTTACACCATTTGTATTTAGAGAAAAGACAGACTTGCTAGTTCCCTGTCAGCCTCACCTATGACGTCCTGGAGAGCAGGACAGTCTAGGAACCTGCAGCCCTTTGTGTCAGTTATAGCTATACTCCTAGTATTTGACAAAGTCAATTTATACAAATACTGGAACCAATTTATACAAATACTGCTATCCCCCTCAGCCCAAGGAACTGAATCAAAGCCCACTGAAGAAGGGCTGGCTGAAAAACAATTCCTTTTTTCAAAATAGTTCTGGGGTTCTGACACTTGTTTTCATACTAATGTGGAATGAAAATGAGACTTTCTGAAAGCTTTTGAGAAACAGGGAGTCAACTTTTTATACAGTCCAGTAGTTAGAGTACCAGCCTGGGAACAGGAGACGCAGAATCAGGTTCCTAATCCAAGTTAGGCAAGGCAGGGACTTGAACCCACATCCCAGGTCCCTTAAGACTGGACTACAGAGAAAGAGTGCCCTGTTCTCTCTCAACATTTCTTTTGACATCTAGAATTGTAACATTCAAAAACCAGTAGGGAAACATTTCAATCTATCTGCACATTCTATAAAAACATGCTAGTTACAGTATGTCAGCAAAAAAACCCTTTAAAATGGACTGGAATGTGAGACTGCAGCACTGGAATTCATATGCAAGCTAGATACCCTCTGGTTGGGTTTGAATAAAGATCTTGAGTGGCTAAGTCATTACAAAATTACTCTTCTCCTCAATTACTCAGCTCTTGCTTACAGCTCTTGTCTCCCTCTTACACACTGTTTGAATCAAAACAGCTTGTTTACTTTGCAGAAATAGGCTTGCAGTTTATCCCTCTGGATCTGTTTGAATTAACATTGTGACCCCACCCTTCTCTGTATCTATATACTTACAGCTAACATGCTCTATTTTCCATTTCATGCATCTGATGAAGTGAAATTGTGCCCACAAAATCTCATGTGAGAAATAAATTTGTTAGACTTTAAAAGTGTCACAGGACTCCTTGTTTGTTTCAACAGAAAAAGATTTTGTCAAAGATACCCCAATCAGCTCTACACTGAAATCAATGAGAGTCTTTCCATTTACTTCAGGCCTTATCCAAAGTCCAATATAATTAGTTAGGCTGTCTAGATGATCTCTCATGCAAGGAGTGGAAAAGTAAAATCATTGTTAGTATGTTTTATTTTTCAGTTATTTCCTTTGTAATTAATTTGGAAGCAGACTATGACAGTTACCCAGAGAAAGAGAATTTCCTATTACACATTCCCAAGGACTTTCTCTCTCTGCTTTGTTTTGTTTTGCTTTTTTGGTTCATCTGCAACTTTATGCAACAAGCTCATTTGCATACTAACTACATTATATGTACATAGTAGTGCTATATTTGCATTGCATTTTTTGTTTAATTTTAAAATGCTCCATTTGGGATTCTTTAGGATAAAAGAAACTGTGCAAATGAAATTTAGTACTTACTACTACTCAGTTCAGCCTATTACAAAATCATTCATTACTTTAAATGTTCATTGTCTTATCTGAAAGTATTTTTCAAACAAATTTAGATGTGAAAATATAGTATATTCAAATTAAATCAAAAGCCAGATTTTCAGAGTTCGTTATACACAATTATGTGCAGATAACTAAGTTATGCAGGCAAATCCGTCAGGAATCACTGACATTTGGAAGTTTCTGCAGTATTTTTAACTCAAAATATATCCTTTGTTTTTCTTTCATTTCCTCTTTAAAAATAAATATTTAGACAATGATCCAGTTTCCCTCTACAACTAGCTAACCTAGTAATCCACTCAAACACAATATATGTCTTGCATTTACTTTCTACATAAAAAGAATGAGAAGGAAGCAAAGGGCAAGAAACCATCAATCAGTCTCATTAAGAGAGAAAGTGCACAAGATGTCAGAAGACCAAGAAATCCCTAAACAATTTCTTATAAACTCGCCTGCTCCTTGATCCTCTCTTTTATACAAGTAATGAAACCTGACATGGAATTTTATAAATAAGATATGCTGATCTACTTTTTGCAACAGAAATCCTGTTCTATACCAGATCCACCTGCAATATTGAAACTTCAAAGACTATATCTGTAATAAGAACTCTGATAGTGAAAATGCTGTGGCCAAAGTCACCAGAATGCCTCTCTTTTTAACTAGAAAAAGAAAACATCATCACTTGCATCTTCAGAATGTTCTAGATGATAGATCATAAGAAACACTGTTGAACGTTGGTAGGTTAACCATCTCTTTACTTTGAGGGATCTCCTGGAACACAGTCAAGTCTTCCCCCAAAACCCATCTGCCCCTGCCATTAAGGCATGTCATCTTCTTAGGCAGAGAGAGCAAAGTACTAAACAGAAAACAAATCACATCATATAAAAGAAGAAAACAAGAACAAAGCAATAAATAGATAACATATGGATATATGCATGTATGATTGATTACCAGCACACCACTTTGCCCTACATAGTGAGTCACGTTTCTGTGTGCAAGCAGAAGTCAGGTTGTAAGGTCCTGATTCAGGAAAATACTTATATGTGTGCTGAAGTTCATGTTTATGCAGGACAACACAGGTTTAATGTTAAGAAGATATTTAATCCCATTCTCAAATTCTGTTGAAATCATGGCACACACTTCAGTTCTGTTCCAAAAAGGGATACCTTCTTCAATCAAACAATGAAAGGGTTTTGCATATAATAGAGTAAAATGCAATAGTCAACAACTATAAAAGATTATACATATATTTATTATTCATTATTTGTATAATGTCAAGAAAGTGCTAAACCCATATTGGAGAAAAGTATGAAGACAAATATGCTGTCCTGAAGACCTCTGCTTTAAATACATAATCTAGGAAAAAGAGATGGATGAGGTACTGGAGGAATGGGGGTGTGATGGAGTGTGCAAGTCCCATACTGGATTGGCAGGAATTAATTTCACTTTGTGGGCCAAGCCGGCCATGCCTACTCAGCTCTACTGAGCCTGCTTCACCTGCAGGCCCATACAAAAGAGAGCAGCCCAGCTCAGTTGGGGCTGACTGCCAAGGAGAGAGAGCACATACCTTGTTGCAGGCTCCTACATGGGAGCTACCAGGGCCTCAGGCCATGGAGATCAAAGCCACTGCAAAGCACACAGGCATCCCACTGTCCGCAGGAACCCCGGAGGGAACAGAGTCACCAGGAGCTTCACCAACTGACCCCCCTGAAACCCAGGAGGACTATGGACCTTGACACCGGAGAATGGAGTAGCAAATAACCATGGGAAATTAGATGTCAGTCCAGTTGGGGTATGGGGAACTAGGTGACATGCTTTGGCTGGATCCCACTGACTCAGCAGTGATCCATTCACTACTACCAGGACCTTGGGTAAGGACCCGTTGGAGCAGGGAGGGCCTGCATTTCCCTACCCTTACTGCCTCCCACCCTCGAATGGAAGCCCATCAGCCCTTCACTCTGGTCACTAGGCCATGTGGGTCTGATTTCAAGGGCTCCCATAATGGCACTGGCATCTAAGGCACATGCTAAATATGGATAATTTGGTGACTTAAGCCCATAATGCAGAAAATTAAACACATACATAAGTCTTTGCAGAACTGGGGCTTTAGCTGGTACTTCCTGACTTCTGAGTACCTAATTGTGCAACTTTAAAGGTTTCTGAAAATATTTTTTAAATGGTGACATTGTATAGTTCTGCCTCTTAAAAGGTCACATTAACAAATTACTTTTTCTAAAATATCTGCCTTTGTAGTCACACCTTTCCAGGGTCATGCACAGGAATAAAAATTTGGCCCTTTTGGAGACACTTTCAATGTCCTGCAGCTTGGGGAGCTAATTCTCCCCACAGAGCCAATGGAGCTGGCTCTCTCCTTCTTGCCAGATGGCTGGAGAAGCTGGTCCTCTCCCCACAGTCCTAGATCCAGAGGACCTCTCATCTCACATGACCCTGCCCGGGGCAAGAGGAACTAACTCTCCTCACCCAAGCCCTGGAGGACTTATTTGCTCCTACTTGTCAGAGGGGGCATGCCCCTGCTTGTCTGTGAAGCACAAACTGATCCTCTTTCAACACTAATCTATCTTAATGTATTGGAGCACACCTACACTATAACCTTAACGAGCCACACATCTTCTAATCTACTAGTTTTGTTTTGTTTGTTTTTTAACTAATGGTGTCAGAAAATACATTTTTATTCTCAGAGTCTAGATATTTTGAATGTTCCAATAGCTTTTATTTCATTTTCATGACGTCTCGTCTTGACAGAAAGTACATGGCCAGTTACCAGTTCCATTCTTTCATTCCAATTTTCTGTCATTACCCAATGTAACAGGCAGCTTTCTTATGCTAATTATCATTGTTCTCAGTATGTTAGCCTGGTCATAGAGCTTCTCATTTCATGTTAATCACACAAAATCTTTTTCTTTTTTTAAATCATGCTGTGCCAACAAGATAAAGGCCACAAAAGGAATCCAAAAGAAAATTCATCTGAGTGACAGGAGAAGCAGTGGGACATAATTTTTCAATTTATCCTCTTTGAAAACACTGCTCTAAAAGGACAAGATTGTTCATCAATTCATTGCTGGTCCTTAGATTTTCTTTCCTTTGTACAAACTTTATTTAGAGCAAAATCAACATTTCTAAACCAGTACAATTATAACTGAATCCATCTTCATCAGCCTCCAGGCTACTACACTGGATAACAAAGAATGGAGAGAAGGAAAGCGGCTCTCAGTGATGGAAGGTCAGGTTAGGGACTACTTAGAAAAGCTGGATGTGCACAAGTCCATGGGGCCGGATGAACTGCATCCGAGGGTACTGAGGGAGTTGGCCGATGTGATATCATAGCCGCTGGCCATTATCTTTGAAAACTCGTGGCAAACAGGGGAGGTCCTGGATGATTGGAAAAAGGCAAATATAGTTCCTATCTTCAAGAAAGGGAGAAAGGAGGATGCAGGGAACTACAGACCCATCAGCCTCACCTCAATCCCTGGAAAAATCATGGAGCAGATCCTCAAAGAATCCATTTTGAAACACTTGAAGGAAAATGGGGTGATCAGGAACAGTCAGCATGGATTCACCAACGGCAAATCGTGCCAAACCCGATTGCCTTCTATGATGAGGTGGCTGGATTCGAGGATGCGGGAATAGCTGTCAACGTGATATACCTTGACTTTAGCAAAGCTTTTGATATGGTTTCCCACAGCATTCTTGTCAGCAAGTTAAGGAAGTATGGGTTGGATGAATGGACTAAAAGGTGGATAGAAAACTGGCTAGATCATCAGGTTCAGCGGTTAGGAATCAATGACTCAATGGCAACCAGTTGGCAACCAGTAATAAGCAGAGTGCCCCAGGGGTCAGTCCTGGGGCCGGTTCTGTTCAACATCTTCATTAATGATCTGGATGATGGGATAGATAGATAGTATGTGTGAATACTTGACTTTTTCAGAAAATACTAGTCACTCACTACACTACCACAGATGCAGCTTCAGTAGCACCAATGGTAAGGAAAGTGGGAGGTTCCCTCTTGCCCCTCCAAAATCTATAACACATGTAATAAAGTAGATGTATTTATCATTTGGCTTACAATAGTATATTGGTCAGAGTTCTTTATGTGAAAGAGTTACAAATTTCCCCAATATTAATTGTTATCCTCCTCTTCATTATGCTTATAAAACCGAATATACGTTTCAATGAAAGGAGAATAAAATGTCAAAGCATACTAATGTTAACTGAATGGGAAGCAAACTGTTTTGTTCACTCCACTTCAGACTTGGAGACTGATTTAAATTCACAAAAAAATGCTTCTCTTAATGATATTATCTATTTAACACAACCATTAGAAGACTATAAAATTATCATAAGGGGTAAAACCTCATAGAATTGGAATGGAATTATCCTGCTGAATTAACATTAGGCAACTAAACAGATGCCTTCAACAGACTTTTTTCTTATGGGAAACTTTATAAATTCAATCAAGTCTGTAATCTGAATCAATCTATACAATTTCAGTAAAGTTTCAGTAAAAAAGTAAAGAGAAAAACACAAGAAAGAGAAAAAAGAATTTTACAGTTCATTCTAAGATTTCCTTCAAGGATACTGAGATAATTGTCTTGCAGGACATGACACACACTTTTCTACCTCTAAAACTGTCACATCCAGTAGACTGGGCAATCATTGTTCAGGAAAGGTAAATGGAAGTCTCTTTATGACCAGCGGCTGAAGCTATTAATTTCAAAACAATGTGGTATGCTGTATGCACATGAAGATCTTCCCAAACTAATTAGTATATATGTACAAGCATCTATTCATTTTTGAGAAAACGAAGTTTTCAAGAGAGTACTGCAAATCACAAGACAATAGTAAAACTAACATCAATATTATATGCACAAAAGTTAGCAGTAAGGTGAATGTATGAAGTTTATCACAGCAGCATATAAGATGAAGCAGCAGAATGTCAGAGACAGCCTACAAATTTTTGGGATATGTTCCCATTTTTTTGTAAACCAAAACTTTACCCATAGGCGCCAAATTAAAACTTCCATTAGCCATCAGCATTCTATGCACATTTTTCTTTTAAGTACTCATCAGTCACATAGGTGGTCCTTCTCAATATGATTCAAATACATTAAGACTGAGATTTTCAAGTATAAGTGCCTGGGTATTCCACACTTCTTCAGACCATTTATTCAGGCACGTAAATATGGATTCGGGCAGGCTTGAAAATCTTAGCCTATGTAAAATAGATGAGTGTTGCTTGGTTAGGAAGTTAATGGGGAGCATTTCATTTAAAACCAATGTGTCTGCAACACATAACAGGCATGGAGGTTAAAAGAAAACATGCCTATGATTACCTTTGCGTTGCGAAAATGGTAGACTACCAGCATGCTTATGAAGTCCAACAGCATACAGAATGTTTGGAATGAGATGATAGCAAGCCGTAAATACTTGTCCTCCTGTGCATAGCAGGGAGCATCATCTGTACAGTAAGAACATCCTTCCCTGCAGGGTAGACAGGTGTAGACTTCCTCAGACATCTCGCCTCCAGAGAAGTGATTATCTGTGTTTTTTCCTGAAAGTATCAAATGGGGGGGAGTAAACCATCTTAAATTGTATGCACAGGCAGTTCACACATACAGGAGCAAAATTCTTCTCTGTTGACCTTTCTCCCACTGCCCATTTTCCTCTCTCACTAATTTACGGCGTAGCTAGCATGGATTGTTCAGGTTGTTTCACTTTGGAAAGGCAGTCCCCTTTAGAAATGAGAGGAGAGCAACCTTGCATGCCAAATGTTTTCCCATTATTTTAAAAATGGGTTCGATTGTGAATTAAGTTCTGTGAAGGTAACTGATGAATGACAGAATTTATCACAGAAGAGGCCTGAAGGGTGGGGGAAAGAATTGTATACTTATTGGGACATGAAGACCAGACTCTGCTAGCTATTTAATACTCAGAATACATACTCTGATCTGATTTTTTTTATTGTTTTTTTAATTCCATAAAGAGGTTTCTGTGGAGTTCATTATCCTCAAATTAGATAAAACCTTATTTAATTAATACTTGTTCAGCTCACTACTGGATAATTACTCAATTCCTTTCCCAAAGTGACATTTGTCCTTGCGTACTGTATACAATTTTCATTTACAAACACAACCAATGAAACCAGGAAGTCCTGTAAGTATATTAACATTTTCTCTCTCTAAACCAATGATCCTCAGTCTTTTCCATACTGTAATCCCCTTTTCCATACCATGAAACCATCCTGGCTGGCCGACTAATTCAACTGGAATCTTGCTTGGATCCTGCTCAAATTTTGCAATATAATGACCCACAGACAACTGTTCGCAACCCACAGGCTGAGCACTCCTGGTCTATATACAGTATTAAGTTAACACTGGCAGAGGGCTAGTCTTCACTGATGGTGACAAATTTAATGCCATCAGTTCAAACTTCCCAGTTCGATTGAGAGGTCTGTGAAGACCCACTCAGTCGATTGAGAAGCCCATCTATTAATACCACCCCGGCAACTGGGGTAGTGCTGAGTCAAACAGAGGCCCTTCCCTTCACCTTAGCATAGTGGATGAGCAGGGCGTTAGGCATTTGAACTCAGATATGCAAGTTATTTTAAATAACTTGTGTATCTCCGTTTGACTGCTGCCAAAAACAGCAGGCTGTGTAGATCTGCCCTAAGAGTGTTTTTGTTTGGTTTTTGCTTTGACACTCCTACAATGAAAAAAATAAAATGTTCACAGAAACAATTCACACAAATTTCAAATCTTGAGAATACAGTTAGGCTATATCTATACTACAAATCATTTTCAGAGCTGTGTAGTGTGGCTACACATTGCAGTGCAAAAAGCACAACACAGGTGTGTGGCTACATCTGTCAGTGACAGGCTCTGGCAGAGGGGAGACAGTGAGGAAAGGTTTAACCCAGGGGTTGGCAACCCCTGCTGGATGGCACGGGGGGAGGGAAGAGGAGGGGAGCAGAATGGGTCGTGTTGCCCCGCCCGCCCAGAGCCGCGCTGCTGCCGGCAGGGCAGAGCCAGCCCAGGCCATGGCTGGCAAGGGGGCGTGTCAGCTCATCCCAGCTGGAGCCGCCGCTGCCGGCGGGCGGCCTCCGGTTCCTGGGCTTAGCTCCTGCCAGCAGCGGCGGCTCAGGGTGGGCCGAGCCAACCCGCCTTCCTGCCGGCCATGGCCGGGGCCAGCTCTACCCTGCCGGCTGTGGCGTGGCTCTCGGCCGGCCAGGGCGGGGCGACGTGACCTGCTCCGCTCCCCTCCCCTCCCCTCCTGCCATCCAGCAGGGGGTGGGGTCAACAGGGGCCATTAGCCCCACGCCGCTACTGCGGACAGGAGCTGGCCCTGGCACATGGAACCAGAGACTGCTGGCTGGCAGGGCACCGGAAGCTTGGCCCCGCCCACTTTTGGCCCCACCCCCGGCACCTGCTAAGGGTGTGGTGGGTGGGGCTGGCACAGGGGCCGGCAAAGGTTGCCGACTCCCGGCTTAACCTTTTCTCCCTACTGCTTCCCCCCCACCAGAGCCTTTTGCCACTTCCAGAGCCTTTCCCGATGAGAGAGAAGGGTTCTGACAGTGAGCAATACCCTGCTGCCAGAGCTTTTCCCTATAGCAGGAAGGGATCCAGCAGTGGGAGAAAGCAGAGTACTACACTGCTATTTTAGCAGCAGCATCAGCTTAGGCCAGTAGAGAACTTGCAGTGTATGTATTTCAAGGATATCCTCATACCCTTCAGGTGTATTTTTACTGTATTGTCTCAATCCATGCCTCAGTATCCATAGCACTGTTCATATCCATGTGAGCGGGCTATAAGGATATGTATACTACATGCCGCTGAAAGAAACCTGCAGTGTTGATGGACCCTTAGTATATAACTATTAAAACAATGTAAGTGAACTTCTGCAAAACTTGTCAGCAGCATAGCGGCAAATTGGGAAGTGCAGGAGTTACGAGGAAGAATTTGGGGCCCAATTAAGGCCTCAGTAGAATCCATCAGCAAACCTCTTCATGTTAGGTACAGGCAGGCACTGACACCGCAGAGGATTCAAAATGAAAGGGAACAAAGTAGAAAGGAGAGATGAAAAATGGTAAACAAACTTGCTGGAAGTGCTAAATACAAATTCTAGGTAGGATTTAAGTACTTCCATAAATAACCTTTGGAAAATTTGAGACAAGCTCCAAGCAATTTATTATCAAAATAAATACGACATTTTTCATCACTTTTCACTAGAGCTGGGAATTGCTCCAATATCTTCCCTCCTGCAGTGATGTGTATAGTATCTTGTACCTGTTAGCTCCTGCCCTTCCTCCTAGCAGTGCTATATATGTATATAGTTAGTAAAGAACCTTTGGAATCTTTGGATTGAAATTCTTGAAGCAGCAAAAAATATCTGTAAGGATAATTTTCTCCTTTCTCACAGGTGAGCAAGAGCATGGGCACAGACAGGTTAAGTCTGTGGAAGTTAAGCACAAAATGCATATGTTATGGGCAATGTTTCCTCTAAGCTGATGATGCAACTGAGCAAGTTGTGGTACTCCTTGAGCGGCAATTTGTGAGGCATTGTGCTGCATGGGCAACAATTTTTTGGCGCTGGAAGCATCAGCATACCTAAATACCTTAATTCAAAAGAAATGCATATATGTTGTCTTTTCGTTCGAACTTTAATAAAAATGTGAAACTGAAATACTGTAGTTTTATTAATTTACTAAACAAATATGAGACAATAATACTTGCTGCCTATCTAGCTTCTACCATCATCTACACATTCCAGTTTTTGTCACCTGTATTTTGCCATGTGATCATGCATGTCTTTTGTGCTATGAATGGGAATAAACTTAAAATTTTAAAACGGGGGGTCAGACAGGAGAGACATCACCTTCCTCGCTATGGGTCTCCAGCAACCCCTTTGCCCCCCCTCTGGACCATTCAAACACAGCTGCCAAATTCATCCTCCAGGCTTCCTCTTCTGGTCACATTGCTCCCCTCCTTGAATCCCTCTACTGGCTCTCCTTGTCTGACTGCTTCAGGTTTGAGACACTTGTCCTCACCTTCCCCACTCTGCCCTTCCTTCTGCTTTTGTCTCATGCCATGTTGCCAGCCTCATCTGCTGGTTTGTCAGCTTCTCACAAATACCCTTTCATGTCCCTCTTCTCACTGGCCTGTATGCAAGGGACAGCCTGCCTGAATGTTTCTGCCAGGTCTTTCCCCCTCTAGCCTCGTCCTCATGTGGCCCACCTTAGTGGACCAGCTCTTAAGAAATCAGCCAGTCTGTGAGGAGTGCATGGTGAGAGTTCGCACCTACTCTGGTGTCTGTAATGAATGCAGATGTGTGTAAAACTATGGTGTAGTTATTGGGCTAAATCCCTCCACCCTGCAAACCTTCTGCTGTTGCTCTCGGGCTGTAAGTTCCTTTGGGCAGAGATTTAACTGCTCCTATGCGCGTGTGTGCAGTACCTAGCACAATGGAGCCCCAGCATTGGCTGGAATGTTGGTGCACTATAGTTATAACTGAAAAGCCACAAAGATATTACTGAATCTTCAACACTTGTGGGGAAAAGAAGAGACACGGGGATCGGGCTAGGAAGTAGAAGAGAAGCGGGGATCGGGCTTGGGAGAGAAGAAGTGTGGGGATCGGGCTGGGGAGAAGAGATGCAGAGATCGGGCTATGCGGGTATCTGTGATAGGTGCATGGGTGTGATGGCTGCTGCGCGGCCACATACACGCACAGCTTAGAGGGAACATAGGTTATGGGTCTCATTGTACTATCATAGGGCTAAGTCAGCATGGATTTGTAAAAAACAAATCATGTCAAACCAACTTGATAGTTTTCTATGATGTGGTAATGAGCCTTGTAGATAGTGGAGAAGCGGTAGATGTGGTATATCTAGATTTTAGTAAGGCATTTGATACGGCCTCACATCATATTCTCAATAAACTGGGGAGGTACAAGCTAGATGGAGGTACTATAAGATGGGTGAAAAACTGGTTGGATAACCACTCCCAGAGAGTAGTTATCAACAGTTCACATTCAGGCTGGAAGGCCATAACAAGCAGGGTGCCACAGGGATCTGTGCTGGGTCCGGTTTTGTTCAACATTTTTATCAATGACTTAGATGATGGCATAGAGAGCAAACTTATAAAGTTTGCCAATGATACCAAGCTGGGAGGGGTTGCAAGCGCTTTGAAGGTTAGGATCACAATTCAAAATGATTTGGACAAACTGGTGAAATGATCTGAGATAAATAGAATGAAATTCAATAAGGATAAGTGCCAAGTACTCCACTTAGGGTTGAACAACCCATTGCACACATACAAAATGGCCAATGACTGCCTAGGAAGGAGTACTGCAGAAAGGGGTCTGGGTTTCATAGTGGACCATAAGCTAAATATGAGTCAGCAGTGTAATATTTTTGCAAAAAAAGCAAATGCCATTCTGGGATGTATTAACAGGAGTATTGTGAGTAAGACACAAGAAGTGATTCTTCCATTCTACTCTGCACTGATTAGGCCTCAACTTGAGTACTGTGTCCAGTTTTGGGTGCTTCATTTCAAAAAGGATGTGGAGAAACTGGAAAGGTCCAGAGAAGGGCAACAAAAATGATTAGAGGTCTGGAACATTTGACCTATGAGGGAAGATTGAAAGAGCTGGGTTTGTTTAGTTTAGAAAAAAGGAGACTGAAAGGGGATATGATAACAGTTTTCAAATACCTAAAAGGTTGTTATGAGGAAGAAGGAGAAAAATTGTTCTCTTTAATCACAGATGATAGGACAAGAAGCAACAGGCTTAAATTACAACAAGGAAGGTTCAGCCTAGACATTAGGAAAAAATTCCTAACTGTAAGGTTGATTAAACACTGGAATAAGTTGCCTCGGCAGGTTGTGGAATTTCCTACATTGGAGGTTTTTAAGAGCAGGTTGGACAATCACCTGTCAGGGATGTTTTCATGGGGGTACTTGGTCCTGCCATGAGTACAGGGAACTGGACTTGATGACCAGTCAAGCTCCCTTCCAGTTTCTTTGATTCTATCTTTACTCAGCATTTACCTTTGCAACTAGATAATACTGCCATAATATTCTGATATTTGCTTTGTGTAGGAGAAATATTCTGGACCCCAGTATTTCTATTCATTTCCACACATCCCATGTATGTAATTTTGCCTATTAACATTTTAGGAGCAATGCCAACATTACGTTCAGTGAGGCAAAAGACTAAATCTCTACTTTCTGAATTTCAGTGCAATGAATAAGGTGTAGATCCACATCACTTCTCTCCTCTTATCACCTTTTCTACTTCCCATCCACCCTTACATCCACATTAATAATGCACTTCTGGTTACCCTGCCTCTGACCATGTCCTATTCTCCAAGCTCTCTTCAGTCCCCTTATAATATTCCATAGATGAGTGAGGGGTCACTTTTAACTTGTTCTACCCTTCCCTCTGAAGCACCTGGCATTGGCCTATCAGAAGAAAGGATATTGAGCTAGACTGAACCATTGGTCTGACACAGTATGGCCGCACTTATGCCCTTACACATCTACCTTGAAAGCTCTTCCTTCTTCTCAGCCACTTCATCACCATCCTCAGCGGTCATATGGTTTAACCCCCAGGCAAGATGTAGGATGTCTTGTCTAACTCATCTAAGACAGCCCTCATTTACAAGCAAGCCCTTCACTAATGTATTTTTGTTATGATCACCATATATGTAATAATAAAATATTTTGAATATCATAAATGCTGGAAAAAACCAGCATTTAAAAATTTACCCAAATTAAGAAATTTACATTTTTATTTATATCAGAAATCAGATATTGGTTATGGATTAAAATTTTTGCATGATGTAAAGGCTGAAACTATTATATTTTTTCCTAAATCTTTAGCATTGAAAAACTGACAAAAATACATTTTAATCCACGTTCTCAAGCATTTGTTTATGTAAGTTTTACTTGGAAACATTTTTATATCTATGCTTGTCACATTCTAGGGATAACAACTGATAAACAGTTGCATGTTGCATAATGCAACAACAAACCTTGGTTTAGCCAAATCTGGTTAAATGATTCCAGTTGTTTATAAGGAAAGGTTATTAATATGCATCTAGGGCACGAGTGGCTTTGAGTATGTATGTGATGAATATCTTTTGATTTAAGAATGATTCTTCCTTCCAGTTAACCTGTAGATGATATATATTGGGCCTCAATGAAATTTTTCAAAATTTGAAAAAAGCGTCCCATTGTACACACACACACACACACACACACACACACACACACACACACACACAATCATCTTGGTTGGCATTGAATGGGAGCTTTGCGGGGTTGGGGGTTTAAACCCATCTCACTCTTACATGACCTGAAGCACTGCAAGACAGCGATATTGTCCCTCTATGTGAAGATGAATTGCTTCACTTGCTACCCTCTGACCAATTTCTCACCCACAGAGGGATGCAATCTCAACTTGAACTGAGAACAGTTCAAGTGATGCCTACAATGGGAGGACTTCATTGCAGCACTGAAGGAAATGGGGCTCCTTGTGCCATTCTCTGATGCTCAGGGCTGGATTAAAAGAGGGGCTATAGGGGCTGCAGCCCCAGGCCCCAGCCTGAAGGGGGGCCCTGGACTGCAGCCCCTAAAACCCTTGCTTATCCAGCCCTATTGGCACAGTGCTGGGCCCCGGGGTGTTGGTGATGGGGGCGGGGGGGCCCTCAGGCCAAAGTTCCCGGCAATCCACTGTGCTCCTGCCTTGCCCCCCACCCCCAGCCAGCTGGTCTGCCCCAGGGGTGGGGGGGGGGCAGCTGATGCATGGCCATTGCGCTTTGAGGGCAGGGCCAGCTGGCATGCAGAGTGGCCTCCAGTGCAGTCCTCCAGGTCCCACAGTGCTGTTGGCGCACACTGGGGAGCCCCAGGGGGCCAACCACACCAGCCTGAACTGCAGGGCCCCGTCATGGCAGCCAAACAATGTTGTGGGGCCCAGAAAGCTGTGCCAGAGGCCGCTGTGTGCACTGAACAGCCCTGTCCCCTGGGGCAGACCAACCAGTCTGAGGGCAGGAGCGCCGCAGCTGGCCATAGCCTCTAGCCCCAGGACCATGGCCCGCCCTGCCCCCAGGCTATGGTGGTAGGGGCCGGGACCCCAGGCAGAGGGGGCTCACAGTGGCAGGGGGTGGAGCCCCAGGCTAGGAGCCCCACAAAAATGGGGAGCCTGGGGCCCTAGGGTCTCTTAATCTGGACCTCCTCATGCTGTTACAGTAGCATTCTGGGCCCAAACATAGGTCCAGCAGGAGATACAAAACTTTTCTGCCCTCAAGTGGCACTGGCTGAGAATTGTTCAGAAAAGGAACAGTTCAATAAGTAGACAATGACTGGGTGCTAGATCCTACTCTATTTAAGTCAACTGGAGTTTTGACATTGACAGCACTGTGGACATTGACATCGAGCAGACAGAAAGCGCTGAAAGTGTTAGAAATAAAGGGAGAACAAGGAATGGCCACGGAGGAGAAAAAGACCAAAGGGACAGTAGAAAAGAAGGATAAACTGAGTGCAGAGAAAAGGAAAGTTTAGCTAAGAAGGAAGGGAGGGAGGCTAGAAATGAATACTGAGAGTTATCGAGAGAATGTGTGAATATTAAAAGGAAAAATAAGAACCTTAAAATGGCAGAATCAGCACAGAAGTCCTGAAGAAACAAAATAAGATTGTCTTAGAAAGGAAAAAGAGAAACAGATTAACAAATTAATCAGAAGGAGAAGAAAAACAACCTAACAAAAACTGAAAGTATAAGGTGAAAGCATCCAATTACACAATAAAAGAAGAAAAGAAATTGTGAAGTGAAGGCAGAACAAAAGCATGTTTATTTGTATTGTTTTGCTAACAAAATAGTATCTATGAGTTTATTTTCACAAACAAGTGGATATCTACCCAAACTAAAACACACAGAGACACATATGAATACATACAAATATATCTTTAGATGCTTACCTTGAGAGAGAGAGAGAGAAAAATATGACCATATGCACACATCCATATATTCACAAATAGAAGGTGGTATGGGAATTCCTGGGGATAATGTATCTCACTAAGGCCGTGTCTACACTGTGGAGGGAAGTCACTCTATTTTAAATCAACTTTCACCCGCTGAATTCTGGAAGTCGCACAAGCGTGATCACACCATGCTCCTTGCATTGGGCTCTTGCATCCCCACGAGTCATTGTTGGTGAACATTCAAAGCAGTGCATTGTGGGTAGCTATCCCACAGTGCAAATAGATACAGAGGCTTGTGGAAATGTTGTCGCCCTTTGCAAAGATTTATGGGCTAGCTCCTGTAGACCAATGACATCAACTTACATTGTGCTCTGCTTACAATGACAGTGATTTGACCTTTAGAATTTGACTTCAGCGCTATGTCACTTTTAAGGGTGGTTTTATTAAGTTGAATTTCAGTGCAATTTAAGTCAGTGTGACTGATGTGCCAGTGGAGAGGCATGCTTTAGGAGGTTGACGTAAACGGTGTTGTGTTAACCTCCATTGCCTGTACAGACCAGACCTAAGGCACAAACTGACCCAGTTATAAGCTCTTTATGGACCTGACATATGTCTGAAATACTTAGCACATTATTTTTATGTACATGTATTTTATACATGATGGCATGCATACACACATGTGCAGACCCACAGACAAAAATCCATATGAAAAGAACAGTAAAGTGAGGTTGGAATGTCAAACATATAAAAGTTGGGAAATGCCAGAATTAAGGTTTGTGTACAGTCTTAGTGCAGCCCCCTTGTTCATATGCATATGCCGTCTTCAGTTACATGATCACTTAGCAGTTCTTCCTCAATTCAGCCTGAGGCAGATTCCCACTATAGGGGATTTCAGGCCAACTAATTAAATTTCGACACAGTTATAAACTTGGAACATAATTTTATAATGGGAAGTCTTGGGCAACCTTAACAACAGGCATCACTACCAGAGGTACTTTTATAATTTTCAGAAGTATTCTAAAACATCAGAAAAAAGTAAAATGTATGTGATGCTCCATCCTAATGTACTGAAAAAAGAAAAATACAGCACACATTTTTGGAACCTTAAAGTCAAGTCCTAGGCACACGGAAACTTTTCAACCAATGTCTGGTAGACTTTCTGTTATCTAGATAAACACATAAGGGAAAATAAAGCAGTTATTTGCTTTTTTATTTGACTTGTAAAGGCTTCTATGTCTATTACTGTGTTGTGAATCATTATTAGTTCACTGACAGTCTGGTTTTAGCCCTGAAATCTATTTCCAGGATCATTACAGAAGTATTCACCAATTGCTCTATAGCAGGTCTGCAGTTAGAATTAATTATTTTTCTTCTTTGTATTGCAGTATGTTAAACATTTCCTATAGTTACGGTTATGTGAAACATAACTACCCATATTCGTATTTGGCCACAGATACAGCAAAGTGCCCAAAGTGCTGCTCCTGCCACAGAGAAGCAGGTGGCATGCCCAAGGCACACCATGGAAAGAAGCCGGCCAGACCTGCAGACCTACCCCAGGCATGCCACAGAAAGAAACCGTTTTGTGCAGCTTCTTTCCAGGGCATGTCTCGGGACCCGTCCCTGGGCACACCACAGAGAGGAGCTGTTTGGGGTGGCTTCTTTCTGGGGCATGCCTGGGTACCTTTGCTCCAGGCATGCCGCAGACAGGAGCAGCTCCAGGCGGCTTCCTTCCAGAACATGCCTGGAACCACCCCTCCGCCTCCCTCACCCCCACCACACATGGAAGCTGCCGAATTTTCATGCAGCAACTGCTTTTTTTTCGGCTGAGGGGGTCGCCAGCACGTGCTGAGGGTTGGAGAGGAGGGGCTGGCACAGGATCAGCAAAGGTTGCCGATCCCTGTACTAGTGTAAATTAGGAGCATGTCCAGCTCAACATAGTGAGAGTGTGAAATGAATTATTGCCTCAAAGATTTTACAATTTTCAACCCTAAACCTGGAAAAAAACAAACATACACTTACACTTGAAAAGATTCTTCACATGTGTGTTGGGGTGGAAGGGTTGGGGGAGATCTGCCTATATGAAACCTATTGCAAAATCAGGATACATTTAGATATAAGAAGAGCGACCAGATGTCCCAAATGTTATAGGGACAGTCTCAATATTCAGGGCTTTCTCTTATACACGCACTGATCACCTCCCACCCCCATCCCAATTTTTCACACTTGTTATCTGTCACCCTAGACATAAGAGCAGGGATTCTGGGATTCTCCCATATGCTACAGCCCTTTTAAGATGCCACAGTAACATAAGAGGGGCTTTAGACCTCTGGATCCAGCCAGGGGAGAATTCCTTGTGGTATAGATTTTGCTCAAGGTAACTCCAAAATCCCCTCCTGCAAGCATTAGCATAGGAGACATGTCAGCATGAGACAAATATAAGAGGTGGAGTAGACATGTCCCCAGCATAGATTCACAGAAATGTAGGAATAGATCTTAAATAAATCATCTAGTCCAGCTCCATAAAATGAGGCAGGACTAAGTATTATTTGACATGTGTTTGATTAACTTGTTCTTAAAAACCTCCAATGATGAATATTCCACAATCTCCCTAAGTAGTTTGTTCTAGAGTTTAACTTCCCTTACAGTTATCAAGTTTTTCCTAATGTCTAACCTAAGTCTCCTTTGCAGCAATTTAAGCTCATTACTTCTTGTCCTGTCCTCAGTGGTTAAAGAGAACAATTTATCACCCTCCTCTTTATAACAACTTTTTATGTACTTGAAGGCAGTTATATCCCTTCATCAGTCTTCTGTTCTGCAGGGTAAAGAAACCTAATTATTTTTAATCTTTTCTCATAGGTCATGTTTCTAGACCTTTAATCATTTTTGTTGCTCTTCGGGACTTTCTCCAGTTTGTCCACATCTTTCCTGAAGTGTGGTGTGCAAAACTGTACACAGTATTCCAGTTGAAATCAAACCAGTGGCAAGTAAAATGGAAGAATTACTTCTTATATCTTGCTTATAACATTCCTTATAATATATCCAAGAATGACATTCAATTTTTTTGCAACTGTATTACATTGTTGACTCATATTTAATTGTGATATACGATAATGCCCAGATCCTTTCCTGCAATCATTTCCCATTTTGTATTTATGCAGTTTGTTATTCCTTTTTAAGTGTAATGCTTTGCATTTGCCCTTGCTGAATTTCAACCTATTTATTTCAGACTATTTCTCCAGTTTGTCAGGACTATTTGAATTCTAATTCTGCCCTCCAAAGTGCTTGCAACCCCTCCCAGCTCATATCATCTGCAAGTTTTGTAAGCTTATGCTCCTAAAAAGCATAGGATGGCTGCAAACAGTGGAATGTAAGCCTTTGCTACCATCAAAGAGAGCCCCTATTCTATTGATATTCCTTCTGCAGTGCTTGTCACTTTTTGCTCAAGTAAACATAGACCACCACACTTGTTCACCAACACAAATGGGAAGGAAGAACCTGGATTGTTTGAACGTGGCAGTCTTGCAGGCCACCCTCCAATACTGTAGTGCCAAAAAGTGCACAGATTTTGTTACTTGGCTTGTTCTGAGAATGCTCATCTATGTGTCAGAAACAGAGATGGGTAACAATTTCTATGAAACACTATTTTTGGTGCTATGCCAGCTGGGAGGCAGAACGAGAGCAGGATCGGGCCCTGAGGGTGCAGTGTGGGAGGGCCCTCACACAGGCTGCCCTGCCCACCCTAAAGACAGCCCTGTATAGTGCACATGTGCATCTGTTGCATATTTACGTGTTTTGTCCCAATGGTTTCAGATATATTTATCAAGGAGAACTAGTTTCTCCTCTAAAGACTGTGAAAAAGGGGGGGAGGGAATGGAGGGGGGGATATAAGCGGAGGACAGGACGTGATATAACACAAGTAACAAACTTGGCTCATTAAGTGACATTGTGAGGAACCACACAGAGAGACTGATAAATGGAGTGCATTAAATGGTTAAATTTATTCAGACTCCCTCTGCTACGATGCTACTCATGACACATTCAAGCCATGATTACCTTGTATTTAGGTATTTTATTTTTTTCAGTAGCTTTAAGAAATAAAAGCAGCTGAACATCTATGATTTAAGTCACTACAAAGGGAAAATTTAACCAGTTTCAGGCTTTGTCTACATACAAAAGGGCCTGCTGGTTTAACTATACCTGCTTAGTTAAAGCAGTACAATCCCATAGTACGGAACAGTTATATCTGCATAAAGGCATTTTATAGCTGTATAGCTATTTCTGTACAGGAAGGAAAATATACTAGGACAGTAAAAGGCACCTATATGAATGTGTATAAATGTGTCCAAACTAGGGGTTGGACTGGTATAGGGATATATATAACTACACCCTTAACTGAAATAATTATAAAAAGATATATACTTTGTTAAAAAATTAAAATTTGTGTACAAAATTATATAGTGTGCATAAACGTGTCTGTAGACCAGGCCTCAGTTAGCATCACACCAGTGAGATGATGGACTCACTGCCATTTAAAATTGTTGGCATTCTGGGAAACAGTATACACATGGATTAGGAGCTTTCCTGATATTCATCAAGTCTCTTTCCCTATGAGCAAACAGGATAATGTACCAAGCATTCACCTCACATGTTTTCAGGAAACCTGTAGAAGTAATATATTATGCACATTGTACAAGTGATCAGTTACTCAGCCCCAACCATCTGTAATAACCATTTTGTGCAAAATTGTAGCTTGGATTTCCTATTCAACTCAGGTAACATTAAGACAGTTAAGAATACAAAGACGCAGAGACTAGAGAATCAACTCATTGCACAAATATAAGGGGAAATGAATATATATTTATTTCTTCACAGTCTGTGCCCAAATATCCACACTAGAAATCTTCATTCCCTTGTAGCAAGATTTCTTTACAAGTCAAGTATGCTTACAATAAGTATATTTTATGAAATCTTCAATAGTATCACAGATGACAAAGTAAGGAGCTAAACTTCCTTAAGTGATTATATAATCCTAGAATTGCAGGCCATTGGGAATTTACTGTATAACCCTGACAAGAATAAAAAGAAGTCCTGCATTATTAATGCTATTTCTTTTCTTCCGCCCCCCCCCCCCCAGATTCAAGCAAAAGCACTTACTCTGAAAGCTGTTCACTGAAAAGATGTTGGGGTGATAGAATCCAGCCTTGCAAATGCATTTGTAGGCTCCAAGTACAAATCCAAGGCCTTTAATTGGCATGCACTGTGAGAATAAGAAAGGAAGAGAATGTAATACAGATGATCACACTCCTAGACACATATGCATATTCAACTACAATACATACAAAATAAGCTATACTGATAGGCCTTCTTGCAAGAAGAAATACACACTGATTTCAGTTTATCAGTTATTTTTCCCATAGTCATGTTTCACCTTTTTCCAAAATTAATTGAAGAGTTGGAGGGGTGTTTAACAAATAGATCCTTCTTCCCAGTCCTTCCTCAGGCATTTGAATTAAATAGGTGTTAAAAACAACACAAAAACAAAGTCTTAGGTATGGCCTACCCTTAAAGTTTTATCAACAAAACTATGTTGATGATGGGTGTAATGTTTTTATCAACACAGTTATGCCAATAAGAGCCCCAGGGTAGATACAGTTAAACCAGAATTTATGCTGACATGGTTTATTTTGGTTTGTCAAATCAGAATAAACTAGTCCACCTCAAGCACTTTTTTATTGTTATAAGTGTGACTGCATTTAGAGGGGTTTTGCTACTTTTAACTATGTCAGTGTAAATAAAAGCAAAATTTTGAAGTGTAGACATGGCTTTGAACAGTCTAATGAAAAATCCCTGCTCTTTATTTCCTTTGGTTTAACTTCTGTAGTGTGATTTCATGATCTGGCTAAATCTCTAATTATCCATATAGCCTTCCAACAAACAAACAAACAAACAAACAAACAAACAAACAAAAAACCCAATGTAAAAATATCAGAATTTCGAATGTAAAACACAAACAAATTGAAGACAGGCTTATCATTAAGGCATTTGACTGGGACTCATTAAATTCCAGGCTCTGCCACAGAATTCCTGCATAACACTGGGCAAATCACTTCACCCCTCTGTGCTTCAGTTGCCCATATGTAAAATGGGACGATACTGCCCTTCTCCCATTCTTTGCCTGTCTTGGTGGACAGAAACCATTTCTTAGTATGTGTATATGTAGTTCCTAGCATAATGGAGCCACAATCTTTGCTGAATGCTCTAAATGCTAATGTAAGTAATAAATAATAAACAGAAAATGGATTAATAAATATATTGTGGAAAACCATTCAACCCCTCAATAAACACAAGAGGAAAAAGGACAAAAGGCCCTTGTTTCCCTGGCATTTCACCTTCATCCTACTGAATATGCAGCTATTCAGTCTGCTTGTTGATGAGGCAGAGAAAGAAACAAAGATCAAAGAAGTATGGGGTAGGGGGCACTCCAAAGGCACCAAAAAAAGTTTGTTAATTAGTAGCTGCTGCTTATCAACTTGATAAGGAGAAGAATGTTAACATCAGTCAGTGTAGATTAAGTGGATCTGAAGGTGCAAGGTCAACATTTTTAATACAAACAGTTATAGTAAACCACCTTTGCCTCCTTAACAATGGATAGAGTAGGAATAAAAAGGCTCAGAGAGTTTATAAATGGTGACATATCAAGCACTCTTCAGTGTTCATGTTCCAGGAAATGCTTTTCAAGTGAGAGTTCTGTAGTGGCTTTTTTTCTTCATTATAATATGTTACACGTTGCTATAGATAAAACAGTTTTCCTTTGAAGTTGAGCAAGAACTGGCTTTTGTGAATATTGCTGTGTTACTAATTCCAAAGCCACAGAGGATCCTTATTGCATGAATACTTTATATGAAAATGTGACATAGTCTTATACATCTCTGGGTTAAAAATATTTTCCTGAAGACAGAAAAAGAGGATTCTTACAGGGAAAAATAAAGATTAAATAGTCTTCTATTCATTATATTGCTGCTCTTCATTTTAAATTGGTACAAGAAGGGAATTGAAAAATGTCACAAAAATTTTGTCTCCCCATTTAGCTGGAATACTATGAATGTTAAAAGTATTGGATCATATCCTATCTCTTGAACACCAGCACACTTCCTTTAATATCGCACAGGTATCAGAGGGCAGAATTTTGGTCTTTAATTGTTTTTTATTTAGAAAGAAGGCTGAATCATTTCAGAAAAAAATTAGCTGCAAATAATCCAATTTTAGAAAATTCAGTTTGGCACAATTTAATCAAAATTCAATTTTACAGGATGAATTTTCTACTAAAAATTCTGGTTATGAGTAAATAAGGAGTGAAGTGAATAAATCAGAAGTGAACAAAATCTTTTAAAATTTATTTTTATCACACACACACACCTTTTCGAAGATACTGAAGTTTCAACAGTTGAAAATTTTTGACCAACTCTTCTGAAACATTATTGTGAAAAAGATGGCGAATGAATTAAATTAATGAAAGTTGATGAAAATTAAGTCTTTAACATGGACATGCACATGTAAGCGCTAGCCCCAAAACTGGGGCACCTAGGTGTACACAAGTTAGAGGCCCCCCACCGCCACCACTGAAATGCCACCACCGCCACTTTTGGCAGTGGTGCAGGGCGAAGAGCCACCTCTCCCTCCCCCCCACACAGCTGCCATGGCCACTGGCGGTGGCAATCAGAGGTGAAGAAGCCCCGTTACTGCCAAAAAATATCTGCATGCTGTTGAAGGCATCAATAGTTGTTGGGGTTTTTTTTTGCGGGGGGGGGGGCACCAGGGGACATTCCACCCCCTGGAGTATTCCGGGGCAGTTAAGTGCCAGGGTACAATTCCCGGGTGCCATGGTAACCTGGCACCTGGGTTTTGTCGAGCCCTGGAATAAGAAGAGGTTTTGTGTTTGTATAGCACCTAGTAGAGTGGAGTTCTAATCCATGGCTGGGGCTCCTAGGTGTAATGATAATAATAGCTAAATAACAACAAAAAGAGCTAACAGCTGCACCCAAACCAGTCTCATTAATAGGTACCCAGACAAGGAACTGGAACATTCATTGTCACTTTGTTAAACCTACTGACTTGAATGAATTGGTCATTTTTAATACATTGTAGGTCAGAATGGGCCTACTGTTCTGTTTGGGTAGAAGAATCTCTGAGAAGCAAACTCCAGCAGTATGCTGGTTCTGACTAGACACCTTGCTGAGGGGAATGATTGATATGTGACACACAAAACACAAGAAAAACAAACAAAGTCCTGTGGCACTTTTAAAGATTAACAGATTTATTTATCGCATGAGCTTTTGTGGGAGAAAAATCTTGCTTTGTCAGACAAAGTGGGATTTTCTCCCACGAAAGCTCATGCGATAAATAAATCTGTTAGTCTTTAAAAGTGCCACAGGACTCTGTTTGTTTTTCTGCAATAACTAACACAGCTACCCCTTTGGAACAAAACACAAGAGATCTTTAGCATGTTTGGGATGAGACTAGGACCTACAGGAACAGCAACTGAAAGCAGGGCCTGAAAGAAAAGCAAACTGAGGAGTGGTTTGGTAGGAGCTTTTGAAGAGTTGTGTTTTGCTGGAGCTTTCTAACAACCATTGGGAGTCCTTCCATTAAACTTTAAAATGATGGTTGAATCTGGCCTTGCATCTCCAATGCAGCAAATACTTAAGGAAGTTTTCATGTAAGTAACATTACACATGTAAGAAACTCTACTGAGCTGGCTGAAGTCACTGAGGTTCCACTGTGGTGTGAAGGGCTGCCAACACAGTTCTGACAGCAGTATCAGGTCGTACAGCCTGAAAAGCCTCGTTTAAGCTGTCTGCTCTTGGGTGCGTTTCCGCCTTAAAGACGACCTGCATTTTTTCTTACTTTTATGAATCAGTCCTAGCTTTACATAAAATCATCTGAATTTTTTAACATTTGTACTATTAACTAATTCTCCACATATAACTAATTTCATTAAATCCTGTACACTTGCTAACTTATTCTAGATATAATCCGGTCCATAGAAAAGCACTGCAAAACAGAATTGTTCAACATGTTCACAAAAATAAAATAAACTGAAACACGAAATCATCTGGTTTCAGGTTTTCTTATAAATTCAAAATCTAAAGTAGATGAATACTGCAAAACATTTTTTTTGTGAACTTTAGGTTGTAAACTTTTTTTTGTGGAGGAGTGTGGGTTGTAACTAATTGCTCGCTGTTTTGGGATCACATTCTACAAATACTCTAGTGAACTGGCAGGAAAATTTGCCAAAAATTCATGCATTTTATCAATTATTACAGGATATTCACAGAAAGCAAATTCTGAACTCTTTTCTGTTTGCACTGGAAACCTGATAAAGAATTACATTCAACCAGTCCAGGAACAGAAATATATTATGTGAATAATGCACCTACTCAAAACAGCTCAGATTTTGAATACTGAAGATGCACTATCAACAAGGGTTATCATATTTCAACTTTCCAAAAAATAGGACACTTGGAAAGGGGGTGTTGACCCCAGACCTGCACCCCAGCCTCACCCCAATCCCAGTCTCACATGCTGCAAAAGAACCTCAAAGAAGCCCTCCCCCCCAAAATTAAAAGATTCACTCCAACCAATTTTTGCTCAGCTCTGCTTGTGGTCTGCCAGCCAATCAGATTCTTAGTCACTCACAGAAGGCTGGGCTCCTGGGGTTCATCTATGCTGGCAACATAGGTCGACTTAAGGATGCTTAAGTCGACCTACACAAAACCGTGTCCACACTGGGCTCTTATTAAGTCGACTTAAGCGCTTCCTTAAGTTGACTTCATAACAGCTTAAGTCAACTTAATAAAACCATCTATGAAGATCGACTTAAGCCTTAAGTCAACTTAAAGCCAGTGTGGACATCTATGTCTACTGTTAGGTCGACTTAACAAGGTCGATTTAAAGTGTAGTCACTCTGTTAAGTCGACTTAACAAGTGTAAACATAGCCCTGGACACCACCTCCCACACTCACTTTCAGTCACTCAGCATGCTGGCCTTTGATTGGCTCATTCCCCATGCAGGCCCTTCCCACTTTTTCCTTTTCTTGTTTGCAGTTCATGTACCATGCTGCCAATCAGAGATTTTACTGATGGCCAATGAAATCTCTGATTGACTCATGATTGACTCAATAACCACCAATGAAATTTCTGACTGACAGCACGGCGCATGAACCGTAAACAAGATGAAAAAGGGGGGGAGGGGCATGTGGGGAATGAGCTAATCAAAGGCCATCATGCTGACTGACTGACATTGAACAGTGGGAGGGCAGTGTCTGGGAGCCCAGCTTACTGTGAGTGACTGAGACTCTAACTGGCTAGCAGACCCTGAGCAGAGCTGAGCTGGGATTGACTGAAATCCCAGGCATTTTTTGCTATTTAAAAAACCCGGCTGGACAGAGATTTAATGTCCGAAAAAGAGGACATGTCTGGGCAAATCTAGAAGTATGGGACCCCTGAATCAACTGTTGATTAAACAGTGACAGAGTTATTCACAGAGATCATTCAGCAAACAACTTATGACAAAAAAAAACAAAAACAAAAACAAACACACACACACCAAGAAAACATGACAATTTGCAATAAAGAAAGAAGTGAACTTTGACAAACATATTTTTAGATTCACAGATTTTTAAAGGCCACAAGTGACTGTTGGATCATCCAGTCTGACCTCCTTTATAACACTGGCCATAGAATTTCACCCAGCTACCTCTGTATTGAGCCTAATAACTTGCATTTCACTAAAGCATATCTTCTTGAAAGGTAGCCTGTCTTGATTTGAAAACATCAATATATAGAGATTCTACCACCTCCCTTGATAATTTATTCCAGTGGTCAGTCATCCTCACTGTTAAAAATGTGTCATGTTTTTAATTTGAATTTTTTTAATTTTTTAATTTGAATTTTTCAGGCTTTAACTTCTAAACATTGGTTTGTCAAAAGATTTGTTAGCTTTGCTAATTGAATGTTTGCTAATAAGGGGGGGTATTGGTCATCTGCACAGCTAACAAAATATGCTTCTTTCAGAAACCCATGACCCGGTTTGCAATCTTTATGTTTTCAGCTTTCTACTATGTGTGCAATGTTATGACTCACAAATGAGTCCCATTAACCTATAAATTATGCATTCAATGCCAAACAATGAGGCATCCAATATTTGCAGTGATTAGGTTATGTTACATTTGCCAGCCCAGTGAATATTGTATTTACCTTTAAATTATTTATGGTTAAATAATCTTAATCAACAAAGTCACAATATAAAAAACAGTAAAAAGAAGTTAAATAGATGGGAAGTTTTTTCCTCCATTTTGTCATAAACAACATAGTTGGGAAAAATCTAAGAACATGTTAACTGAAAATTGAGGTGTTCAGGGCTAAATAGTGACAAATGATGAAGAAATCCCTCATCAGGAATGAATGGATCAGAAATTCTCAGTACTTAAAGACTTTAAATCATGATTTGAGGACTTTAATAACTTGGTCATAGGTTAGAGGTTTATTGCAGGAGGAGGTGGGTGAGGTTCTGGGGCCTGCATTGGGCAGGAGGTCAGACTAGACGATCATATTGGTCCCTCCTGACTTTAGATTCTATGAGTCTGTAAGTTTAAGTGAAAAAATTATGTGAGTGCACTAATTTGGCATTCAGTGGATATACAAAATAAGTGTTACTTACACACCAAGGAGGTGAAAGGAGAGAATGTGCGGGGGGATAGAAAGCAATTAACAGGATGATATAATATAAAGTAGGTCGTGTTACATCTCACACATAACTGTTTAAGTCACCAAGTAAATTTGGCCTGTGATGTTTAAAAATGAAGAGGTTAAAAATATTAATTAATTCAGCATCATGATAGTACAATTCAAAAAATGCAACCAGCTTGACTCAGGTATTTTAAATATTTCAAGCCACAGAAAAGGCTGTCAAATTCTGTATATCCACTTGCACAGCTTGATGAAACAAGTCAAGTTTTCTCTGCATAATAAGATAAACTCTGTCCTTAAAGAATGAAATGAGAGAATAACACATAATAGAAAATTTTAACAAAGGTAGTCCAGAACAGCACACATTTCTTTATTCAGTTTAGTACAGCAATTACCAAATTTCTTGAACATAGCACAAACCATGTTTCTTTTTTAAAGACAGATAAATAGGAATCTTCTTTCTCTGCACTATAGTAGCAGAGAAAAGTTATTAAGTTCTCAGAGACTGAGGACTTCCTTCTAATTCTGGTGTTCTCCTCTATTCAAGCATATTCAATCAGAAAAATTAATTAAATAAAATAAAAGCCATAGGGTGAAATCCTGGCATCACTTGACGTAGTCATAAATTTCCATAGGGCAGGATTTCACTTATCATACTTTCTCTATACTTTATCAGTCAGAATTCTATCCTGAAATGAGTTTCCACTGAAGTCAATGGGAACCACATGAATGCATCTATTAGAATTATTTAAGGGGGTCAGAAAACATGGGGACAAGGGTGTAAACCACTGTATACAGCATACTTGGATTTTCAGAAAGCCTTTGACTAGGTCACTCACCAAAGGCTCCTAAGGAAAGTAACTAGTCATGGGGATAAGAGGTACGGTTCTCTCCTGGATCAGTAGCTGGTTAAAAAATAGGAAACAAAGAGTAGGAATAAACAGTCTGTTTTCAGGGTAAATACTGGTATACCCTAGGGATCTGTAGTGGGACCAATGCTGTTAGAACCATAAAATCATTGAATATTAGGGTTCTAAGGAACCTTAGGGAGTCTTCAAATCCATTCCCCTGCTCAAAGCCAGACCAACCCCAATTAAATCACACCACCCATAGCTTTGTCGAGTCAGGCCTCAAAACCCTCAAAGAGATTTCACCACCTCCCTAGGTAACCCATTCCAGTGCTTCACCACCCTCCTAGTGAAAAATGTTTTCCTAATATCCAGGCTAGACCTCTTCTATTGCAACTTGATATCATTGCTCCTTGTCCTATCATTTGCCACTACTGAGAATAGCCTAGCTTCATCCTCCCAGGAACACTACTGCAGGTAGTTGAAGGCTGCTATCCAGGGCTGTCCCTAGAGGGGAGCGGGTCCAAGGGCCAATTAGCCTGGGAGAGGCCCCCACCCCACCCTATGCTGGAGGGGAGAAGGGCTGGGCGGGCTGGGCCAGCCCGCTCTGCCCCCAGGACCCTGGCAAATGTGACACCAGCAGGAGCCGGCCCCGGACGCGGCCCCGGCCCCGAGGCCGCCAGCGGGAGACGGCCACTGCCCCAGCTCCGGCCCCCAGGCCGATGCTGGCAGGAGCTGGCCCCAGCTGAGGATGCAGCCGTGAGCCAGCCTCAGCCAGAGGCCACCACCGCCTTGGCTGCGGCCAGGACCCCAGGCTGCTGCTACCGGCACCCCGGCCGGGGACCCAACGCCACCAGGGCAGGCCAGCCCAGAGAGGCTGGGCCCCTGGGTCGGCTGCTCTGCCCAGAGGCCGGGTGAAGAAGTGCTTTCGTCCCGCCCCGCTGCCTTTGGCTCACCACCACTGAAGGCAGCGGGGAGCAGGACAAAGCATGGCCATGGGGGGGGGGGGGGGGGGGGGCGCGGGGGTGGACCACACCCCCGGGAGCAGGACAGCGTGGGGCCCACATAACCACGGGGCCCGAGGCGATCACCCCGTTCGCCTCCCCCAAGGACGGCCCTGCTGCTATCAAATTCCCCCTCACTCTTCTCTTCTGCAGGCTAAACAAGCCTTGTTCCCTCAGCCTCTCCTCATAAGTCATGTGCTCCATGGCCCTCCTGGTCTGCCCCTGGGGGTGGGGCTGGCTGACACATGGTGCAGCTTCCAGCATGGCCTTCCAGGGCCCCCGGTCCTGGAGTTCTGCACCATGCACCAGCCGGCCCTGTGCTTCAAGGCAGACCAGACAGACCAGGGCTGGCAGAGAGCAGCCTCTGACCCCAGGATCCCCCAGCTCCAGCCCGCCCACAGGCTGCCATGGTGGGGGTTGGAGCCCCAGGCCAGGGGTGGGAGGCCCCACAGTGGTCGGCAGTCTGGGGCTCCAAGGCCCCTTAATCCGGCCCTGTCCACTAGTCATTTTCATTGCCCTCTGCTGCACTCCAATTTGTCCACAACCTTCCTGTAGCAGGGTTCCAAAACTGAACACAATACTTCAAACATAGTTTAACCAATGCCAAGTAGAAGGAAATAATCACTTCCCTTGATAGGCTGGTAACAGTCCTACTAATACTGCCCAATATTCCATTAGCTTTCCTGGCAATAAGGGCAGACTGTTGGCTCATTCTCAGTTTCTTGTCCACTGTAACCCTCAGGACTTTTTCCGAGACACCGCTATCTAGCCAGTCAGTCCCCAGCCTATAGCAGGGCATGGGATACTTCCGTCCTAAGTGCAGGACTCCACACTTGACATTACTGAACCTCATCAGATTTCTTCTGGCCCAATCCTCCAGTTTGTCTAGGTCACTCTATATTCTACCTCTACCCGCCAGGGTATCTATCACTCCCCCATTTTAGTATTATTTGCAAACTTGACGAGGGCGCAATCCACTCCATCGTCCAGGTCATAAATGAAGATATTGAACAAAACTAGCCCTAGGACCAATCTCTTGGACACTTTGCTTGTTACTGGCTGCGCACAAGTTATCAAGCCATTGATCACTACCCAGTGAACCCGATGATCTTGCCAGCTTTCTAATCACCTCACAGTCCATTCATCAAATCTATACTACTTTAACTTGCTAGCAAGAATACTGTTGGCAACCATATCAAAACCTTTGCTAAAGTCCAGGTATAATCACATCCACCATTTCCCCCACATCCACAGATCCAGTCCTCTTATCATATGGTCACATATGACCAGCCATGGATGAATCCATCTGATTGTTTCTGATCACCTTCCCTTCTTCCAAGTGTCTCAAAATTGATTCTTTGATGATCTGCTCCATGATTTTTCTGGGGACTAGCTGAAGCTGACTGGTCTGTAGTTTCCCAGATCCTCCTCCTTCCTTTGTTGAAAATAGGCATAGTTGCTTTTTTCCAAGCATCTGGGAGCCCCCACACTCACCACGCATTTTCAAAGATAATGGCCAATTGCTCTACAATCACATATCCACTGATCCGTTGATAGATATGTTCAACATATTCATAAATGATCTGGAAAAAGTGGCAAAGTTGGCAGACAATACCAAATTATTCAAGAGAGATAAATCCAAAGCAGACTGCAAAGAGTTATAAACAGATCTCACAAAGTTGGGTGACTGGTCAACAAAATTGCAGATGAAATTCGATACTGATAAATGCAAAGTAATGCTCACTACAACACATAATCCCACTTATGCATACCAAATGATGGGATCTAAATTATCAAGAAAGATTTTGGAGTCACTGTAAATTGTTCTCAAACATCTGTTCAATGTGCAGTGGCAGTCAAAAACAGTAAATATAATGCCACTATATAAATTCATGGTATCCTCAGACCTTAAATACCAAGTGCTGTGCTGGTGACCCCATCTCTAAAAAGACATACTAGAAATGGCAAAGGTACAGACAAGGGCAACAAGTCTTTGTGAGGAGAGATTAAAAAGAAAAACTGTTCAGCTTAGAAAAAATATATCTAAGGGGGGATATGACAGATGTGTGTAAAACCATGAATGGTATGGCCCACCCCCCATCTCATCATGAGGTGTATTATCAGGTTAAACAATAATGGCAAAGAACTCTCCAGCTGTTCACTTGATTAAATTATTATTACTTCAAAAATCATGCATGTAATTTTTATTTTATAATTTCTGTTATTTTATTAGTTGTAGCAGTAAGTCAAAACACATAAAACTCAGAAGACAAAGCAAGCAAGTATGTTGCTTCATTATTGAAACACACTGGATACTGCTGACAGATCTGGGAACAGAAAAAGTATGTCAAAACAGCGACAGTAATTCAGTGCTATACCAGGAAGATGCCCACTAATAGAAGAGATCACAGCAAAGTTGAGTTCTAACTAATCACAATGCAGCTATGTGGAACAACCACAAGTTAATGCAATTACACACATGAAGAACCCATGCTTTAAGTGGCCACCATTCAGTTCTGATCCCCACCACCAATGTGATGCAAAAGCAGTTACAACCCAAGCATTGGTAGGGGAAAAGGCCAATATCTGTGCCAGGAATTAAGATGCTGTGGTCAGTGGAGGAAGGGTGAGAGTCATCACATGAAAGAATGATGCACATGCACTGCAGATATTGTTTGCATCAACTATACTAGATACAGAGTCCTCAGTTTATGTATTTGAGCCAAGTACTTTGTGGTCCAGTGACCTTACTGAATAGTGGAAGCATTCTGTTCATCTTCTAAATTTTGTTGTTAATTCAAGGTCAGTTGCCAAGCCAAGTTTGTAAGAGACTTTTTAATACTGCTGAAGATATATATGCAGACTACAAACTAGACTGCCTCTTAAAAAGACAAAGTTTTTTTAAAAAATAGTTTTGATTTCTGAACATAAACGTTGAAGCATGTCTTTATTCACCTCAGATTTTAAATGTGCTAAATAATTTCACATCTCAAAAATTTTGCACAGCAAAACCTGTTAAGAACCCCCAAAAGGACTGTTAATTTTATAGCCAGTATAAAGTGTGACCACATAATGCAACATAATTAATCTGAAAGAAATTTCATAGGGACAGAATTCACTAGCCATTTGGGGCACCTACCCTAAATGATCCACTGCCTCCACACTGCTGATTCTTGCACACACACTCAGTGTCCTGTCCCTTGGCAGCATGGCATAGCATATACTCTACCTAAAGGTGGGTTCACCAATTTAAGAAAGAGGTCTTCCAAGATATTGCAGACTATGTCTAGAACATGTGAGGCATTGCCAAAAGGCTTTGTTGAGGAAAATCTAGTGGATCTGTGCTGGCCACCTCAGCAGAAGCAGGAAGTTGACTACTTTAACAATCAAAATTACTTATTAATTTTAATTGAAATTATTGGTAGATTGTAAAGATTGAATTTTCATATTAGTTTATCAGAGCAGGGTCTTTTTATAACTTGTAAACAAACATTTTCATAGTATTCCTACTGTGACAGCAAACGCTGCCTACACATTCTAATGTTATAATTAATTGTTGATGGTTTCTTTTATTTGGAAAATTAAAGAACTTTAGTCAATAACTAATTACTACAATGTTACTTTTGTTTATATTACTAGCATCTATTCACATTTTTTTTTAATGTTTGATTTAAAATATTTGTTTGGTCAGTCAAAGCTAACATCTCATTAAGAGCATTGTGCATTTTAGGCAATGAAAATTAATTTTACCTTGTATTCTGTGAAGATACTAAGAATAGTGGCAGATACACTAGAATTACCACATGATTTGACCATCTTTCAAGAGTCTGAACTTTAATAATTTACCAGCCTGAAAATTTGGGGGTGAATAATACTTCTTATTGTTCCTCAGATACCAAAAAGTGGTTATTCCATACCCAACTAGTAATTGATATGAATAGTTAATTGTGGAATATCTCAAATTATATGTATATACAGTCCTGAGGTCCCTTCAAACCCTTACATTCTATCATTCTGTGAAATACATTAAAATTTTGTTAAAAGATAAAATTAATTGTCAAACTGCTAAATTCTAGCCTCTATCCCTGTCCTTCCTATTATATTATATACATATCACTCATAACAATACCATTTAAATCCACACATTTTTAATTTGTCAAAATTTTCAAACTTGGGTAGTTAACTCTTAGCACTTAGACCCATATTTAAGCAAGTAAAGAAACAGCCTGTTTTTTACAAGTGCTGAGCACTTACATATGCCAGTGGTTTCAATGTAAAAGTTTGCAATGGCTCCCACTAAATATTTAGGCACTTTTTAGGAAGTTCTATATTGATATTTTGCATGCAATACAATAGGAAGAACAGGGACACAGAGGCTAGGAATAACTGTGTTGGTAATGAGGTTTACTTTTCATAGAATTTTAATATTTTTATGAAATTTTGCAGCATTTTGCCTTTTTATGTTAGTACCATATCACGTGTTGACTGAATAAGGATAGCCACCACTTGGGCATCTGGATGAACAAGTAGTATTATCCCAAAACAATAATCCAAAGCTGCTAAAGTCAACAGGACTCTTTCCATCCATTTCAATGGTCTTCGGATCAAATATGGTTCTCACTCTCACTTTGGCACCTTAACATTGGCTAAAAGGGCCAGAATGAGATAAAGGTACCCTAATCATCCTGGCTCCCACAGGGAGAAGGCACTGCAGAAAACAACTGTAAGGCTGGTCTCAGCGAATCTTCTTACAAGACTCAGCATAGGAAATGTGACAAGGGCAGGTGGGACACTGGTGGGTAAAGAAGGGTGTGTGTGTTGGGGGGGGGACTTGTTGATACAGCCTGGGATTAGTCTAGACTGCAAAGTACACCTCTTCCAAATAACAGGTCCTTTATTCAGGCAGCCACCTACAGTTAATTAAGAAGATGAGGTTGGAAGAACACAAATAGAAATCTTATGAGCTTTACTTAATACAGAAAAATGTAACAAATAACAGGAAACTCAATATACATGAGTACAAGAACAGTAAAATGATTTCCTACATTCTTTATATTTATAATCATTATGCACAATGGAGACCATTCGAAACAAAGATGGAAGCAAGGGTCAGCATAGCTCACCTCAAGTGGAAGGTCCTGGGCCAGGCTTCTTACCTTGGTTCCCCATGTCATCTTTCCAGTGTCCCAGTTAGTCTTGGCTTTGACAACTTTTTATATTCCTTTTTTTATTCCACCCATATACATCCAGGACCATATGTGAGTAAGTCTCATATCTGGTATTTCAGGAGATCAATGTTAAGGTTCCATTGTTCCCTATGTGATATTCCCGTTGACTACAATTACATTTCCAACAGTTAACCCCATCAGGCAGAATTCAATCTCTTCCCCAATAGTTTGGGTACATCAATGTGATTAGCTCTTATTGCAAAAAGCCCCCAAAAAGCCATCATATATTCATTTGTGGTTTATCTGTTTATCACAGATTGCATTGATGAAATTTCACTAAATACATACAGCTAAAATGTAGAACTTTAGGCCAAGCGCATATAATGTCATAACTAACAGGCAAGCATGCAATCATCATACCATCTTATACCAACTATCAACTCTGCTAGGCCTCACTCTAATCCCATAACACTACACTTAAACCCATAGTCAAACCTAATTTTATACCTATAATTTGGTTATTCTGCTTGCTGTTACAGCTTCAATAAATTCCATTATTATTTCTAACACTAAGCTTAGCAGACAGCTTAAAATTTACCAAAAGCTACAGACTATCCAAGACCAGGTCAGAGGTCAGTGTCAATACTGTATTAATTTAGATGGAATAAACCCAAAATGTCGAAGATATTAACATGACCCTAACTGTCCAACATTAAACAGTTTTCAGCAAGGTTTGGTATACAGAGACTAACATGCAATTAAAAAGCCTTTTAATTTTTTATTAAAAGATACAGAAAAGAAAGAAAAACAGTTTAAACATTTGAATTGTAAAGTAATAAATAAGCTTTCATTTTAATAACATCCCTTATTCCCCTTCCCTTAAGCTAGAGAGAGATTTTTATAAGAAAAGCCTCCAGTCTTAGAATATTTTAAAGATTGTAATAACTGTCCTTTGGGGGAAAAAGAGAAGAAGTTAGTTGAGATAGGCTGGAGCTGTTATTACTGTTATTAAAGTCCAATCCCATTTCCTGGAAAACAAAACAAGACAAGACAAACATACAAAGAAAGGGGAAAGAAAAGAACAGCAAAGATAGAAACTTCAGCTTCTGTCTCCGGTGTTCACTTTCATTTGTAATGTTGCTGCTAGAAAAACACAGGCAAAGCACATGTTTAACAGCCGCTCCAAGACCTGGAAATCTTACACCAGCTGTTTAGGGGCATTGTATTCAGCTGCTTTTCTGGTCACAGCAGTGGTGCAGTGTATAGTCTTGGTTAGCTAAGACAGGCTCTTATGAGTCCAAAGTCACAAGGAGAAAACACACCCCCACACACAAAAGAAATAAGGTGGGGAAGGAAAAGGACAGGCTGCGGAGGGTGGGGTTGTTGACAAACTCTCATCCCAAGTGGTGTTCAGGACTTAGCTGAAGCTGGTGGAGATGGCGATGTCATCTTCTCCTCTCTCTGGCCCGATGCGGTCAGGATATCACCCAGGATTAGGTTGAAAAAGGTCTGTGGCCCAGGGGACACTGCAGGGAACAACTGCGATGGTGAAGCTTGCTCCTTCCCTTTCTCTTGTCTTTCAGTCAGCCAGCATTGCAGTAGTGAGCTTTTTCCCCAAACATCTCTTTTTGGGGACTCCAAAAGCAAGTGATGGGGAGAACAGCAGCCCATTCCTTCATTATTTTTTCTACCCATTAGGCCTAATTTCTGACACACCGATTTTGGTTCATGGATTTTTAATCTCACACTGATCTTGCTTACCACGCGTGGTCTTAACACCATCTTTGAATCAGAGTGGTAGCAGTCCTTTTTGTTTGCACTCATTCCGTCTCTGTCTTTTTTGCACCTCTTCCCACCATTTGTTATTGTGACATTTTATGAACTTTCACTTGCTTTTCACAGTTGAGGTCATAATGAAGATAAATTTGTAAGTCTGATGCTTACCACAGGCTGCAGCCACTGCACAGAAAGCCAGAGGAGGCTGCCATAAACTAGATAGGTCCCTGTGGCCTCTCTAAGCACTGAAGCAGTCCATAAACATGGGGGCACAAAGGGGACTTTGTGCCAGCCCCTCGGGGACTGTGCTTTTTAGAAACAGCAGAGTCTCATCCATAAGATCTTATAACAACTAACATTTTTGCCCCTGCACATAAGCAGGATAGATGATATTGCAAGAGTTGTAGAGCGATGCCCGCAAACTGAAGGGCAGGTTCAACCCCAGCCTGGGGAGGAAGGGGAATGTGGAAACAAAGCTACTGAAGAAAATAGACACATTTAAGTACTGATCAATACAGCCTTTTCCCACTCCCCTTCTATTCAGTGGTCCACAGTTTCTGAATCAGGACTGCTTTGGCTCACATTGATGGATGGTTCAACCAATTATAAAAAGAGTTTCTTGCTACACTGAATTTATTGAGCCCTCCATGCTAGTCGAATGGCAGATGGCAACACTACAGAGACATGAAAAAGATGAAGAGGTTTTCAGTTTGCACCAGAAGACTAAAGCACCAGATCCAATTATTTCTAGAACCAGAAACAGTGGAACATTTATTCCATTTTATTCCTGTCAGTATAACTACTGCTAATTACTTGAAATACCGTAACAGTAATACAGTATAACTACTGACAATTACTTGAAAGTACTGTAACTACAAATGTGGAAGTGAATTTTCTAGATATCACTAGAAATGTCAGAAAATTCCACAAACTTATCCACCATGTGATTATTGCTTTCACAAGCACTTGCAAGTTTATTATGGCAGACAGGTAATATTAAAGTATGTGACTCAAAGTAGGCTCGAGGCAATCATAAGGTACATATCACCCATACATTTCATCAAATAAACTCATGAAAACAGGGATTCATGAATAACAACCACAGTATATTCACTGGAGAAAAAGCAAGCTAGCATTTTGTCTTTATTATTCAGTAGCTGCCAGATGCTAGTTCACAAAGCATGATAGACTGGAGCTTTTCTGACATAGTGAAAATTAAAAAGGCAACTTTTCTATTATTAATTGTAGAAATGTACCTCTTGTTCTCTTTAGCATACACAGCTCTTAGAGCATACACAACAGCAGTGAAGCAGAATCTGGCAGCGACACATTACAAGAATGCAAACGTCAACCGACAAACAGCAAGATGCTTGGTGGGGGTTGCTACTGACTCAAGAAAATGTCAAGTTCGCTTCTTGTCTGACAGAGCTAGTCCATTCTATTGGAAGCCATTACAGAAATAGCCCAAAAGGCATGATAAGAGTGCACATAAAAAAGGACTCCACTCAATAGCATCTCAAGTTTTAACTCTCACTTTAATCCCTTGAAATGCATTAGGGCCAGATACCCTCATCAGTTTTACTGGTACAAATTAGGAGTAACTTGACTGAAGCCAGTGAAATTAAAGCAGTGCAACTCAGAGTAGTATCAGGCTCTAGACCCAATTTACAAGTATTAAAAGTCAACTTACATGAACTGTACAAGCAACATAAAGAAAGCAACATCAAGATTAAAAGAATTTTATTTGTACTCAGTTAATAGATTCAATCTTGGCTTTTTATTTATAAATAATGAAGTAGCATACTGAACTCTCTCCCTGGGCTAACAGCTCTGGAAGAATAAGCTACAGTATTGTAACACATGCTGACTTACCCAATTAGACTGAATTCATTTTAAATATTTTGAAATGGTCTATATATTATGGCTCTTTCCTTCCCCTCTAAGCCACCACTATGTTGCAGAATAGTACACCATCAGAAGAGCAGCATCGCATTGAAAAGCTAAGCCTTATGAATCACTTCAGAGAAGTCTCTCAAATGGCATATTATGAATGACAAAGATTGTCCATGCATCTGATTCTTACAGAGAAGCTCCACTCAGAGCACTGGCTATGCATAAGAGCATCTTGGGATACTGCCTCAAAATGAAACAGACATCCTTCTGAAGACAGACACAATAAAATGTTACTGTACTGTAGGTAAATAATAGTAGCTTGGTTTGATTGTGGAGGTTTCTGTATGGGGTCAGGCCCTACTGAGATCGCTTGTGTACAGAAATAAAATGTCTAACTAGGACCCAGAACAGGAAACTCCAAACATGTATTTGGAGCTCTGAAGAAGTGTAAAAGGCTGAGTAGGGACCATGTTGTTGCTCATACTTCCTGTTGAGTTTCCTCCCTTGTAGTATTAATGGAAGATTATGTGACGGTCTAGCTAAGTAGATGGTGTAGTTGTATTTTAGCCCTGTCCTTTAAACAATGCTGCACGTGTATGACAATTCCCAGATACTGCCTAATTGACATAAACCATTGTCCATAGACCATTGTCAGCCTTGAAATGTGTCTTCCCCCCTTATTAGTGGGGATTGGAATGTCTTTCCTCCCTCACTGGTGGGAACCAAGGCCATTATTCTTTCTTGCAGAAAAACAAGGTAATTCTAATGACCCTGGGTCATGCAAATATAGTAACCAGGTGGGAAAAAAGTTAGTTGTATATGTTAATGTGTAAAAAAGTGTATATAAGCTGATGCTTAAATCCTTCCTCTTTGGAACTTCACCGATGGGACAGCTGCTGTGCTGATCGCCTCGTATCATCGCTCCATATGCTTTTCGCCTGTAGCCTTGCTTTTGGTTCCCGTCTGCTGAGGGCATAAGCATTGGACTTTCTTTCCTATTCCGCCTCCCCCGCCTCCTTGGTGCTGTCTACTGAATCCAAAGAACCTGAGGGCCTGCGCTATTGGTTGTAGCCAGAGTCCCACTACACCCCTAAGTAATTAGTTATCAAGCTAGGGGAATATTGATGAACCCTGATGATGGAAATGGCTTGCAATTATCAATAACACCTTTGTGAATGCCATCACTGAGTGAACAGGAACATTCTGTATTGGTAGCAGTCTAGGCCCTCGATGAATTTCAGAAAGTCTCCCATGTGCAGGATGGATATCTATAAGAAGATGAGTGCCCTTTACACAAAGAGCTGTGAATCACTTGTCCTTGGTCAGTTATGGGATCAGAGACCAGAATAATCTGAACCTTAGGCAACAGATAAAGACATTCAGCCCTCCAGCTTCCTTTCCTTTTGGGGCTGAGGATATAACTTGAGTAAATTCTTTTCTCCTGTGTGGAAGCAGTACCAATTCTATGGCTCTGTGGTGTGGTATCTACCCCACACAAGACCCAAACAGCTAAAACAGGCCAATTAACCTTATAGGTTGCATCTAGAGAACAGCTACACACTAATAAGGCCTAATGGTTGATGAAGACTAACTGGAGGAAGAGCTGGGATAAGCTTATAAAGAGATGAAGTTTCCGGTAGGAGATGAGCTGCAGGAAGGACTCTGCAGTCACTACCTAGAGAGGAGGCCACATAGTACTGTCCGTACAGACAGCATCCACTGCCCTCATTCCTCACTGTACCGAGGACAGCTCCATCAACAAGGGCCAGTTTGGGGAGCACTTTTGGCCTCTGGTGCAAGGAAACTGGTACCACACTCCTTATGAGTCCTCATGCAGAGTCTCATCCAACTTAAAGAGTGTCAGGGAGGAAATTCTCTTTTTGGACAAGGAGTTGAAGAGGTACTTTTCATATTTTTTGTGAGAATATTTGAACTTGAGCTCCTCCTTCCTTTATTTGAAAGCGTCCTTAGCATTATTCTAACCAACTCCAGAGCTGGCGGGCACAGTGCTCAGAGGGGTACTCCTGGGCACCATTATCTGATGATCAGACTGGGGCTGCATCACATGCTCCATTAGGAATCTTTGGAGCTTGAACTGACAGGCTTGATGGGTTCAGCTTGGAAGAGAGCAGGCAGACACTGCACTTGGAAGAAACATGAGCTTCCCCATGGCGATAGAAGCACTCGTCGAGGATGACACTGGACTAGAAAGGCCCTGGGAAAGAATACCTGTTCTTGTCAGAGTATAACAGGTCATCCCATAGGGGAGAGAATATGCACTGGTCTGGAAGGAATCCCCAAGTCCTAACTATTAAAAATTACTAGAACAATATTATCTAATTATAAAAGCCATCTAACAGATTTTTAAAATTATTTACAGATAAGAACAAAGATCAGCAAAGAGGAATATTCCTAATACTGCAAACATTGAAGGTTCTATCTTGGATCATGAGCTGTAGAAAGGAACTGGAGAGGAGGTCAATCCATGTCACCCCTCACACTGCTTGTTCAGACCATGATGAGGGGCACAGATAATGCACCAACAAACACTGCTAGCAAAAAATCTTGCATGAGCACCAAAAAGCAATACGCTTTGGGACCAATACTCAAAGAAGAATTAAAGTGCACACGGAAAAGAACAGAAAAGACTCAATTTGTTGAATAATTAAATCAATGTCTATAGTCCACTCAGCTGCACAATTAATACATAACACTTCACATATTGATTTAGCCACGACTCGTGGCTCCTTACCAAATTTCAATTTTAATATTTACTGTTTTCCTACAAAACTAAGATTCCCCCATAGTTTTGACTAGATGCAATAATTTCCTCTCACTTTAAACTGTTGTGTAATGTTGATGTAAATGATTAACAATTGCCATGTTTTACCTTAGAAGTAGACGTATTTCTGTGCTACTGATATGTGAAATAATCCCTGTGGTTAGCTAGAAATCCCTAAGACTTGTTTAGGGATCGTTGAGAGATTGGAAGTGCTATATTAATGTAAAATGATGTCATTAACATCAATGGGAATCTTTTCACTCATCAAACTGAACAGATACACAAAGCAATCTTTGCACAGAGTCTAAATTTAAATTTTGATTGGATACAGACTTGTACATATCTATATCTATATATCCTATGAGATATCAAAAAGTGACCTGAAATGATCCAAAAATATCAGGCTCATAGCCTAACAATCTACACCTCACAAATGTTTCACGTACTTATAGTAAATAAATGCAATTAAAATAGTTATTATGTGGCAGTAAATATGTGTCAGTGAAAGCAATCCAGCTTGCAAAACTTCTGATAGTCCAGATATTCTTTTCCCTTTAACAATTGAACTTGGTAGTTTTTTTACACTGAAATATTCAACACTGCATCTGGGGATTTATTTTCTCAAGTAACATCCAAATCTCTCTGTGAGCAACATAGCCTCCATAATCCCTCAGACTCTTCTCTCTTGTCTATGCTCTTTGACCTAACATTGTACCTTCCAAATTAGTTTCTTATTAGAAATTTCAATTCCTTCTGTCACCAACTGCAATGTTCAGCTTAACTATCTTTATTACTTTTCTTTCCCATCAGATATCAGCTTCCAGTTTTAGAATTGTGCCTCCAAGTTCTTCCTTCATTGATCTCACTATAACAAACAGAATCTCAATAGCAAACTCTTTAGTGCTTCATCAATATGTTTCTATGGTCAACTTGAGAACCTTCCAGTTAAGGCTTATCATCTTATCTGCCTTTCTTCAATCATTTCTTAATGCAAGCTTTCATCAATTTGCACATGACGTGTAAGTGACTATATGCTTTTTAAAAGCCAAAGTTGACAATAGCTTATACCTGTCATAACTTTCATTAATTAGAGTACCTTCTCAAAACTGAAAATTGAAAATCAAGTATTTTTTCCTTCCTAAACCATACCATTTACAATCAAAGCATCCTACATAAAATGTTTCCCTTCTTAGCCCTTTAAAATAATTACATACAATCACAGAAGATTACGGTTCGAAGGGACCTCAGGAGGTCATCTAGTCCAACCTCCTGCTCAAAGCAGGACCAAACCCAACTATATCATACCAGCAAGGGCTTTGTCAAATGAAGCTTTAAAACCCTCTAAGGATAGAGATTCCACCTTAGTCGACTTAGGGAGCCCCTGTTCCCTCCTAGCCGGGACCCGAGGGGTCCTGGCCGAAGGGAGCCCCACGCTCCCTCCTAGCCGGGACAGAGCAGTCCTGGCAAGAAGGGACCACAGGGGTTCCTTCTCTCCAGGACCCCTGCGGGTCCCAGCAAGAAAGGAGCCACTGCCTCCCTTCTCTCCAGGACCCCCACCGGTCCCAGCAAAAAGGGAATCGCTGCTTCCTTCTTGCTGGGACCCACAGGGGTCCGGCTAGAAGGGAGCGCAGGGCTCCCTCCTACCCAGGACCCAAGCACGGGTCCCAGCAAAAAGGGAGCCAGTGGGTCCCTTCTCTCCAGGACCCCCGCGGACCCAGGACCCAACCAGAAGGGAGCTCCATGCTCCCTTCTCCCCCGGACTGCTCTGGGGCTTGCTACCTCGGGGAGAGCCAGCCCCACATAGTTGACTTAGTAACTAGTATAGACTCTCTAAGTCGAGTTAGTAAGGCCCACTTTAAGTCGACTTAGGAGTCCTGTGTGGACTCTTTAAGTGGACTTAATAAGTCAACCTAAATCCCTAAGTGTAGACATAGCCTACGTAACCCATTCCAATGCTTCACCAGTGTCCTAGTGAAAATGATTTTCCTAATATCCAACCTAGACCTCCCTTACTGCAACTTGAGACCATTTCTCCTTGTTCTATCATCTGCACCACTGAGAACAGCCGAGCTCCATCCTCCCTGGAACCCCCATCAGGTAGTAAAAGGCTGCTATCAAATCACTTCTCATTCTTCTCTTCTGCAGGCTAAACAAGGCTAGTTCCCTCATCCTCTTCTCATAAGTCATGTGCTCCAGCCCCTAATCATTTTCCTTGCCTTCTGCTGGACTCTCTCCAATTTTTCCACACCCTTTCTGTAATGGAGGGCTCAAAACTGGATATAGTACTCCAAATAAGGCCTCACCAGTGCTAAATAGAGGGAAATAATCATTTCTCTCGATCTGCGGGCAATACTCCTACTAATGCAGTTATTAGCCTTCTTGGCAATAAGGGCATGCTGTTGACTCATATCCAGCTTCTAGTTCTCTGTAACCCCAAGTCCTTTTCTGCCAAATTGCTGCCTAGCCAGGCACTCCCCAGTCTGTAGCAGTGCCGGGGATTCTTCGGTCCTAAGTGCTCCTTGTTGATCCTCATCAGATTTCTTTTGGCCTAATCCTCCTATTTGTCTAAGTCACTCTGTGTCCTATCCCTGCCCTCCAGTGTATCCACCACTACCCCCATCTTAGTGTCATCTGCAAACTTGCTTCGGGTAGAATTTACCCCATCATCCAGCTCATTAATGAAAATGTTGAGCAAAACTGGCCCCAGTACCGACACGTAGGGCACACCACTTGTTACCAGCTGACAACTAGATATCAAGCCATTGTTCACTACCTGTTGAGCCCAATGGTCTAGCCAGCTTTCTAACCACCTCATAGTCCGTTCATCCAACCCATACTTCTTAAACTTGCTGATAAGAATACTGTGGAAGACCACACCAAAAGCTTTGCTAAAGTTAAGGTATCATGTCCACTGCTTTCCCCATATCCACAGAGTCACCCATCTCATCATAGAAGGCAATCAGGTTGGTCAGACATGACTTGCCATTGGTGAATCCATGTCAACTGTTCCTGATTACCCTTGCAGAGCTCCAAAAAAATTATTGTTAAAATAAACTACATTAAGATTAAAATGTTTACATTTCAATTAGAGACATAACTGAGGTTTATTTTATTATATTTTGTTCACCATACCCTAAAGTATACACTATGTTGTATGTGTATTGAAGATAAAAATTGATTTCCAGTAGATGCCAAATTCTGCCATGCATAAATGATTTTCAGGAGTAAGACAATGCTCAGCATGAATAGTACGTTACTCCCATTGATTTTGATGAGATTGCTTATGAAGTAAAGGATTATTCAAAATGAGCAAAGCTATCAAAATATGGCCATAAAATAATATTCAGTATGAAGCTATTATTTTGCTAACAGTGGAGATGTCAAGAATTCCTCAGATTTTTGAGGAACCATTTAAATAAATATTTTAAGATCTCAAAGTTGACACATTTACAAACCATTTAGATATCATTTTGTCACTTACATACTTTTCAACATGCCTTTAGAGGAAACCCCACAATGTAATTAACATAGGATTGAATGACAACTAAGGAAGAGTAGTCTAAGTATTTTCTTTCAAACCTGAAAGCGAACATACAATGTATCTCCACTATCAATTCACCTGGAGGACTCAAAACCTTGTATTATTCTCATTGGTAAACATAGATCAGTAGATTCATAGATTAAAAGGCCAGTACCTGGGGACCTTACAGATCTTCAAAACCTCTGACGAAGTGGGATTTTCTTCCATGAAAGCTCATGCGATAAATAAATTTGTTAGTCTTTAAATGTGCCACAGGACTCCTTGTTTGTTTTGCTGAACTAGACCAACATGGCTACCCCTCTGGAATTTGTAATCATCAAGTCTGACTTCCTGCCTAGCACAAGCCTTAGAACTTTCTGGAAACAATTCCTGTTTGAACAGACCAAATCTTTCACTCTTGATTTAAAAACTGTCAGAGATGAAAAATCCACCACAGCCCTCTGGGGAACAAGGAAGGGCCATTGTTTCGCTCAAACCAATAGGAAAGGTGGAGTCAAGTGGGGGGGCATGTCCCCACATATAAGGCTGGGCAGTTGCATGCCTAGGCAGGCAGCCCCAGCTGGGCTATGTTACACTGTGTTTTGTGCAGATACTCTGCTCTGGTCAACTGCAGTGGCCTCACATTGGCTGTCACCAGGCTCTGAGTCAACCCTCTACCCAGGTACGTGCCTGCGTGGTTGGTGTCTCAGTGCTAGTGACTGTGAATCCCCAGCCAGGAGCAGCCTCCTGCACAACCGGGCCAGGGATGCCTGTAGCACCTGCCATGTGGGGTGGGGGATGAATCTCAGGCATATGTGACCTGAATAGCAGCAGCTATGCAAGCCATGGTCCCACTGTGTTCCAGGATGTGGATGGGTGCAAATCTCCCTGCCTGAAGGTCCCTCCCCAAGCCTAAGGGAAGGAACCACTGAAACCCGGGGACAACTAATGGAAAAAACATGAACACGCATGGAGGTCAAAGGGTTAAAAGTAGGGACCTTGAAGAGGACATGGAGCAGAGAACTCCAGACATTGCCCACTGCTCCCCAAAGGGCAGGGTTCTTACAGCCAAGGGCATCCCAACAGGAAAGGAATAATAATGGATACAGCCTTTCAGGGTGGAGAGAAAGGGTAAAACGGCAGTGTTAGGGAGGAAGGGTGCAACAGAGATGAACACCACCCAGATTCTCCAAGGGCTCAAGCGGTACATAAATGCCTCCTAGTGCAAGGTCTTTCTTCACTACCTGCTAGGTGGAATCCTTTGATGCCAGGAAGAAAACAACCTTCCCATATATCTTGGAGGTTGCCATGATGGCCATGGGCCCCACCACCATATACCAAGTCCAGCACATAGGTCTCTACATTGGACAAGGCAGATACTAGCAGTCACTGGACACCATGCTTCCTGGTCAGGGTGGAAAAGGGGGCTGGAGATGGAGCTAGGGTGTATGGGGTGGGGTTGCAACAACACAGATGTACAGTCTGGGGGCTGAGGGATATCTGTCCAAGAGCTGATGGAAGGAATGACATTAGAAAGGAGCCGTGGCTCATGGCAGGGCCATGATAAGGAGAAGAGCCCAACCTGGGAGGTTTTGCTTTCTGGGCAGGGCTCCTGCCCTTTCTGCCAGTCTAGGGGGTTCCACAGAAAGTGGAAGAGACAGGAGCCATGGCAGTGATGGAGTCCCCACCCATGCCTGCCACTGCCAGTGCCCCAGTGGGGGGCTGTGGCAATAGACCTGGCAGCAGCAGTCAAAATGGTAGCTGCGGGGGTGTACAGAGGAGCAAGATGAGGGGAGCAAGTAAAAAGGACAACCATGGGGTCCCTCCTACAATCTCTCAATCACCCAGAAGAGGCAGGAGTAGGCACTGGGGGGAGGGGAACAGCTAACCACTCCTCCTCACTACTACGCCACAAGCAGGGGAGGTGGGCACTAACAAAGGTCAGAGGGGCCTTACACTGGGTGAGGACATCAGATTCTACAGATGCATTGGGTAAGAGGATGACTATAATGACTTCAGGGAGTACAGTGAACCGGGGGAAACAACAAAAATAGAGAGGGGTGGAGGGTTCACATAGGCTTAAGGAACATGGGTGCATGGGTTAGAAGGGACAGGGTAGGGCAAGGGCAAGTATCAAGGGGTAGGAAAGGAAAGAAAAGGAAATGAATCGGGTTTTAAAAAGGCCTGGGTGGGGCAGAAAGAGGTACACAGATTTCCAGGGGCTGGGGTGGAGACCGGGTAAGCAACCTAACGGGAACCAGGGCAGAAAAGGAGGGGAAAACAAGGTGGGCTGCAAGGAATGGGCAAGACAGATTGCAAATGGAAAGAGCGCAGACTGCTGCAGGGGGACTGGTGAATGAACCACAGGCTGGGGAGGGCCTTCCAGCCAAATAATGTTCAGGAAGGGAGAACAAGTCCCAGGGAGGGGAGAAGACATATACCTGTATTATACTAGAAGAGTCCTTGCATGCTAGTGCAATAATTCCAGGTTGGAAGGAAGGGCAGAGTGAGTGGCTGAGTTGAGGAGCAAAGAGTAGACTCAGATGGTAGTTGGTAGTGATGGAGGGGGGTGGCGACAGTGGGAGGGGAGTAGGTAGGCCAGGAAGAGGGCTCCATACTGCTCCCCCCTTCTCCCATAATAGTAACTATCACCACCACAAGAGCAAGAATGAAAAAGTCACTCAGTCCAGCAACAAGCCCCCTCCACAGTGTCCTGCAGCAGACCTGCACACTCCCCCAACAGTGGTCCTCCTCTTCCTCCAAAGGGCAACCGCTGCCTCCTAGGCCGTAGCAGCAGGAGCAACCACCAGTCAGGAGAGACTGCCACAGAAGATAACAGCAGCAGTGCGGTCACTCACTCCTCTCCAGAAGGCAAGCCAGTAGAGCCCCCAAACATCACCAGCAGACAGGGAGATGACTAGCCAGTGATCTAGGGCGGGGATTTGGCCTGGATGGAAGTGAGGCAGGTGCTCTGGTCTCAGCAGCTCCTCACCTGCAAGAATGTGATGGAAAGTAGGTCTATCAGCCCTAGGAACCTTTGGTGTTGGCCCTATAGGAGCAAGAATTGGTGCCGCTTCCTTTGGAAGGCCTGGTGCTGATCTTTCTCTGGGAAGCAGCTAGTGCTGTTCTCTTTGAAATGCAGCTAAGATCTTCTGGCCCAAGATTTGGTCTTTTCTTTCATTAAAGGTCCTCTGTCGTGCCCCTCCTCACCCCCGCACAAGTCAAGAACTGGGTAAAGAACACAAAACCTTAGAGTAGAAATTCAACTATATAAACCATGGCTGTTTCCCTGGACTTGAAGACAGGCTGAGTTACCTGACAAAAGACTTCCCCCAAAATGTCATCTTTCTGTTTTAAGTATTGTGTAACAACACATAGCAAATCTGTATACAGTAACATTACATTGTGGTCATCTTCACCACTTTTTTAGTATATTTCATCCACACTGCTTGGAAAGATGTACCAAAAAAAAATGTCAATGCATCATTTAAAAATAGAAACAGAAGGATTGTTCTCCAAACAAAATAATAGATTAAAGCAGATAGTTGCAGGGAAGGTCTCACCAGCATTTCTGAATTCTGCATAAAGTGCTATTAATGGTTGATAAAATATTAACTATAAGAATGTAGTTGAACGGATTCTGACCGAGGAAATGCCATTAGTGAACCATGATTTTTCTACTAAAAATACCAAGCACAGCACAATTTTTCTTTCTGCCCTATTTAGTAAGGAACACAAGTCTGTAACTAGTGGTGTCTGAAAGCATCAATCAGTCTCATAGAATAGGGAGATGTGTCAACAGCATACCCTTGCCTCTTTTAAAACAAAGAAAAGAGAAATGGTTGTACAGTGTGCCTTGATGGGATGAATACAGTTTGGTTGTTTCAGAAAGAGCAGAATTATGGTTTTGCTAGACAGACCTCGTGGCTGAACTGGAGAGTGAAGTTACCACTACTCTAAACCACTCCCCCCAACTATCTATGACTCCTGCCTCAATGGCATTTCCCATTCTTTCCCCTCCTTTTGCTTCTGACCCAACCTTTGCATTCAGGGTCGGATCAACACAGGTACTATAGGGGCTGAAGCCCTGGGCCCTGGCCAAAATGGGGGACTCAGGCTTCAGCCCCCCTAAGGCCCCTGTGTGATCTGGGTGGCTCCCACCACCCCACTCAACCCAGCACACAGCACCGGTGGAGCTTGGGAAGGTGCTGGAAAGGCCCCTGCTGCCACTGGGGGATGTGGGGTTGGGCTCTGGAGCCAGAGACTGAACTCCATGGCCTTCCCACCCTGCTCGATCCCCACGCTGACTGGTCCGCACTGGAGGCTGCACCGTGTGCAGGGGCAGGACTGGTTGGAACAGGACCAGGGAAGGATCGACATGGAGAGCAGCCTCTAGGCCCCGTGCCTCCTTAGCGCCAACCTGCCCACATGCCACTGTGGTGGGGAGCTGGGACCCCAGGAGGGAGTGGCGCAGGCCCCATGAGGGAGAGGCACAGGACATAGTGGTGGACAGGCCATGGCCCTGGGGCCCCTGTCTGCAGTCTGTGCAAGTTGCCCAAGTTGCACATTCATATTCCAGCACCATTGTCCCTTATCAACAGATAATGATTTTCTCTAGAATGCCAGTTTGCTTTAGGCTGATCTGCAGAGTACCATCCTTAGTCTCTATCTCAAGCCTAGCTTAGCTGCAGCCTGCACCTCTCACTAACGAGTCCTGACCCTTAATTGCTAGGAAGGCAGGAACCTGGCCTCTCACATCTCCCAGCAGGAATTAAATGACAAAGCACTGATAATATGCTCCTTGGCATAACAATGAGCCAGCCTCATTGTAACTAGTTTCAAAATCTTTCTGTTAGTTCTACTGTTGCTACTGAACTGGCTCTCTGTAGAATTCAAAATGAACTTTAAAAAAACAAAAAGTATATTTTATCATTTTAAAAAACATTTCTAACTTTTGCCCCCCATGCATTCAGCAATCTATTAGAAGAGAAAGTTGGAACATTCCCTTACAGAAATTTTCTGGCCTATAACACACAGGCGCGCGTGCGCATGCGTGCGCACACGCGCACACACTGGGTTTGTCTGCATTGGGGATGCCCAACCTATGGTCCACAAGAGCATTTCATAAAGCCTGACACCTGCTTCAACACAATACACTAATGGCTGATTCATTAGCATATTGTCATCCTGTTTATATCATTTTAGTTTACACAAGTATGTAAATAGTTCTGTCCCCAACAGACCCCAAACTGGGGGGCATGCCCCCCTAACTGGGCATAAAGGAATATTCGGAAGGGTACATGGGGGCCTGGGCCAGTCATCATGGGAGGTGGGAGGGAGCCCCACTCTGGCCCCAGCCACAGCTCCATTCCACCCTCAGCCCAGCTCTGCCCTCATTTCCTCTCCAGCCTCAGGCCAACCCCACCTCTAGCCCCAGCTCCTTTCCCATCCCAAGTTCTGCCTCCAGCTCTGCCTTCAGATCGAGAGCCTCAGCTGAGCCAACTGTGCAGTAATGAAAGGGGAGTGCAGACAGATTCCATTACTGATAAGGGGGGGTACAACAGAAAAAGTTTAGACACCCCTGAAATAGACAATACTGTACATAGAAACAACCTATCTAAATGCATACAAAGCCAGCTGAATTTAAAATATAAATCAATACAGGCAACTTTAAATCTACTTAAAAGATGCAGAATCTATTTCGCCCACACAAGGCTGTGCTTAGGTTTATAAGGCTTTTCTATATAATAATGAGCTTAGGCACCTAGTTCCTAGGCTAGACTTGTTTAACAAGGAAACCATGATTTAGGAGCACCTATTTATCAACTTTCATCAAAACAAACTGACTCCTTGGAGACCTGAATTTATTCTTTGTGCAACCCATTATGGTTCCTAAAAAGTTCTGTGCATTACCAAGTTTACAGCAACTTTCTATAACTTGAATGCAGTTGTTGTTAGAGAACTAGAGATATGTTCAAGATGCTTTAAAAAAAACTGTGCAAGCTCCTAGAATACCACTGAATTTAGAACTTCCTACTACACTGGTATACATTTCCCCATCTGGTTACTGGAAGGAAACAGCTCAGCAAATAGTTTGCACTGTGAAACTGCAGAGCTTCATTCAGCAACAGATTCCAAAGATCCTCTCTCATTCTTTACACTCAGCTTCCCCTGTTACTTGTAAAATCACTCCTGTTTCTATTTGGGTATATCAGAATTTTAGCCCATATAGCACTAGGAGTTGGGAATTAAAGGCTGTGGAAACCAATTTTAAGTTTTTTCCAAGGGTTAAGTATATGTTATTGTCTACCATGGAAGAATGCAGAAAACAGATTTCTTACTCTTGATTTTTCCTGGTGTAAGATAGTTAGAACAAGAGTCAAAAGGAATCTCTCATGCTAAATTATGCATTCAAGTATTTATTTTTTTTAAGCTATAGAAGCAGTATGTGCATATTTGTCCTTATTTGTGGTTATGGCTAATTCCATATAAAAGAATGGTAATTATTGTGGATCTTAATCAACACAGAAGTGATAAGGCACAAGTCTTTTAAAATAATTGTTATAGGAATGTAGGTAAGAAGCTGATGACCCAGTTATCAGGTAACTTTTTTAAATGTTGTAGAATATTAGTAGATTAAAAATGTTCATCCTTCATTAGTTAAATAATTGTCACAGAGCATAGTGGTACGTTGAACATTGGTGTTATTTCCCCTTCTTTTATTGCATCAAAGTTTTATGGACTCTGATGTATATATTTAGATACACAAATAAAAATTAAAAGCCATTTAAAAACTACAAACACTATAGCTATTTTACATGCAGAATTAATGTCACAAACTGTGATGGGGATGGCTGGGCCTAATGGTTGAAGGCAGGGGTCAGAGCTGGAATCAGCAGTCCAAGGTGGGGTTGAAGCAAGAGAAAGGCTGGAGCAGGGCTAGGAAAAGGGAGGGAGCAAGAGCAGATCTGGAGCAGGCCAACTTGGGGAAGTCTGCTACCACTGCCAAGCAGGAGAGCGTTCCAAGCCCTGGAGTGACACTGAGAAGACTGAGCTGCTATTCTCCTCTGGGGCTTATATATATATCTCCCTGGATCATCTCCAGACCAGGGCCCGCTCAGCACAATGGAGATTGGCCCTGGCTGGTTTCACCCGGATCAGAGACCTATTGGACTACAGCTGGGGGATTGGGTGGATTCCTCAATCATTGGGTCGGTACATGGGGCTCTCCACCCTTTGGGCCCCTTGGTGCATAGTCTAGGAGATGCAGGCAGCCTTACCACACATAGGTCTGGGACTATTTCAAGCAGGTCCTGAGAGAAGGTGCTCCCCACTTGCCCCTCACCCCAGGCCCTCTGGACCTTCTCATCAGGTCCCTGCCCTGCAAATCCATCCCCCCCCCCAGCCATGCCCTCTGCACACCCTGAGCTATCCATAGGATCTGGAGCTGGTGTGCTTCTGAACCACACCCAGGACTCAGGTGTACATGCTCATATTCCACATCCTCCATTTCCTCATCCTGAAACACTTGGAGGAAAATAGAGTGATCAGGAACAGTCAACATGGATTCACCAAGGGCAAATCGTGCCTGACCAACCTGATTTCCTTCTATGATGAGATGACTGGATTTGTGGATGCGGGAAGTGCCATTGACATGGTATACCTTGACTTTAGCAAGGCTTTTAATACGGTTTCCCATAGCATTCTCGTCAGCAAGTTAAGGAAGTATGGGTTGGACGAATGGACCGTAAACTGGATAGAAAACTGGCTAGATCGACGGGCTCAGTGGGTAGGAATCAATGGCTCGATGTCTAGTTGGCAACTGGTAACGAGTGGAGTGCCCAGGGGTCGGTCCTGGGGCCGGTTCTATTCAACATCTTCATTAATGATCTTGATGATGGGATAGACTGCGTGCTTAGTAAGTTCGCAGATGACACTAAGCTGGGGGGAATGGTAGATTCTCTGGAGGGCAGGGACAGGATCCAGGGAGACTTGGACAAATTGGAACACTGGGCCGAAAGAAACCTCATGAGGTTCAACAAAGACAAGTGCAAAGTCCTGCACCTAGGATGGAAAAATCCCATGCACTGCTACAGGCTGGGGACCGACTGGTTAAGTAGCAGCGCTGTAGAAAAGGACCTGGGGATTATGGTGGACGGGAAGATGAATATGAGCCAACAGTGTGCCCTTGTTGCCAAAAAGGCCAATGGCATATTGGGCTGCATCAGTAGGAGTATTGCCAGCAGATCGAGGGATGTGATAATTCCCCTCTATTCGACACTGGTCAGGCCGCATCTGGAATACTGTGTCCAGTTTTGGGCTCCCCACTACAGAAAGGATGTGGACAAATTAGAAAGAGTCCAGCGGAGGGCAACAAAAATGATTAGGGGGCTGGGGCACATGACTTATGAGGAGAGACTGAAGGAACTAGGCTTATTTAGTCTACAGAAGAGAAGACTGAGGGGAGATTTGATAGCAACCTTCAACTACTTGAAGGGGTGCTCCAAAGAGGAGGGAGCTAGGCTGTTCTCAGTGATAACAGAGGACAGAACAAGGAGCAATGGTTTCAAACTACAGCTGGCGAGGTTGAGGTTGGATATTAGGAAAAACTTTCTCACTGGGAGGGTGGTGAAGCATTGGAATGGGCTATCTAGGGAGGTGGTAGAATCTCCATCTTTGGAGATTTTTAAGGCCCGGTTAGACAAAACCCTGGCTGGGGTGATTTAGTGGGAGTGGTCCTGCTTTTTAGCAGGGGGTTGGAGTAGATGACCTTGTGAGTTCCCTTTCATCCCTATTATTCTATGATTCTATGATCTTCGTAACTCTCCTAGACAACAAATGGTGGAACCGTCTATCGTCTGTGGAGGGCTAGGACCTGTGGTGGGCCAGCATCTATTCCACCTTGACCCCACAGCACACCAAGGACATCAGTTGGCAGCTCCTTCACAGAGCTATGACCACGTACCTGGCGCGGTTCACTCTTTACCCTGACACCTGCCCCTTCTGCATGAGGGAGACCCTGGTGCACATTTATCTCAAGTGCACCAGGCTGCAGCCCCTGTTCTGGTTCCTCCAGAATCTCTTGCTGAGGTTCTGGCTGCACTTTTCCCCGCTCCTATCCCCATATGCACATCCCATCCGTGGCCTCACAAAGTCGCAGGATCTCTTTGTCAACCTCCTCTTGGCCCTGGCCAAAATGGCCATCTACACGACCATGGAGAGGAGGTTGGCTGAGGGTGTGCTCTGTGACTGTGGGGCTTATTTCTCTTCTTCTGTCAGTTCACACATCCAGGCAGAGTTCCTCTGGGTAGTGTCCACTGGCTCCCTGGACGCTTTCCGGGAACAGTGAGCGCTGTCCAGGGTTCTCTGCTTGGTGTCCCCTTCGGGTTCCCTCTGTTTGACCCTTTGACCCCCACTCCCATTCCTGTTTGCTTGGGTTTTTTTCCATTTGTTGTCCTTGTCTCCAGTTGATTCCTGGGCCTAGTGACCCCTCTCCTTAGGCTGGCAGGCGCACTCCCTGGAAATCAAATAGTAATCTCTGACCAGTTCCTGGCTTGTGAATTGGCTGGAGCCCAGCACAGGAGTGACTCATCACCTTACAATTAATATGTACTTTTTAAGAGGTAATGGGAGTGGGGGAGGAGTCCTTCCATTTATATTTTCCTCTATAGCATTATCTCTTTTATATCCTTCAACTTCCCATGGAAAAAGTTAAAGGTGAAGCCCACTAGGACCGTCAAGCAATCAATCCCAACAGTAATGCTGATAAAAGCTGCTGTACTGTATTTAAAATAGGCCTAGTGCTTCACTGCTCTTGCCTTCTGCATTCAGTTTAGTAATAAATCCCAACTCCCCCTTTGAAATCAGAATCAGACTGCTGAGGCAGAGAGCTCCAATTTCACCTGGGAGGTAATGAGATGAAATCATTCCACAAGGGAAGAGAAAAATACAGCCAGCTGGCTATGCACCATTTAATTCAATGGCTCCCTAGTGAGAGGCATCAATGGCTGGGGTGCTGCTGACAATAGAAATGTTGCTTTATATAACATTTATTGTCCATTTATGTGCTATTGTAATAGCAAACAGTTAACAGGCCACAGAGGAATAGAACCAAGTCAAAGAAATCTGCTGAATTCTGCTCCAGTAAGTACTTTTGGTGGTTTGGAGTTGATTCAGTGATGCAGCAAGTATGTGGGTTGGCATATATTTGTCCTGAAATCTACTTTTATTATACAGTATTTTTCTCTGTTTACCATTTACACAGCCACATAGATGTGTAGAATGCTTTGCAGGCAAACGTATACACAAAGTCCTTGGTCGGAGGAATTTGTGATCTACAATGGATGAATAACAGGATATTTATTTAAATAAAAATACAACAAATCCATCATGCAGCAAAAATTCCATCCCCAACACAACGCAAAAGGCAGAACTTTCCGCACCAAAACTCAATCCCACATAATCAGTCCCAACAGGATCCCACTTGTTCAGCCACACAGGGAAAACAGCAAGATCTTGCAGTGCACTCTAAAGGTGAACAATCCCTTACTATTTTGAGTCCATGACAGGAGTTCGTTCCACAGGTAGGGGTGCCTCATGGAGAACACACTACCACCAGACCCCTTTATATTCAATCAAAGGGAATCAGTCATAGGTGCCTCAGATGACCAAAACTGCAGCCATATTTCATGGAGAAAGATGGTCTTTCAAACAGACAGGTGCCTAGTTATCTATTAGTCAAAACTAGAGACAGTCAGAAAACAGATTTTTTTTTCTACAAATATATTATCCCCATGATATCTTCCACTCATTTCCTCTAACCACTCAGCATCATTGCTGCTTTACCTAGACTGGTCATTAGACAGCTAGCTAGCTCTCATCTATATCCTGGTCTCCAGACCATGCCTTCAACAACATTCTTTAGGTCAGATGCATTATCAATATGAGCCGAGTTTATCAGAATGAAGAAAAGACAACAGATCATACCTCCTCACTAACTTTCCTAGCTGCCTATCTACATCTTGAATAGGAGAAGAGAGAAGATGGATTTTTATGGAAGTCCACAAATTAGTGCCATTTGGGAGAAGCAACTGTCTCACACCATGCTCTGGGAATGCTAAGCAATGAAGAACAAAGGCCTTAAAAAACAGTCCCATCTGCTCCTGTGACCGTTAATCATCAACACGTCATGATCAATCATATTAAAGAGCTAACTATATATCAGCATAGACAGCTGATATTCGACCATTGTAAAAAGATCATCCACTAATGTCACCAGCATGGTTTCTGTGTTGTACCTTGGTTTCTTCCCAGACTAATGAGGGTCAAGGACATCGCAGCCAAATAGGTCATTCGATTTTCTCACCACAACCCCGTCTGTGATCTTGACCAGAAATGGAAGATGCAATACTGACTGATAATTTACCAGACTATCAGCATCAGGAATTGGATTTTTGAGCAAAGTCCTCACAATTGTTTCTTTAAGAGATTCTGGGACCCTGTCATACCAAATAGACATTAACAATCTCTTCCAGAAGTGGACCAGCATTTCCCTACTGGCTTTCCCCAGTTAGGAAGGACATAGATCCAGAGTCCATGTGGTTGGATGAAGTTCCCCAAGCACCTCTTCTACTTCAGTGAACCAGAAAAGAAACAGCATTCCTCCCCCACCTCGGAGAATCTCTTCTACAGTTTTGAGAACAAGCAATTTAGTCTCAATCTGCATGTAAAATAATCTGAAATGTCCTCACAGGAGGAGGGATTTACATCAGATACCACATAGAGATAACTTAGATTAACCAAACTGTCCCATAATCTTAAACAAATATGATGATTGAGATTTTACAGAAATTAATAGGATGGAAAAGAGAAAACTGCTTATGGGAGAAATTATTTTCTAATCTTGTCTTCCTGGCAAATATCATTAATGAGATAATGTATATTATACAATATTTCAATACAAACAGCAGAGAATCTATTTCTCCCTCCACCCCCCAACAGTCAGAGACACGGTTTTGCAGTTTTCCCTCTGCTGGTTCCACATATTCCAGCTGTGTCTTCAATGGTTTTAACAAAGCTTTGGTCAGTTGGCAACAAGAGTTTAAACTATGGGGAATGAATATTCCTCCTTCTCCCTCAGTAGAACTCCAGAAGTTGAATAGCTGTTAGAAGCTTTGTCTTTCTCTCAAATGGAGTTTTAAAACTTTTGCCAGAATTCACTAAAGAAAAATATAAAAAGGGAACTTAAAAAAAAAAATAAAGTTCAGTCCTGCTTACTGATGTTGTTTTTCATTTAAATATATTTATCTCAAGGTCAGGGTGACTGAATGGACACTATTCTTTTTTTTATTATTATGCTAGACAAACTTTTATTTGTTTTGTGTGCCAGTGCTGATATGGACATACGTTTCCATCTATCCTTCACCCTTTTTTAAAATTTAAGATTTAATCCACAGTATTAATTAATTTAAAGAACCTTTGTTGTCTGGGAATTGTAGCATTTCTGATGACTGGACTAGGAACATGTCTAACTGGGAACAGACTTTCTTAAAAAGAGAGACAGTAGATTTAGCAATATCTTTTACTGGGTCAACTTCTTTGATGGAAGGTACAAGCTTTTGAGCTCCACAGAGCTCATTTACCAGACCAACTTCTGTTCATAGAGCTCTGTGGACCTCAAAAGATTGTGCTTTCCACCAATAGCAGTTGGTCCAGTAAACGATATTTTCTCACCTACCTTCTCTCTCTCATATCCTGGGATCAACACAGCAACAACAACATTACAAATCTGTATGGAAGATTTCTTTAAAATGATTTATGCTCTTGTTCCCACTTCACTTACACTAGTTCCAAAATACTCATTCAAAACCGCTCTCATCTGGACATAGATGAAGTGTTAGGATGGCTGTATTTCTTTCATAAATAAGATATTATGCTAATTTTAACTACCTAGAAATATATGCAGTTGCTATTCCACACACATCATAATCATTTACAGCACTAGTTTTAAATATTAAAAAATATTTTGAAAATTAGAAATCATTCCTTGAAGTGTTTGCTCACTGTCCTACCTCTCAGTATGCTGAAAGACTATCATGATGGCAATGAAAATGTTTCAGTGACTAGTTATTCAAATTCTAACCAAGCTCATTAGGATTATTTTTGCACTATTTTCATGTTGGCTTTCTCCATATATTCTGCATGGTTCAGCAACAGAAATATTGCTAGAAGTAATGAAATCTGAATTTATAAATGAGCGTATTCAACAATGAATCCAGATTTTGCTATATAAGTAAGGGAATCGAAACATACCATGTGATAGATATGTTCAAAGAAAACTAAAAAATGCAGCTTGAATTTCATGTATTGAATCCCTCTGTAAAGTGGACCACAATCTACAAACCAAGCATATTCACCAAAATATGTAGTAAATAATTCTGAACCAATAACTTTGGGAAAAATCTTTTTCTCCTTGTGAAAAAAATCTGAGGATAAAACAAAATCATCAAGTACATTTTAAATTATGAATTATTTACTTAGTTCTAACTAGGATCCATACAGTAACAGAAAAATATTTAAAATTACAAAATTGTACAGTAAATTAAGGGCTTGATCCAAACTCTGCCAAATCAATGGGAAAACTTCCATTTATTGAAATGGGTTTTGGATTTGGCTCCAAGATAGAAAATTTCATTTGATGCAAAAGAAAACAGAACTTTGAGGAAAGGTAGTCCTTGACCCTAAATTTTTGTTAGATAATATTTTAACACATGAATTATTGTAGTGTTATCAGATTTGACTATTGTGTATATTGTTTATTACAGATCCCCCCTCTCTATTCCCTCACTGTGTAATAGCCACTACGTTAAAGTTACTTAAGGAGGAGAAATGCACCTTTAAATAAAAAGCTAAATATATCTTTAAATTTATCTCAGATGATCTTTCCATCATCATGTGAGAATAATCTTAATCTCTGCATGCACATTGCTTAAGATCCTATTCTGACTAATTAATTAAACCCATTACATACCTGCTAAGCTTGCTTTGGTGCCATAATAACTTAGCCACTCATCTCCTGGCATTCCAGCAGAGTATTACAGCAAAACAAAAACAAAAAAAAAAACCCACAATTTACCTTTCCCAAACAGTTTACATTAGGCTCTTCTTGCCACTATGTCATCAACAGGATGTGCATACAAAGTCAGTGCACTCACACAAACTGTGAGTACCATACCAATTGTATTGCTTAAGCTCTTAAGAACTACATAACATATTTAATACATTCTATATTTAGCAGAAGATAATTCAGACATGAAGGAGTTATGGCCAACGCTAGCAGAATCAGGTGGAAAATTCCTCAATCATACCAGTAAATAATAATTTTTAAAGTATTTCTGATTTCTAGAAATAGGCAAGTATTCATCACAGAGTAAACTACACACTGAAAATGCTTCCCAGTAACCATTTAATTCTATAGGATGGAAACATGATTGAATGGCCAGAGAATGGTCAGAACACTGTGTAACCACCATAGTTCTGGGAACAGAGGACATACAGTGGGATTTGGGGGTTGGACTAGATAACCCCATGAGGCATCCAACCTTAATCTTCTATTATTCTATGATCCATGGCAAGCCACTGCTTGGAATGCAGAGGACCCTCACAAGCACACCATGGGAGGGACAGTGTGGCCAATCAGTTCCTAAGAGTTATCTCTTACTTTGTACAGGAAGATCATTATTTCACCCACAGCGTCTTTGTTGCTCATCGCACAGGTCGCTATCTGAGCGCACTTTAGGGAGAGTAAACTGACACCAGCAATGGGTGAACTGACCATAACAACTACCTCATACAGAGAAAATAGCTTAGCTGGCTGACTGACACAGGACTAGGGGCATGGGATTCATGAGGTAAAATGTTTTCATAAATATTTAATCCAGAATATCCATTTACTTGAGGCCCCCTTTTAGGGCATGCCTCCCTGATCTCCAAGGGCAATGGAGTCTTTTGTTCCTCCCTGAGGCACCCTTAGAACCAGTAGGTCCTGTTTCCTAATGACCAGCTCCTCCACCATGGCCAGGTGTACAAAGAGCTGACAGCCCCAGGATCTCTAGGTTTTCTCCTAATTAGTACAGCAATCAAAGACCACATAGAAAATAAAAAGTTTATTTCCTGGACAGGAATGGGGGTGACTAAGAATAGGAGAGGGGAAAAGGCAAAGGCCTCAGCCCACGCTGTAACAACTGAAAGCCCACAGCAAAATCAATAGCATAAGAAAACTCCCACACCTCCACAAAGTCTAGCCCCCAGCCTGATCAGATCTTTGGGACTGGAGCTCTGGCTGAAGGGCTAGTATTCCTTGATGCAGCTAACCGCTCTCATGTCCAGGTGAACTAAGCCACTTGCCCACATGCAGGGATGCCCATGGGCTCTACTTGTTTTCAGCCCCCGATATGTGCCACAGTTTCCTGGATTAAATTCTGTGGAAAATGGCAGGGGAATCTTCAGGTCAGCCTGCAAAATGGCTGGATTGGAGAGCAAGAAACAGTCTACGTCCCTGGCCAGAAGTCTCTCAGCTCAGAGGGCCTGACCAGCCGTCTGGAGTTTTTCAGCGCCTGCCATTTATCATCCTGGCATGCCAGTCAAGATCTTGCTCCAGCTGCCAGGTTGGCTGTGTCCCTCCAGCAGAGACACAGCAAGCAGTCTCTGTCCCAGTCTCTCTCTCTGTGCTGCTCACAAGGAGCTGCATCTTTGAAGCCGCAAAGCTGGCAAGGGCTACATATTGATTTTTCTTTTCTCTGTCATTTTACACAGCCATGTGCAGTAAATAGTATATATCTATTCCCTCTAAACTCATGTGCCTGACTTGCTCTGTTTCACAAATCACATCCCATCTTATCCTAGAACGATTTCTAGTCAGAGTATCCGATGTTGATTTCTTTTATTTCTAACTCAACAATAGTCTTTCTATGACTCATAGACCTTTGAAAGCTAGTGGTCAGGACAGAAATTGCTCCAAGGCACCTTACCCTCAGAGACCTGGGTATACTCCCTGCATCTCCAAATCCCTTGTCACCTCATTTCCAGTACAGTTAGCCCTGTTCATTCAAAAATCCTAAATTAGAACCCCTAAAAACATGCAACTGCCAGAAAATTAAGATTTTTTTAATCTGATGTTTGAACTCCCCTTTTCATTCCAGTGTGTGTGTGACAGTTACAGGTTGAACATTTAAATTTCAAGCCTACAAAATGCATCCACACAAAAATGCAGTCCCTTCCACCACCACCACCACCACCACCACCACCACAGCACAGAATACCATCTCCCCCAGCTCTTCCTTACAGGACTCCATCTGCCAACCCCAAGTATTGGTCAGCTCCAGGTGTGAAATTTTATGCAACTTACTTAATTAATTCATTGTCACATTTTCAAATAATTTGCATGGGCCCATAAACTTCAGTTTATGGTCAATATACATTTCCCCAAGCGGTCGGAGTTAGCACATGAAGCTGTAGGAGAAAGTAAAAGGTTAAAATAGAAAGACAAGTAGCAGCGCCTAGGTGCTGGCCCAGGGCCTAACAAAGTAATCCAAAGCAATGTACTGTAGCGTACCTTCCAAAGAATGTACTGCAGACCTGAACTGAAGGTACTGACAAGATACAGGTTGTGAGAGTCCGACTTCACTGAAATTGGCAGGAAACAGCTGAAATTGCAATAAGTATAAAAATCAGAATGTGCCTTGAGGAAGGTGGTGTTGGGTTGGTCTAACACTGAGGAGATGAGAAAAGATGTTTTGCATGGTTTGGCCTGTGCAAAGGTAAGGTTCGGCCAAACCGTGACACCTTGATGGATACAGATGTCCAGTAATGCATGGACCAATCAGTGTGTGAAGCAAGTAGAATATGGACCAATCAATGTAAGGTCAGATGAGGATATTAAAGTAAGAGCCCTGGAGCTCAGACCCCGTGCAGCCTAAAGGGGTGATGGGGAGTCCTACCATCAATTGAGCTGTTCCATTGCATTGAGAGTACATATGCTGCCAGCAGATCTGTTGATATAGATCGCTTGCCATTGTGCTACATTGCAATAAAGCCTAGCCTGGCACCTTCATTTCTGCAAAGATCCATGGTCGTTTTGGTTTCTTCGATTGTGAGTGCTGACTCAGGGTATGCCTGGGCTCCAAATCACTGAGCTAACCAAGTTCTCACTAAAGATTTGAGCCAAAGATAACCCAGAGTGTTCACCAAAGGAGCACCTCAGCTTAGGATCATCAGGCTAACTCAGTCCCTGTTTAAGATCCAAGACAGGCTCTAGATCACTGGGCTAACGGAGTCCCCACTTATAGATCTGAGCCAGGGTAATCCTGAGGGAGCACACTTTCAGAGCTTCATGCATGCAGCCAAGCTGATATCGGCGCCAGAGACAGAACAACACTGATAAGAACATCTCTCACCTGACGGGCCTGAGCCACAAAGCCCATAATGTGCTATGACCACAGAAGCTACACAGAACTTGGCAGTTATGAGGCTAAGTAGGTAAGGATGTGGCAAGGTGGTAGAGACATTAAGGTGGGCAGGGAGGGGGAGGTGGTGGGTATTGGGATTGCTTGAGTGGATTTTGGAGTGTTTGGGTCAGCTGGTACTAGAGATCATTAAAAATTGATGGGAAGACAGGTGTGAGTGCTGCTGAGTGCAGTGTTTCATGTAAGTGGGTAGCAGCTGCCCCTGGTCCCAGCCTGGTCTGCAAAGGAGGAGGATTCCCCTGGGCTCTTATTTCCATTAACTTCTCATCACTGCATGGTGGGCGTGTTGGGACAGGAGATGAATCTTCTGCTACGGAGCTCAGAGATGGGACTGGCTCTGCTAGGTTGCACCTCCTCAGGACTTCTTCAAGCTCACAGTGCATAAAGGTAGCCCAGACCTGCAGGCAGCTGCTATGGATGCCTGCAACACCACAGCCTCCAACAGCCAAAGGAGAAACTGCAAAAAGCAGAGGCAAAATTCCCAATCTGCCTGTGTTTTCTCAGAAGAGCTTACCCCCACTTCCAAACTGGCTCAAAATTGTAACATTGCATTCTTCAGATAAATACATAACAACACTGGAGAGATTGCCAAAGATATCCATATGGCTTTCACCAACATTACAGAAAAAGTCTCCTAGGGATTTCTTTTTAACTTAGCATTGCTTTTCTTTTGGAAAACGTGTTACATGGTATTATACAATGGTGCCATAGAAATGTCAATGTTTGTCCTTTCCGTTGTCACTACATAGTGATTTATACTGGCAAGTGTGAAAACAACAACAACGAAAAGGACGTATCCTAAAAATATTATTTGTGTGCCTATGAACATGCACAGGAAAAGTTATTCCTGGCATTTCCTAACTTTTGATTGCTTGATTTTGCAACCTTAACGTTGTTTTAACATGATTTCTGTGTGTGTGATTGTAAGGAATCTGCATATTCCCAGGAAGTGACACCTCCCTTCCCAGCTGACAGAGTTAGATATTAATAGGTCTTTCAGAAGAGACTGCAGTCCAGGCCAATCACTAGTGCCAGTAAAGGGGACATCTTGGAACCCCTTAAGGGGGAGGTATGTCACCTGGGAAGCAGTCAGCTGTCATTTAGGGCTCATTTCTTCTCTCACACTGTACAGTACCTGGATATGCAGGGAATGACCTGAAAGTTCAAGTTCAAGAGGAGGAGATGCTTTTTGGACACCAGAGTTGGTATTCTCAACATTAGAAGAGCCTGTAGCTAAGGAGCCTAAAGTAGAACCCACTGACTGCTATAGACAGAGCTGGATTAAGGCAGGGGCTGCAGCCCCAGGTCTCAACCTAAAGGGGAGGCCTCAGAGTCCCACCAAAATACAGTGCAAGCTAAGCCAACATAGGCCTGCCCGCCTTGCCCCACCCCCACCCAGAATGGGGCAAGAGTGCCACAGCCTCTGGCTTGAGGACACCCTGGAGACGGGCTGTGACCCAGACCACACCCTCCCACAGCACAACCAGGCTGTAGGCCCCCCGTAGCATCTAGGGGATGTGGGTCCAAGACCCCGCCTTGCCCCCTGAAGCACCACAGGACTGCCCTCCCCCCCCAGCACCACCAGGCTGCATCATCCCCCCAGCACTAGCTGGGGGAGGCCTCAGCCCTGAGTGCCCCACCTCCCAGTACTGAACAGGCTGGGGCCCCAACTCCGGGCTGGCTGCCATGGGGGGAGAGGGGGCTTGGGCCCAGGGAGGAGGCCCATGAAAGTGAGCAGTCTGGAGCCCCTTAATCCATGGAAAGCCTATCCAAAAAGGGGGCTAGTGGATATCTGCTCAGTCAGGGAACAAAGTCAGCCAGAAGTGGGGAACCAAGCAGTGCAGCTACGTGCAGAAACAGGCAGAGACCAATGCAATGAAGCAGCAACTTCAGAGGAGGAACTAACATGTGTGTCCCAAATACTATGATTCCTCTGTAAGGAGGGGTGGTACCTAGGGACAGCAGCTATAATGTCCCGGTGACACCACAGGGAATGCTTGCTACTCAGAGCAGCTGCCAAACGAAGAACCTGCAAGAGTGTAGCTCAGCAGCTGTGCGAGCAGGAGTCCAGGAAAAGCTGAACGCCTGTGTCAGCAACAGAGACTTCCAAGAAGCAGCCATTCAAGGTACGTCTACACATCAATTAAAAACCCGCAACTGGCCCATGCCAGCTGGCTCGGGCTCATGGGGCTGTTTAATTGTGGCATAGACTTTCAGGCTTGGGCTGGATCTGGGGCTCTAAGACCCTGTGAGGTGGGAGGGTCTCAAAGCTCAGGCTGTAGCCCAAATGTCTACACCACAATTAAACAGCCCCTTAGCCCAAGCCCCGTGAGCCTGGGTCAGCTGGCACAGGCTATCCACAAGTGTCAAATTGCAATGTAGACATACCCATTGGGGCCAGGGTGCCCCAGGAACAGCTGGTAACCAACATGGACATGGGCAACAGGTCCAAGATCTGGAGAGGAAAGCATGATTGCTCAGCAGTTAGACTTGAATCACTTACTGCTGCTACTAGGAAAATCTGATAAAGCAGCATAGGCCAGTAGGGGAGCAGGAGCTGTCCAAGGTAGTCTGGTGTGTGTGGTAGAGCAAGCATCTAAGAACAGTCATGTGGGAAACAAAGAGAAGGGCAGAGTGGAAGCAGCCTGTGGGGAAGTAATGGAAATCGGAGGAGTCATAGAGCCCTGAAGGAAAACATAGATCATTCTTACGATCTATGAGCGAACAGTCCTTCAAGACCGCTTCACAGAGGACATAAAAGCTTCAAAGTTAGAAGTGCCCCAATGTCTGTACATCTTCAGAGCCAGACTGTGATGTCCCCCATATAGGATGTAGAGATCTGTTTGTGGAAGATCACAATTTAGAGATTCTCCCTCATAAGAGACAGTATTATGATTATCAGACTTTAGAGATGTTCTCTGGAAGCTGGGGTTGAGATCAGTCAGGCTGTGTAGTTGTGCACAGCAGTTCATTACAGCAACTCTCTAGTTCATTTTAGTCAAAGTTTTATACCAGTCTCATTCACTGATTTTTTTGCTTAATGAGCCCCAAGATCATTACACAGTGAAGTGTGAGTGCAAAGATGCACCACAGGGACTAGGCACAATTCTTCACTACAGCACAAAGACTGTTCCCTGCTGGCACATCATCAGGTAGAACCAAGGGTATGTATACCCCTGGGGGTATGTAGAGGTCTTCCACATACATATATAAAAATATCACACCAAATACCTGTGTATGGCTTAATAAATAACAAAGATGAACCAAGTATCTCCGCCCAAGTTTGCTTTTACTTGAATTAATAACACACCTAAAAACTATATTGACACCAGTCTGTTTGACATACACTTACCTAGCAATGTCCTACGAATCAAATTAAAGGGGCAGAAATTTTTGTTTTACTTTAACTGACAAAAATGCATTTAATCTTAGAGAATATCCCTCTTCATTTTCACTGGCATTAAAACCTGTTTTCACAAGGGATGGTGGAAGCAGAGAATGGTGTAGCTCATAACAGCTGGGAAGTATTGGAAACTAATGGAAACTAAAATTTGGCAAAATTATGCAGACATTCAAACTTTCAAAACAAGAGCTGGGCATAATGTGATTTGACTACACTTCAACAATCCTTACTTTAAAAAAAATTCCCAGCAGCATGAAATGGTGAATAAGGAACCTGATGATCAAAATACTTGCAGTTGGGTGGCAAGAGATAAGACAGGAGTCATCACATACTGTTAAGAGCTGCTGTCTTCTTTTTCCTTCCCAGAAAGTGACCCTTGCTCTACAGTGATCATGAGTTTCAACTTTTCTCTTATCTAAAAAATTCTGTAGAAGGTTATAATAGGTTATGTGATAATACTGCCAACAATATCTTACTTCTGCTTTTGTGTGGCAGTTCTCTGAAACTCTCATAAAATATGGATGGCTCAAGCTCCTTTGTGGCACTTTTTATGGTGCCTGTTCATCTCATGAAAGCTGCATAATAGCATATTGAAAGGGATACTGCCAACAAGTTTTAGGCCACAGAAGTTTCTGTATATGCCTCAAATTCTGGGGGTGCATGCACAAGTAATAAAACACAGCATTGAAGAAGTGTATGTTTTCATTAATAATTTAAAATTCTCATTAAAACAGTTTATGGGATCATTTAAACATCTCTCTGCAGTGTTCTGAACCCTCAAAACAACATTGATCAGTTTCCTTTTCTGGTTCTCTCCTTTTTATTGTGCAACCAAATGGTGCCAACTTTAATACAGTAATCAAACAGTAATAAACACTAAAATCTAAATTAGATTTTTAATTTTTCCCCACTGCCTTAAAAATCCCACCCAAACTCTGATCTTTGACTCTTATATTGCTGTTCTCCTTTTAAAGTATAGACTAAAAAAGAAATTATAACATTATTCACAGGGAAAGTGAATCTCTCTTGCATTTGGGAATTTCAGTTCTAGTAACAGAAATAACAAACCCAAACTGCAGCCTCTGTAAGTACCTACCTAAGTGTTCCATATACTCTTATCACTGCAGGATCTTTGTGCCAGAGCATGGGCTCTTCTATGCAGTAATTTAGTGTGCAGCAAGCTGGGATGTGACTCTATAGTGCACCAGCTTCTGTGTACAAAGACGCTGAATGGACCCTGCTACCATGCCCCACAGTGCAATACACTCAGTGGCAGCTCTAGCCAGGCATTATGGGTACAATGGCTACACAATGAAGCCCCAGTGTGCCTTCTAACAGACAGGGTTCTCTTGGGAGGATGGAGGAGGGTGTGCAAAAGGGGCAGTTTGCTCCAGGGTCCCCACTTGAGAAGGCCCCCCAAATGGCAGAGGGATGCCACTGGAAACCTCAAGCCAGAAGGGAGGGGTAAGGAGGCAGGGACAGGGAACATTCCTCCTTAGTGGGAACACAGCCAGCATCTTGGTTCCACTCCACCTGCCAGAACCCAGAGCAGTTCCTCTCAGGGCCAGGGACCAGCAAGAAGACAGTAGAATTTAGAAAGAGTGATGGCAAAGCTGTGCTGTTCTCCTTCTCCAGCCTGACAGGGAGCTGCAGCTTTGGTGGAGGAAGAGCCTGTGCTGCCATCATTAGGGCACCTGCCATTACCAGGGGCAGCAGCAACTCTGTCCTGGAAATGGGGGAGAGTAGAAAGGGAGAACAGGGCTGGACATGAGGCAGAGAGGGGTAAAGTCAAAAATCCCCTTTCCCCACGCAGGCCCGCCAAGAGGGGAGGCAACTGCCTGTGGCCCAAAGACTTTCAAAGGCCCGGGCAGATGGGAAGATAGATATGTGTCCTCCTCTACTCCATACCCTGCCTTTCCCCGAGGCCATGACTCTCGCAATCTCCACCCCTTCTCTCCCCTGATCCAAACTTATTTATTATGTGCCATGCAGGTTCCCAGGCAGCTGAGAGGCAATATCTGCTACTCAGCTTTCCAAATTTCAGTAATTTCCCTGGGGAGTCCAAGAGACCCAGGAAGCTGAGCCCTGGTCTACACTGACAGTAAAGTTCAACATAATGCTGCTTACCTCGACCTTCTGCAGTCTGTGTCTCCACTGTCACAGCAGTACATTAAAACAAATAGAGCTGTAATTTGACCTACTAACACCATGCCCACAAGTGGCATAGCACCGAGGTCAAACTCTACAATTCAAATTTAGGTCCATGTAGCCAGAGAGCAGCTTCTCTGGTTTTCCCTGTCTGCTTCACCATAGCAACATAGCTCCTCCCCAGCCTGCAGCCTCAGGAAGTTTTCACTTAAGTCCTCACTCTGCATGCAGCACTGTGCCTGTCTGTTGCGCCTGCGGCAGAGAAACAGCAAGGAAAGCTTTTCCTGCTTTTTTTCCCTTTAGAGAAGAGGGGAGGGAGAATGAGTGGAGGACAACTACTTCCCCACAAGTCCCTGCATCTACTACTCACAGTGCAATGCATTTCAGGAAGTAATGTGAGCAGTGGGGATGCGAGACCCTGAGCAAGCAATTTGCTGTGATCACTTGCCTTCGCCTTCTGTAATTCGACAGCCTAAAATTGAATTACAATCCCACCCCCAGTGTAGACAAGCCCTGAGCAGCAGATCCTGCCTCCTCAGCTGCACAGGAACTGCATGGCTCATAATAAATAAGTAAAAATTCCAACATAAGCCGACTTGGACCTCAGCCATCTCTTTCGGGGGAGAGGGAGTACTGACTGTTCTGCTCTGGGGCACAGAATTGCTGCCAGTGAGCCTGCCCACAAGGAAACTTCAAGCCAACTGAGGGGGTAAGGAGCTCCTGAGCAGGATAGGTCACCCCTTTAATCAGGAGACTATCTCTGTCCTTGGCTGCAGCAGTAGGTCAAAGCACATTACAGAACTTTTAGTGCATGGCAGCAGGGTGCACACTGACCATTAGCACACGGCAGATTATAACTTTGTAGATTTACACCCTGGGTTGCAGCACACTAAGGCTAAGTCGACTTAGCATGTCTACACTATAAAATTAAGTCGACTTCAAGGGGACCTTGCCAAATTGACTTAGAGCATCCACACTGGACGTCCAAGGTGGACCTGGGACTGGTCCATGGTGGCAGGGGGGGCACCCCTTCCAAAGTGCCAGGGGGCCCAGCATTTGCCCCATTGTACCCTGGTACAATGGGGACTGAGCAGGACAGGGACAGTGGCAGGGCATAGGAGTGGGGTGGGCAGGGCTGTGTCCTGCCCTGTGGGGGGGCACTCCAGGCTCTGGCTGTGCCAGCCACCCTGGCAGGGAGGGCAGTGGGGGAGCCCTCGGGCCCTTTAAGTCGACTTAAAGTCGATTTAGGGTTTATCTGCGTGCACACTGGCTAAGTTGACGTAATAAAGTCGACTTAGCCAGTAAGGTCGACTTTAAACCAGGTTTAATAAAGTCGACTTTAAATTTCCTTAAGTTGACTTAAGCAGCAGCTTATGTCGACTTAAGGAAATTGTAGTGTAGACGCAGATTAAATTAAGTCAACTTAAGCAGGGTTAAGTTGACTTAATTTGTAAGTGTAGACGCACTCTAAGTGTCCATAGAGATGGGCCCTATGTTACTGCTCCAACTAGCTTTTCCCCTGTCACCTTCTCGGCATTAAAGTGATTCAGTAAATATGCCACAAAGCGCTGCCGTTTCTACCCATCTAAGCACTTATACTCTGGATAACTGAAGTGCCTTGCCCACAGTCTCACAAAGGGTCTGTACCTGAGCAGGGGATTAATTTAAATCTCGAGTCCCAGTCCCATATCGTATCTACTCAACTAACCTTCCTATCTCTGACTTGCAGCTTTCTTGGGGTGGAAGGCAAAATGACGCTATTGGCGTCGATAATGCCAAGCTACCAGGGGCTCCCCAACTTTACAAGAGGCTTTGGCCTTCAGGCTGCACTAATTTTTCAGCAGATTCCTCATGTGATTAGTAGGGGGTGATGTGCTTAACAGCGCCTCTTCCTCCTCCCCAGCTGGTCTCAACCTCACAGAAAGCAAGAAACTGCAGTGGGTGCGGCTAAAACCTCCCTTTGTGACATCTAGGGCACAATCAGGGGAATAGACTGTGAGATGGAAGAGACCCACCGAATCATCTTCTCCTGCCTTCTATCAAAACAGGTTTCTCACCTATAGCACCTTCTGTAGTGCTTTGTCCTGTCTGCTTTTAGAGGACCGAAGCATGCAGCTTCCATCACTCAGCCTCGGATCTCTTATAGAAAAGAAGGAAGCTGCTCACAAGAGAGTAAATGTTTTATTCTTGCAATTTATGTGGTATTTAAGAAACAGCCACCTTTCTGAACTATTATTAATAGCAGCTGCTAATATGCTGGTGAAGTGCATAATTCTAATATGAGACTATTTCACTGCACACGGCTTCCTCTTCTGGATGTTACCCATCAGAGACAATAAGTGGCTTCTTGTTCTCAAACTTTAACCATTGCAGCCTGCATGGGATTTTCCACTTCTCACAGTTCAACTTGTAGAGAATTTACTCATAACTTTCCAGTACATCATGACCTGGCTGCTCATAGACTCTGGCAGCCAAATAAATCATTATCCATTATTAACGGAGCAGTCTCTATTTTATGATCATCGCCTCCTTCCTTTTCCCCCCTCCAGCTCCCAAGAGAATAAATCAAACTTACTATCACTCACTGAAGCCTTTTTTCCACCTCTCCCTATACATCTCTGCTGCCTACCTACAATAGTGTGGTTCAACGCATTCTCTCAATATAGTGCAGATAAAGTAGTAGCAGAGAGTAGGGCACTCTTCTTGTTAGAAAATCTGGAGTGACTCATCTTCACAAAAGCAAGGCATGTGAGTCACAGCCATGACTCATAAGCATGACAAGAAGAATACCTCTTTGGAAGAAGGATTAAAATTGTCTTCTTGAGCCAAGTATGCAGTTTAGAAAGGGGTTTTCCACAGGAGTTTTTTTTTTAAAAAATCACTAAAAAAAGTTAAATGTGATTGTTTTGGGAGGTTTTTTTGCTCTATTAAAATACAAATTAAACTGTGACTCGTATTTCCCTCATTAGACCTTCTGTTTGATAAATTCAAAGCATTTATCCTTTCTCTTGTTCTAGTGAGCGAAACTACTCAACTATTTAACTGCATGACTGCAGTGAACATTAGGGGTCATTTAATCCATACAATATTGATCACAGAAATGAAAAAAAGTTAGAAAACATTCCAAATTTCACTAAAAATAAGTGTCAGTATGAGTGGTTGAGGAGAATGCATTGGATGGTGTTCTGTAATATCTGAACTGACATCCAACTAACACTCATATTCCATCATATCAGAGATATCAGACAAATTGGTTTAACTGTAAATACCATAAATTAACTGAGTTCTGGTTGCTCAGTATAAATGGTGAATAGATCTAAGCTGGCATAGCCCAAAATCTGGTAGCTGAATTTATGCAAATATGTATTCCACACATTATCATAGTTGTGACATACTTGTGATCCACCAAACAAGATAAGAGAGACTAGACATCCTCTAGCTAAGTCATTAAGATGTACACAAAATTTCTCTTTATATGTTTTATGCAGATCTACATGGAACTGATGGAGAGGGATAGAGGCCAGTTGAAAAGGGGGAAATGCTATGTATGCACAGGAAAGAATTAAAAAATCCCACCATTTGTATGACCCTTGGAATTTTCAGAGCTTCCTGGCTTACACAATTGGTTTGGGAGTATTGCAAAATTAATATTTCACACAGGAAAGGAATAATGATCCAGTGGTTAGACTTACTAGGCTTGTACTTGTGAGACCCAGAGTTTCAGTCCCTGCTCTGCCATCAATTTTCTTGTGTGACCCTTAGCAATCATTTAGCCTTTCTGCGCCTCAGTTCACTGCCAATAAACGGGAAATAATAGTTCTTCCCCACCTCGAAGTGTGCTGTGAGGAGAAACACAACACAGATTGTGAGGCACTCAAATACTACACTAATAGGGACCAAATAAGTACCTAAGGTAGCTCTCATGTTGGTCTGTCCCACTGCATTTTGTCTTAAATCATTTCTAATGTTCAGTCTATATTTTCCATTGTAGATTCAGAACATTGTTCCTGCTCCTGATCCTACTGAATTCATCAATTATAAGTAACTCCTTCCTCAATTTATATTATTGATTTAAAGATATGTATAGACTTTGGCTATATTCACAAGTGACCGGTAATTCTGGATGACCCTGTTTCTGGATCCCCAACTGGAAGCACATGCAGGGCCTAGTCTTCAGAATGTGCCGCACACCCACCCTTTGAAAAATCTGATAATTTTCAGGAGTCTCAAATTGGGCAGCCAAAATCACTAGTCACTTTTGACAATATACATCTGATCCTATCTCCCTAAATCTTCACTCCATCTGGCCAATACAAATGTACCTCATTCAACCTCTCCTCCACTTCTTGAATATTTTTATTGCACATTAGTTTTCTCTATTCTTTTCTATATTCTTCCACCCTTTTTGGAAACAGAACTGTAGTGATATTATGGAACAGCTGACCTGAAGCCATGAGTAAAAGGCAGACATCAGGAGCTTACCAATAGATATGGGCATGAATTTTTTTCTGTGAACCATTTAACCAAAATATGCCAATTTATCTAAACTGGAACTAAGTCTCTTGCTCAAACAATGTTGAGTTGGGATAGTTCATCAAAAAAATACTGAAAAAAGTTAAAGTTATCAAAACAACCTGTTTTGATATTTTTTAAATGAAAAGTTTTGGATTTGGGGGTTGAACTTACTTTAGTTTCAGAATCTTGGTATATTTTAGTTAGTTTTGTTCCTCATGGTTACAAGTTTCTTGCAGCTAGAACAATACTCAAAAATCTTTTACTCTCTCTTTAGGCTTCTCAGGGCTACACTCCCAGTGCTTGTTCTACCTGTCTCATTGGCTTTCCAGCTGCTTACACACACACACACACACACACACACACACACACACACACACACACA
>ML685840.1:8515779-8541573 GCA_007922175.1 Pelusios castaneus | reverse complement strand
ACACACACACACACACACACACACACACACACACACACACACACACAATTGTCCAACCCTGCATTTGTCAGGCCTCCCAAGAACTCCTTTGTACCGTATCGTCCAGCCACTGCCCAAGCATGCATGTGATCTAATCCCTGAGCATTAATTTTCTATTGTTTCAGTTACCACCGAACAAGGGATCATTTACATTATATCTTTTTTTAGCCTGAATGGAGGGTAGTCACCAAGGGGTTCAGTCAAACCTTTGTGGGAACACTGGATGCCTTAAATTCTATGGCTCACGGCCTTCATACTAAGAGGCAGCATACAGGCAAGAATATCTCACCCTGGCTTCCACCATCCAGTTTCTCTTTGCAAGGGAACCTAAATAACTCTTCCAGCCTTCACTGTTCCCCAAAAATATTTTTCCACTTTGCCTAGCTCCTCTCACTGTAATATTCATAAACCCTTATCAAGTTCACGACTTCTTTAAAAAGACAGTACACAGCAACCCATTCTTTTAATTGCAGTTAATACACCCTCCAGTTCAATGCACAACACTGCATTGCTCTACAGTAAAAGGGAGAGTTTATTAACAAAAGAACATAGATTTTGTGATCCCAAATAAAAAAGACACAGCTAGAAATGGTTACAAACAAATAGAAGTAAAAATACACTTCTAAGGCTAAGTTCTAACAAAGTCTTTTGTTCAAAATAGGTTTCTCATCATTGCCATTCTTCCAGCATGGCTGTCCAGTCTTTGACCAGGATTCAGAGGAGAACCCAAAACACTCCATGACAGTGAAGTTTGACATAATGCTGCTTACCTCAAACTTCTGCAACCTGTCTCCACAATCAGAGCAGTAAATTAAAAAAAAAAAAATGGAGCTGTAATTCGACCTGCTAATACCACCCCTATAACTGGCATAGCATTGAGGTCGAGATCTACAATTCAAATTTAGGTCTGTGTAACCAGAGAGTAGCTCTAATCTTGCTTTTCCTGTTTCTCCAGTCTCCTCCCCTGCCTGCAGACCCTGGAAGTTTTCAATAAATTCCTCTCTCTGCATGAAGCACTGTGCCTGTCTGTTCTGCCTGTGGCAGAGAAACAGCAAGGAAAGCTTTTCCTGCCCCCCCCCCTGCCCTTTTTTTCCCCTTTAGAGAAGAGGAATGAGCAGAGGATGATTGCCTTCCCACAAGCCTCCGTGCCTACTACTCACAGGGCAATGCATTTCAGGAAGTACTGTAAGCAACGGGGATGCCCCGAGCAAGCAATACTTGAAGTGGAAGAAATTCTCCTTCTCTATTATGGAGGACAATACAATCAAGCCCAGTAATTTGCAGTCGAACTAGCATCTCTGTCAGAATGTCTTCAAGTAGCGGTGAGTTTACCACTGCCCTCGGTCGCTACTCCATTGGTTATGTCCCATCACTTAAAAAGCTGTATCCTATTTCTAATTTGCATTTTTCAAGCTTCCACTTTAGAAGTTGGGTGCCGCTTTTGTCTTTTTCTAGATCAGAATTGTCGAGATTTTATAAGACATACTGAAATTTCCTTTGTTACTTCTGACAAAGCTCACAGGGGGCTTTCAAATCTATACAGGTATGCAAGATAATTCTCTCACTGTTTCTTTATTCTTTACTCCTATTTCTTCATCTATGGCAATGGAAACAGAGAATATACTCAGAAGCATGACTGGAACATGCTGTACTCTACCTAGTCTTGGCCACTGTAATGATCTCTATGGAGACTGTACAAGATGGTACACATTAAGAATGATCTCTTGACTACTCTAAGTTGCACTTGGACTAAGTGGGACTAAGGACCCACTCGGTACAGGTACAAAGCAACACAGAATCTAGCCCATGGGAGTTAGTTCAGCCCTTTTATGAATGAAGTCAATAGTAGTTCCTGTTTATATAAGAGTTGAACTTGGTGCATAGATATCCACTGCACTGCCAATTCAGTTGTAGGTGTTACAATTTTTCATCAACAAAAAGCACATTCTGTTTGAAATATTTATTTTATACCTGAGGGAAAATAAGGAAGACTGACCATATATATATCTACTGTATCAATATAGGTTTTTGCTCTGCACACTGTGGTATTTGACAGTCTAGTCTCATGAGGGCACAATATGCATTTTGCCTCTAACCTAGGGCATCATTATATCTTAAAAAAAGACAGTAGATTGCACAGACAGCAGACTTCTAGAAGTTTAAGGCCAGATTCTGCAACACGTAATCAACTGTACCTAAACTTGGGAACATAATCACATCTTGATATGTCATTACCAGTATAACTTTCCCAGGAACTGTCCATTTGGGATTGGTATATTGCAACTAAATAAAAAACACTGAACATTCCTTAAGGTAAAAATATAGGGGATGGGGGGATGTAGGTAGAGCCCTGCAGATCCGCGGGTATCCGCATCTGCAGACCCATTGTTGTGGATTGGAGCTCGGATGAGGATTCTTTTTTTATCTACCCAGGCTGGGATAGCTGCAGTTGCTGCTGCAGCTCAGCTTACTGGCTAGTCCTGCCCACAGCTGTTCCTCCTCTGGCTCTAAGGTTATGTCTACACTTGTAAATTTAGGTCAACTTTAGCTAAGTCGTCTTAACTAAGTCGACTTACCATGTCTACACCTAAATTTTAAGTAGACTTAGGGGGGAACTTACAAAGTCGACCTAGAGCATCCACACTGGATGCCTAGGTCGACTTCTAGGGGCTAGGGGGACCTAGGGCAGGTCCACGGTGGCAGGGGTGGCACCCCTTGCCCAGTGCCAGGGGGCTCAGCCTTTGCCCCATTGTACCTGGGTAGACGCACCCTAAGAGCCCAATTGCAGTTGTCAGCCCCACACTCCACCAACCAGCTGATGATGGGCAGCTAACCCTCACCCCTATCCCCACTGCCAGTCACCCAATCAGATGACTGGCAAATGTCACTGAACAGCCCACGCAAAGACTGAGTTAAAGTTTTTCAGAGCGGGACTAAGGGAGAGTCTGAACTGCACTGGGGAGCTGCTAGCAACTTTCCCCTTCTCCCCATGAGCCTCAGCTCAGCAAAGCTGTGTTCAGCCTCAGTGGCCAATCCCACTGATGGTGATGGGCAGCTGCTCCCCCACTTCGTCAGCTGCCAGTCATTCCAGCAATCCCATTGACCAGCAAATGGCATTGCCTCCCCGTGCACTGAACAGCTCAGTGATCCTAGCCCCAGCTTCCCAGGGCCAGCCCTAGGTGGAATACGAGTGGTGAGGGCCAGCAGAGGCTCTGAACGCATCGGGAGCTGCCAGCTTGGGGTGACACCCATTAGCTGAATGATCCAGGGCAGAGCAGAGGGGCTGACAGTCATCAGCTGCTTAGGTGATGTGGGGGTGGGATCTGCAGCTATTTGGGGGTCCATCCAGGAGGCAATGGAAGTCAGTTGTTAGGGGGCAGCTGCTGCTATCTAACAGTCCAAGAGCTGACACAGGCAGCCACCCCAGAAGTCAGGACCCTATGACGTTGAATAAAATTTATATTTAAAATAAAAACAGTGTGGGCACATTTATTAAGCCTCTGCTTTCTTAGCTATGTTATGATATACAGGCAGGCAGGCACCTAGGCAAATGCTCCGCTCCTACCCTTGGAGCAGGACCTGCTGCAAGCCGGGGGCAGTATGGATGAGGGGACACATAAAACCTGGCATGCGGATCGCGGATCGGATACATACTGATGCTGTTCAGATGCGCAGGGCTCTAGAGATAGGATTAATTTTAGTGACAATGACAATAAGACACAGTACACGTCTATGTCATATGATCATTCCCACCAAACCATCCCACCATACATACTCCTTTCTATTTCAGCTCTTTCTACTTCTTCATTACGCATACTGCCTATCATGCTTAACTGTTGAGTGAACAAAAAGGGTGGGTCTTTGTGACATCCTGCACCACCATGTTCACACTTACAATATAACTGTGCATTGTTTAATTCAAAGTATGTCATATAAGATGCCTTTGGTATGTTCATGAGGTACTGATCATCACTGTTACAGCAATATGTCTGTTGCAATTTCATGTGTATGATTATGAGGCTTCACTATGTAATATTCCCAATGATGGGGCCTCATGGCTTGAAACATATCCAGGCAAAACTCTCCAGGAGCAAAGCATGTATAGGACAAACCCAGCTTGTTTTTCCAGGAACAAAGGACTGGTCTGGGCATCAAGGGAGGATCAATTGGCCTCTCAAGTGAGTCACCTCCATTCCCTTGGCCAACTTTGAACCCAAAGGGGTAATGCTCACATTCTAAAAATATGAATGAGTCCATTTAAGGACACTGCCCTTTGCCCCGGTCAGGTGACAAAGCCCCGAAGTGGAGAAGGACCATTATAAAAAGGGAGACGTTTGTCATGCGCACACGCGCTCTCTCTCTCTCTCTCTCTCTCACCTCCATCGACAAATGCCACCAAGCAACTGAAGTGCTGATCGAGGAGGAGAAGCCTGGCTGAAGGGAAAACACCAGAGACTGTACAGTTGCTCAAAGTATTAAGCTTAGTTTGAATGCATTTTGCTTTTGTTTATATTGACCAAATCTGACTTATGCTTTGATTTATAAATCACTTCAAATCATTCTGCAGTTAATAAAAGTGTTTGTCTGTGTTACCTAAAGCAGTGCAGTTGGTTTGAAGTGTATTGGAGACTCCACTTGGAATAACACGGCTGGTGCATATCAATTTCTTTGTTAAACTGACAAACTTACAGGAACGTATATTGTTGAGTGGGCATAATTGAACATTATAAAACGGAAGCTCCTAGGGTTGCATATGAGAGGAGGGTTACTGGCTGGAGTAATTTTGTTGCATATTCCAAAGAGTAGCTGGCTAGAAGCATTCACACACTAGCATGGGAGCATTTTATATGCTGGAGGTTGTGTGTAAACAGCCCAGGAGTGGGGGCTTCTCAGAGCAGAGTGATACAGGCTCCAGGAGCGAGGAATTGTGGTGGTGTAGCAATACACCAGTCCACATTACACCAGGGGAATATCACAGTCTTATCCCTGAACTTTATCCCAACTTTAAAACCTGTTTCTGAAAGTGATTGATAAGATCCTGAATTACATCAATAGCAAAAGTGGACGTTTGTCCAGCAGCATACATTAATTCCTTTGTGAACCCAGCTATTCAAAGAAACCAGAAAAAAGCAAACCCAAGCCTTTGGACACATTCAAATCAGGACATCAAATAATCCAATATATTGTATATAATATGATCAATCATTGCTGTTATTTGAAATGCTCCTTTATTTCAGAATTTTAGCCAACAAAAGCTAAATAGCAATTTATCTTTTAGTTATACAATTATTTATAGTCTGGATAAGAGGATACACCTAAGTTCGTTCGGCCCGTGTCCTTTGATAACCAAGTGGGAGTTAAAGATCCCATAACACATTCTGGAATCAGTGTAACCCTAGCTTCCTGTCCAACATGACTTCTCCGAATAAAACAAATGTATGTGTTAGGTTGATTTCAATACTATTGTGATCATACAGTCAACTAAAGAATTAATTGAATGCAGTATTGCTAAGCTGTGTTGATCCCAGAATATTAGAGAGAGGGGGAGGTGAGGTAATATCTTTTATTGAACCAACTTGTGTTGCTAAGACAAACAAGTTTTTGAGCTTACACAGAGCTGAAGAACTCTTTGTAAGATTAAAAGCTTGTCTCTTTCACCAACAGAATTTGGTTCAATAAAAGATATTATCTCACCCACCTGGTCTCTCAAAAGGATTAATTGTCTCAGCAGGTATGCATTGAAGTTAAACTGGAATCCATGGAAATTGCTAAATTCCTACTGGCTAAAAAGGGAAAATCAGTACATAATGGCTAGGGCCATTTTTCTATACAGTCCCAGCACTGTCAATACCTTATATGTGTGCTCTGAGGGACCTAGATCAAGAAAGGTGAAATAGAAAGCCAAATTTTCTCAGATACTTCACTAGGGTTGCATCTGGGAGGAGGGTTACTGGCTGGAGTGATTTTGGTGTGATTTTTAGTGGCTGATAATTCAGGAATAGCTAGAAATAGAAACCAGTTCTTTGAACTATCTGAGAGTAGTTGGAAACTTGTATTTCAAAGGGCATAAATCATTAATCTTCTACTCGAGTAAGTTTGCAATATACTGGGTGTTTAAACTGTAACAGAATTGAAGAGGAGGGAGGCAAAATGATAACCAAAGGTCATTATCTTAAAATATACAAGGGCTAAAACATTTTAGTAGAGAAGTTTAATTATTACAAGGCTAGTAAAATTTTTCCAAGCACTAGTCCTGGATTGATATGCTATGATACTGTTTTTTTTCATTGAACACTTTCTAGGCTGTCATAAGATGCTTCACAGAGACGAGTGACCGTAACATCTCTCACTAGGTTACAGTTTTCTATGGCAGTGGTTTTCAAACTTTTTTTCTTGGGACCCAGTTGAAAAAAATCATTTTTGCCTGTGGCCCAACAATTCCATCTTTGAGCAACGCGTTCCAGTCTTTTGGTGGTGGCAGCAGGAGGTGCCGTGACCCACTGCCTAGGGCCATGTCTACACTTGCTAAAATTAGTTCGAATTAGTTAGTTCGAACTAACTAATTCGAGCTAATTTTAGTTAGTTCGAATTAGCTTAATTTGAACTAGCATGGCCACACTGGGATGTTAGTTCGAACTAAGCAAGCACTTGCTTAGTTCGAATTAGCGATCCCCATTCATTTCAATGGCCGGTTAAGTCTAACTATGAACTTATCGAACTTAGTTTGAACTAAGAAATTATCAAAATAGAAACCACTGAAAATTACTGTGTAACAAGGTGGTGGGCTTTGGGGCTCAACAATAAGACTTATCTTACCCTAGAATTACTTACATTGGATCCACCCCATGGAAGAGATTTGATTTTGCTATTTTACGATCTACAGCAAATGAAGGTTTTGCATGAGCTAGCAAAAGAGAATAGGCAATATACCTTTCCTGGGAAAACTTAATAGCTGCATTGCCTTATGGGAAACTTCAGTGTGCATATATCACCACATAAGAGGGAACAGCATGTTTTTTTCTGCACAGCCATCCAGCTCAGCTGGCTAGTAACAAGGTAGGGAGGGTAGAATATAACCTATTCCAGTGTTCAGGCTTCTTATACCTGTCATTGTGGTGTGTTAGCACCATCCAGAGGTGCATTAATTGATGTGACCAGCATATTGCAATGTTCATATATAGAAAAGAAAGAATTTTGGCGATATTGCAGGTAACAACTCCTGCACACACACATAGGAATAAAACTTCCACAGCTCCCTCGTCCACCTTCCAATCAGATACAACATCACAATATCAAAACAAGACAACTTAGCACTAAGATAAGGATACAGTACTACCTATTGGAGTTGCTGTCTACACTGATCATTACAACATGTCATGTCTTGTCTCTTCTCCCTGGGACGCTAGTTATTACATTGTTCTGTCTGAGGTCTGCTGTGCTCTTCATTTTTTACCAAGGGCAAGACTGAAACAGTACATTTTGACTCTTGGGGCTGAAGTGATTCTTAGGTACTGCAGGAGTTCGCTTCACAGTTTTGGCCCTCGTCTACATTGACAGTGAAGTTTGACATAATGCTGCTTACCTCGACCTTCTACAGCCTGTGTCTCCACAGTCAGCGCATTAAGTTCAAATTAAATGGTGCTGTAATTTGACCTGATACCACCACCCCTGCAAGTGGCATAGCACGAAGGTCAACATCTACAATTTGAATTTAGGTCTCTATAGGTTACTGCTCCTGTTTTTCCAGTCTGTTACACCATAGCAACATAGCTCCTCCCCTGCCTGCAGCCCCAGAAAGTTTTCAATTAATTCCTCTCTCTTTATGCAGCACTGTGCCTCTCTGTTGTGCCTGCTGCAGAAAAACAGCAAGGAAAGCTTTCCCTGTCCTTTTTTTTTTTTTTTAAAGAGAAGAGGGCAGGGGAGTGAGCGAAAGATTAATACCTTCCCACAAGCCCCTGCGCCTACTACCCACAGTGCAATGCATTTCAGGAAGTAATGTGCTGCAAAAATCGAGTCTAAAATGGATTTATAATCCCATCCTCACTGTAGACAAGCCCTTGCACAGAACCTACAGCCCCCCATCCTGGATTGGGACACCTCCCCCACCGCCTAGGACCCTGGCCCCCCACTATGGCGATCTGGAGGGCCGCACCAGACTGGAGGCCACACCATGCACCAGCCAGCCATGGCCCTGCCCCCAGGGTGGAGCAAACACGCACCAGCCTACCTGACCCCCAGGGGTGGACCAACTGGCCTGGGGGTAGGGTGGGGTGGGGCAGGGCAGGAGGGTCACAAAGCCCAGCCTTTGATTCCAGGGTCTGCCCCTTCCCCCCCAGCACTGACAGGGGCCCACCCAGTGCTCCCCCGAAGCCCCACCGGTGCTGTGTGCTGGACTGAGTGAGGTGGTGGGGCCACCCAGATCATGTAGGAGCCTTAGGGGCTGGGGCCTGAGGTCCCCCTTTAGGCCGGGGCCTGGGACTTCAGCCCCTATAACTCCTGGGTTTATCTGGCTCTGTCTCTGTTGACCCAGGACCGTCTTGGATGGATAAGTAAGTGCACTTCCCTCCAACCTTTGGCTCACAAGAAACGGTTACTTACCTGTAACTAGTGTTCTTCGAGATGTGTTGCTCCTGCCCATTCCATGATAGGTATGCGTGCACCGTGTGCACAGATTGCCGGAATTTTTTCCCCTAGATATCCCCTAGGGCTGGCTGCGGCGCCCCCTGCAATGGCGCCCTATATACAGAGCAGCCGGCTCTGCCCTCCCCAGTTCCTTCTTGCCTGAATTCCGAGTGGGGTAGCAGAGAGGGAAGTGGAATGGCCAGGAGCAACACATCTCGAAGAACACTAGTTACAGGTAAGTAACCATTTTTTCTTCTTCAAGTGATTGCTCCTGCCCATTCCATGATAGCTGAATCTCTAGCCTTACCTCAGGCGGAGGGTCAGAATCACAGCTTCACTGAATATAGAACAGCTCTTCCCATTGCCGCATCATCCCTCGACTGCTAGGTGATCGTGTAGTGCGCTGCGAAGATGTGGATCAAGGACCTGGTGGCTGCCTTACAGATGTCCACCACTGGCACCTGAGCCAAAAAGGCCGCTGACAACACCTGCACCCTTGTCGAGTGGGCCTTGATAGGGGGCGGGGGAACCCCTGCCAGCCCATAGCACTCACGAATGCATGCAACAATCCATGAAGATAGACGCTGTGAAGAAACTGGCTCGCCCTTCAACCTGTCCGCTACTGCCATGAACAGCTGGGAGGACTTGCAGAAAGGTCTTGTCCTGTCAATATAGAAGGCCAATGCTCTATAGACATCCAGGGTGTGCAACCTACATTCCCTGTCTGAAGCATGCGGTTTGGGATAGAATACTGGCAGAAATATGTCCTGGTTGGTGTGGAACTGAGAGATCACCTTGGGCCGGAACACTGGGTGCAGACGCAGTTGCACTTTATCCTTGAAAAAGACAGTGTACGGGGGCACCGAAGTTAGGGCCTGCAGTTCAAATACTCTTCTGGCTGATGTAATCGCCATGAGGAAAACGACCTTCCAGGACACGCAACGAGCAAGATGCCAACAGTTTGAAGAGTGGTCCAGTTAGTCGCAAAAGCACTAGGTTCAAATCCTACTGCGCCACCGGAGGGCGCACTGAGGGGAATAGCTTCTCCAGCCCTTTTGAGGAACTGCTTAACTGTAGGGCCTGAGAAGACTGGCCCACGTCCTATCCCCTCGTGGAACACCGAAATGGCCGCCAAATGGACCCTCACCGAAGACATGGCTAGGCCCAAAGATTTAAGGTGCCACAGAAAACACGAGGTGTGGCTGCTGGCCTGAAGGGGAGGAGGAGCTCCATCAGGAGGAGCTTCAGTCTATGCTCTCTCTCCTTCTGAGTTCTAGGGCAAAACCCTCTACAGATCTTGCACCTCTCGTGTAGATGAGACTCTCCCAGGCACCTAAGACAAGATTGGTGTGGATTGTCCAGTAGCATAGGCTTGTGGCAGGCCATGCATGCCTTGAAGCCCGGCATGCCCCGGCCCCACGTCCGGGGTGGGAGGGGACCACTCCTTGAGTAGGGAAACTAACTATTCTAACAAATCTAACGAGAACTAAGCTAACTGAAGCTAAGGGGAGCAGCTAGCCAACTAGCAGATGTTCCAGCGACTGTCAGGGTGGTAAGAAGGAACTGGGGAGGGCAGGGCCAGCTGCTCTGTATATAGGGCGCCATGGTGGCACCACTCCAGGGGGCGCCACAGCCGGCCCTATGGGATCTCTAGGGGAAAAATTTCCAGTGATCTGTGCACGCGGCGCGTGCACACCCATCATGGAATGGACAGGAGTAATCACTCGAAGAAGAAGGGGTGGAAATTCCCGGAAGTTACCTCTTTCTCTGGGTTGGGAAGCCAGTGATGTGGCTAGAAGAGGAGAGGCCGCTATGGCATAATTGAGGATAATGTTGGACTAGCAAGTTACTTTAAGAGTGGGACTTAGGAGGATTGTAGCAAAGCATGTGATCAGACTCATCTTGGGAAGAACAGCTTAAAGCAACGTTGGTGTGGGTTGTGCCTCGCTGCCTGTTTTTTCCCCCACTTATTTGGGGTCCTTGTGTGCAACAGATCTGAAGTGTAGGAAATAAAGTAACATTACAATAGAACCTTCCAGGAAGGGTATTTATATTTTTATCTAACTTCTGTGTGTGTACACGGCTAAAACAACAGCCACATGGCAACACAACAGCAGAGTGAGAAAACTGGAAATAGCATGAATTTGGCTGCATGGCAGAAAAGTGCAGCATAGAGAAGCTAATTATCCAGCTGTAGGGCAGGCTGTGAGTGACACGCATTGAAGCTGGTGGCAGAACTTGTAGGAAGCAGCAGAGACATCTGAAGGGTACTCTTGGGACCCCAACCCAGCCATCAGCTCGGGCTCTTAAAGGGCAGGAAGCCCAAAGAATGCTATTGCAGAGAAAATACCCTTGAAAACAGAACTTAATCCTGAAAGAAACCACTGTGGTCTGATTCAAGGCTGGATCCATGAAAGGGGGCCACTGTTCTTGTAAAGGACAACTACAGATAACTGGAAGGACATTGAGATGAAGCTGCTACTGTGGTTAGAGCAGCCTGCTATCAGGAGCTGTGCAACATGTGCTGCCACAGCAGTGAGGAGCCAATGCAGAGGGATCTTCAATTAGACATATCACAGACTGATTCTGACCATGAAGTCCACATATTATCTGCTGGCTTTTAACAGAGGCACAGACTGCAGAGGTTACCCCAGAACAAGGCCTGGAGCATTCTGCTGGATGTCTCAAAGGGCCAAGCCAGGAACCAGTATGTAACACAACTGTTTAAGTCAGTCTGTCTAAGGAATCTGGAACCTCTCTTTCTTGCCAACTCTGATAAAATTCCTCCTTGCTTCAGCCATGTGCCTGAGTGTTAATTGAGACCTACCGGAGCTAGAACCCGCAGAACCTAGAAGCTGATGAGTCTGTGGTTGCTGCCAAGTCATGGTACGCTTGCAGTTACTTAGTACATTAAGGAGTATGGCTTACCACAGCATCAGCAGCTCTATTAATTATAATAGATCACATGGGATAGCAAAGTTCTTGCATGAGATGGCATCTGTTCCTTCCCACCAATCCTTGGCATGGGGGGGGGGCAGGAACACACCCATGGGAAATAAGAAAATGAACAGCTTCTCTGCTTCCAATATTAGCTGTACTTACAATGCAAGATGAGTGCCAGGAGACTGCTTTCTCCAGTTCTTTCACTGGAGAAGCGCACCATCTCATCAAATCTGATATTTTATTTAAGAAAATGATGACTTTTACACAGAACAATATATAATTATAATGTCTGATTTCAGCATTATTTATAACTCAACATTGAAATCTGATCTAGTAAGATCTGCCATCAGAAAAATACTAAGACTATTTTAGTTTTCTCTTGTCAGATATTTTTAATCTTCTCTAGCAGATAACTCCCAACTTTAAAAAACATTACCTTTTCTAGGGAAATGGATAGGTAATATTCAGGAAGTAATCAAATGAATAAATATAAGTTCAGAGTCCCAGCCAGTATAACCTGGCATAATTCTATTAACTTCAGTATAGCTACATCAGTTTATAGGAAGTCAAGATCTGGACCACAATTTTTAAATTCATTTAATAATAGAGGGACAAAAATTTAAAGATAAGCCATATTCCTGACTGCTGCTGTAGGAAAGGTGAGCAGTGTGAGATGTCTAAAAACCCATACTGTACAGTGCCTCATGCTTCTTAAGTTGTGTGTGGTTCAGAACTGAAACGATCAAAATGAAACAAAAAATGCTAAGTATGCTGTAAGAGGCATGTTACTAATATGCTGAAATAAATGTCGGTAACAGTATGAATTTATCTGCTCCCTCCTTCACACACACACGCACTGCAGAAATAAAAATAATCATATGATTTATGGGAGAAATTAATTTGCATTCATCATGACTCAGTTAGAAAATTAGGATTAACAATGTGGTAAAGACATGTATAAACCCCATAATAGCATGGTAGTCAGAGTGCTGTTTTGGAAGACAAATTTTAGATACATTTCTGTCCAAGTCCTTAAAAAAATTAAGGATATACCTCTACAGAGCTCTCCATCCCTCCCCAGGTCTAACCCAATCTAGACAGTGACCTGGGCCGAAATGCATCAAATAATGGTCAACTCCTAAATTGGTGTGAAAGTGACTTCAATGGAGCTATGCCAATTTACATAGGATGAGGATCTGGCTCACCATCTCAAATCTGAACAAGTTTATCCATGCACACCTCACTTTTGTTGTTGTTCAGAAGATACTTTACCAGGAAACTGTACGGCAACAATGAACATAGAACAGTACCCGACAGTTACTACAAGGGTCACTTCTCTTGAGATTATCAGAAAGACAGTTCTGACCAGCAGTCCTGTGGAACTCCTAACACCTGAGTGGATAGAAACTAGGTTAGTTTCCAAGCTACCAGTATCTCACCTGCAGACAATTATTCTTTTCTGTTATGTTTCTTACTCTTAGAACAGTGCCGAGAAGCACACTCCAATATTGAACTACACAGGGAAATAGGAAAATGTGTTCTTTTAGTCATCTGTTTTTATGCATGCTATGGAGGTATTGTATTTTGCAGGTACGATGGCCTCCATCTTGGTCAAACTGATAATTAAGCCAAGGATCTCAAGAGCTGAATGCCTGAAGCTCTACAGTTTGAGCTGAAATAGCAGACTCCATAGCTTGGTCTGTATCAAACTCACACTTTCTGTGAATCAGACACAGACTGGGACGCATTACACACAGCCAGTGGGTTATGCAGGCAATAGGACGAAATATTTTATTACCGCTTATTGGGTACTGTAAAGATCTTGTACAATTATCCCATAATGAAAGCCAAGAAGCACCTTTTGTAACCCTCTACTACTAAAAGAAAGTCATATTTGGAGATAAAAGTGGGGTTGGTTTACCAAATAAATGAAATTCATGCTTTCTTCAACTGGTTCTCAGCAATTAGATATCTTGGGTTTTGGGGGTTGTTTTGATTGGTTGGTTGCTTTTTTTAAGTAGGGATTTTCTGGATTAATTTTGCTGTCTAATTTCCAGAAGACAACTGTTTGCAAGCTGCATAACTGTGCAAAAAGGAGCTCAGAAGAGTATTTGCTGGTGAAACCACAAGACTAGAAGATAAGTACAGGCACAAAAAGCAAGGAGACGGTTTATGTAGCTAAGCAAAAGAAAATTGAGAGAGTCACCATAGTTGTTTAACCATCCACACCTTCAAGAGAGCTCAGAACACATGGCCCCAAGCAGTCCCTTCCCCTGCTTTCTGTTCCCAAGAGTGCCACATGGTAGGAGCTCTTCATGGGATTTCCCATTGTGAATCTCCTTTTAAGAAAGTCCTAGTTCCCATTGAGATGTCAATATTATAAAAAGAGAAACTGTCTCCCATGGCAAGGAGCAATTCCATGCAGGACTTTAAGCCAGCAGCATCCAGGCCTTGACCAGAACAGTGTGTTGAGTGTGGGTCCAACAGTACAGGATAAAGAATTCCCAATAACTGGTTCCAGGGAGCTGTAGGCTACTGCATTCTGAGCTCAGCTGAGCTTTTTCAGAGCATGGGAATTAATTCTTAGCACTAAAGAGCTGCATTCCATAATGTATGAAAGTTCATAAAGGCTAAATAAGAACTTCAGGGGTGTGACAATTATCTTTGAGCCACTGATTAATTTTAAGCTATGGGAGCACTACCTCGCTCAGTTGATATGAAGCAGGAAAGCAATTACCACAAGTGTGTTCAGTACATAGGCATTTTAGTATGTGGGGCACCTAATCATTTCTGAACCAGGCAAAATATAATTTGACAATTGTGAGAGTAATGGTGATTAAGACACAAGGAGTCACCCTTGAATTTAAAGAGCTGGGTCTCATAACTCCTTGACTTTGGAAAGAAGAGGAAGATCATAGACTTCTGTCAGGGAACACACTTCTCTCAATCCATCCTGGTTGTAAGGACTTGGACAGAATGTTGGGAATCCAGAATTCCTACTTAGGTGAAACTGCATTGCTTAGTGACAAATATCTACTTTCTATTAAATTCATCTAAGACTGGTCCTCCAATGAAGTCTGTGTGGGTGGATAGCATGGGCTCATCTCTGAGCCTAAATTTAGTTAACTCCCTTAGTGAAGAAAGCTATTCTGGATGTACACCAAGGTACCTGAGAATATACAGGATTTCCTTTAGTGCATTTGTGCACATGGTGTGTGCACTACTTCCATTTAGTTCTGAATTCAAATGGGCTCAGAACAAGGAGTTGCATAACCTCTTCACAACTTCATCAGACAACAAAATTCCTTTCTCAAGCTCTCTGTTGCAGGTCAGTTCCACTGGTCATGTGTTTGTAGTCATTACTTTGGAGCCTATTGCTTCTCTGTGGGTACTGAATTTCATTTTACATCTACACTTGTATAGGCAAAACTTTTTGAATTGTATTTGTTGCATGTGATGATTTCCCCACTACTTCCAATTTGATATTATTAGGAAAGTTCAGTAGAATACAGATAGTCCCATGTCACCATTACATGTATTGATTATACTTGCATAAATACAAGCCCTGGTATGACACAAACATTTAACTTGCCTACAGTGTTAATAAGTGGACTGTGCATAAAACAGACACATGAATTTCAGTGCAGACTGGATATAAATGCAATGAATGGCATATACTATGTAACCCTCCAAGAATGAGTAATTCCATGAAAACAAATTTAATGCCTTATTCCTCTTGAACATGATGGGTTGCCAACTGTCAGCAAAAAATGAACAATTTTAATGGTCAATACATTCATAAATAAAGTAAAATGTCAATAAAATTGGATTGAAATAAAACACTGTACTGTATTTTGACATTGATTGTCATTGTTCAGAATCACTTCTTGTATCATAAAACTACACTTTATCATTTTTATTATTTCACATACCAAAGAACCTGATTGGTCAATTAACTGCAACTAAACAATTGGGTAATTTCAAACTCCTGTGTACACAATATCGTGTGTATACATTTTTTTTTTACCTTATTACATTGCTCATGTCAGTAAAAAGTTTACTATGTCAGTAAAAAAAGATCAATTTCAGCTCTTCATGTCAGTAAAAACTAAAAGGCAAGGTGGGCAGCCGGATGGTTTAGTTAATGCCTACACATGTGATTACAAAAAGCCAGACAGTAGGTCTAAAGCAACATTTGAAAGATTAAAAGGCGGGGGCTGAAGGAGCCAATGTATTTTGTTCCCATGTATAATGCAGTACAGGAGTTCTTTTACAATTTCTGTTTCATTCTGGTCTTTTATTCTGGGTTTTCTGTGTTCTTTTGCTCCCGCTGTGTAGAATCACATGCAATAAAATGTTATGGAGAAATCTCCAATTGCAATAACAGAGACAGAGCTTTTCTTGATTCAGTGAGTTTCTCACAGCTTGCACAAATGCCTCACTTCCTCTCTTGCCGTGTTAGTGAGACTCCAAATGGATCACATTCTGTTTCGCTGAGACTTTGGAACTCATCTACCAAAATTAATTAGCAGAGCAAAAACCTTTTGTACTAGAAACCATTATCCAGCAGGAAAAAAACCCCCAAATTGTTCCAACATAGTAGAGAGAAAGAACACAAATCAGAAATGTCTTTAGACAAAAACAGGCTAGTAACAATAATTACCAAATTCCAAATATATAACTGAACCATTTCTATAGAAAGTGTACCCATTCCCACCAACATCTGAGGCAAGTTCTAGATGCAGGACAGCTCTTTGGGGATGAAATGTTGCTATGTATAGAAACTGCAAACAATTTAAATCTTCCTGGAGACAGCTCGCAAAGAGGGAGAAAGAGTTCTCAGCACCCTGGAGCTCCTTTTCTTGGAAACTGATAAGAAGACCAGGAATATTATTTGTGCTTCTTACAGGATCTGCAGGTGGTAGGCTTGATGTGCTAAAGTGAACATTGTTTGAGACAAAAGGGATACCTGAACATGCCCATAATAGGATGCTGCAATTCAGAGACAGTAATGAAAAACAAAGGACAACTCCTGTGTCACATTTAAAGTTTAATGGTTGTAGTGGGAGAGCCAGTTCATGCTCTCATTGAGACCCAACTTGATGGCATCAAATTTGTATATGAATTCTAATTCTAAAGTCTCTTTGAAGCCTTGATCTAGAATAAATGTGCCTGAGAATATATACAGATAAGTCCATTACTGAATGGCCTGGAAGATTAAAGATTTCCTATTGGTTTTTGAATGCTCTTATTTCTGATGTCAAATTTGTATCAATTTATTCTTTTGAGCAGAGACAGTCCAGTTTGTCCAATGTATAAGGCAGGGGGGCATTGTTGGCACATGATGTCATATATCACATTGGTGGATGAGTGGGTGAATGAGCCCCTGATGGAGTAGCTGTTTTTATTAGGTCCTATGATGATGTCATTAGCGTTGATATGTGGGCAGAGTTGGTAGGGAGGTTTTTTGCAAGGATATGTGCCTGCCTTAATATTTCTGTTGTATGGTCTGTAGTTGCTGGTGAATATCCATTTAAGGTTGGGGGGCTGTCTGTAATCAAGAAGAGGTCTGCCTCCCAAAGCTTGTAGGACAGGCTTTAGATCCTTGATGATGTGTTGCAAAGGTTTGAGTTGGGGGGCTGTAGGTGGTGACCAATGGTGTTCTGTTGTTTTCCTTCTTGGGTTTGTCCTGGAGAAGTTGACTTCTGGGTACCTGTCTGGCTCTGTCAGCCTGTTTTTTCACAGGCAAGTGATGGACACAAATCTGACATTCATATACAAATTCGATGCCACCAGCTTGGGTCTCAATGAGAGCATGAACCAGCTCTCCCACTACAACCATTAAACTTTAAATGTGCCACAGGACTCCTTGGTTTTTCATTACTAAAATGATTTTCACCTCTTTCAACCTCACCACTTTCTGATACGTTGTGTTTGAATCTATACATGTTGTCTGAATTGCTGAAGTAATCTGACCTGATGCAGTGAAATGAAATCACAGGATTTATCTTTCCCTCCCATACTGTACTTTTTCTTCATTGTAAGTTTTCTCCACTCTGGCATCTGATAAAGTGGGACTTTGCCCACGAAACCTCATGCGAAAAGTTAATTTGTTAGTCTTTAAAAGTGCCACAAGACTCCTTGTTTGTTTTGCTGAACTAGACTAACACAGCTACCCTTTGGAACTTGTAAACAGTTTAAAAGGTTTCCAAAATATTTGCTCTATTTCCAAATGTGAACATTTATTCTATTTGCTAAGATTGTTTCATGAAGTTCTGTTCTGTATGATTGTTGCAATTATTGAAAACCTGAGGTGCCATCTGACCACTGATTGGCAAGACAAACCAAGCTACTGAAAATAATTGAACAACTAGGAAGCAGAGACTATATATCCGATAAACTATACTGCCCTTGTGACACATGAAAATATGCAAAAATTAACACTTATATGAGCAGATCTTCAAAAAAGTAGTATTTGACCCTAAGTACTAATGGAAAAAACATTAACACTTGTCAGCAAGAGATCCAGACCCACTAGTGCCAAAGGGCACAATAGTGTTTGGATACCCCAGCTGAAAACAAAAGTTTATCAGGTAATAACTTATGACATGTAGAATCTACCTAATGCTATGTCAATAATTCAGCAACTGAAGCCTGGACCTAATTTTAAAAAAGGAAGCTGATAGAATGATATAATGAAAGGGAAATATTAAAAACTTTACAAGAATGTGTGAAAAAAGTAAAAATAGTCAAACTTATGAACTTGAACCAGCACTTATTTGAAGGAGGACACAGAGATACATTTTTCCCTTGAACCATATTATGAAAAGCTCCCACTTATGTAAACAAAATAAAGGGAACATATATTCTGTAAAAATGGACATGATCAGAGAGCATGTCCAAAGACAGATTCCTGGAACGGTAGACCAGTGGTTTTCAAACTTTTTTCCTTAGGATCCAGTTGAAAAAAATAAATTTATGCCCGCGACCCAGTTACATCTTTAATCTATGCATTTCAGTCGTTTGACGGCAGCAGCAGGAGCCACTGCGACCCAGTACTGGGTCCCGACTCATAGTTTGAAAACCACTGCAGTAGACAACCAACTAGAGAAGGTAAAAGCACATTTCAGAATTTAGAAATCTTTTAGCTACTGGGCTAGATTAATAAAACATGCATTTGAAGACAGCCAATGCAAAGTTAAATGTCTAGGAACAAAAAATGTAAGATCACACATAAGATGGAGAAGTATATCCTGGAAAGCACTTACTCAGAAAAGGACTTGTAGGTCATGGCAGATAACCAATTAAGTATAAGCTTCCAAAGTGATAGTGTAGCCAAGAGGATGAAAGAGCTCCTTGGATGTATCAGCATGGGAGTGGTGAGTATAGAGGTGCTATTAGTGCTATACATGGAATATTTACTTTCCAATTTTGGTGTCCACACTTAAAAAAACCCAAAAGATACTGACAAATTGGAAAGGGTTCAGAAAAGAACAATATGAATGATATGACGTCAAAAAAACATTATGATGGAAACTAAAAAGCCCATTTAGTTTATCCAAGAGAAAGTTAAAAAGTGACAATCATGATTTACAAGTACTTACTTTGAAAAGAAATGTCTGATACTAGACCGATCTCTATTCCGGCAGAAAGAGTCAGAAAGAGATCCAACATTTGGAAGCTGAAACTCAAAACTAGAAATAAGGTGCAAATTTATAAACAATGAGGGTAAGTACTGTGACAAAGTCAGGCCAGAGGGCTATAAAAGGGTGCTTGAGCGCAGATATGTGAGCCTCAGAATGGCAAAAGACCCTTTTCCCTGCAGGCGGGGGAGGTCATTACAGCCTAATTGGACACACCTGAGCCTAGGCAAAGGCTACGCCAGGCCTATTAAAAGCCCCACCTGTGCTAGAAGTGGGGTGGTGGGAGAGGGGTGAGGGGAAAGAACAGAGAGACAAGCCACCAGTGGCTTGCAGGAGCAGGAGCAGGAGCAGGAGCAGGAGCAGGAGCAGGAGCAGGAGCAGGAGCAATTTTAATTTTCCCCCAGACCAGAAGAGCAGAACTTCTTCCCCAAGAGAAGAGAAGAAGAAACTCAGACACCAACCTGTGAGGAGGCACTGAGGGTGCCCAGCTCCAGCACACCACCACCACAGCTGCAACTTGGCTAGGAAAGCCAGAGAAAGGTACTGCCTAGGGTCTGGGCCCCATGGACTCTTATGGATTTATCCACTCTGTGTGGTAAAGGGGACTTCATCCACTGAGACCCAGACAGCCCCCCTCTCCTGTGAAGAAGACTGCAGTCAAGAGAGGCTGAGGGTGAGGGAAGTAAAAAGACTTGCTCTAAATGGGGCAGATTTATGGAAGGCCCATTTCCCCAGGGGAGAAGATAACTGCTATCCAGCAAAACTGAGGGGCTCCTTTGCCACAGTACCCATTGAACAACTTACATAGGGACAGGGTGGATTCTTGATCATTTTTGTAGGCATTAAACCAAGACTGAATATGTGCCTTAAAAAAGGATATGCTGTAGCACAACCACAAATTATGGACTTGATGCAAAAATAACTGACTGAGATTCTTTAGTCTCTGCTATGTAGGAGATTAGACTAGAAGATCATAATGATTTTTTCTAGCCTTAAAAAAAAAAAATCTACAAATCCATTTAACAAAGATTCTGATCTTAGTTAGATCAATGTAATTCCACTGACTTCAATGAAATTATTCAAATTTTCCAGTGATGCAATGAATATCAGACTTTCCAAATTGTGCTGTACTGTCAAATATGCCTTTTGAAGGCTTTGTACTAATGCAGTTTCTAGGAGTACAAGTTTAACTGCTACAACATACAAGACATTTAATAGCTTTATTAGTGATGGTCAAACCCCAAAGTATAGAGGTTAGTTCAGATAAATAACCAGTTTTTGTACATACTCTGATCATCACTGATCCCTGAGCATAGGCTCCTTTGAGTTGCTGTTTGTCAGCTGGATGAAAAACACATGATGATGTTTTTGTGCATATTTTTAATATTTCTACTTCCTAACTACAGCGAGCAGTGGGACACATGAATGCAAGTGAAAGTATTAACCCCGATATCAAGTTTATCAAAACTGTTTTAAAATATGCAAAAGGCACTCAGTTCAGTTTATGTTTTGGAAGATTCACACCAGTTCTTATTTAATCCAAGAACTTTTTGAGTTAAATGTGTCAGGCAGCTGGCCGTTGGTCCACAGAAGATTCTGAATGCATAAACAGAAAAATATTAAGTCAAAATAAAGAGGTTATATTACCTCTGTACAAGGCATTGGTGTGAAATTCTAAAATTCTATATTCACACTTCAGTTTTCCACCATTCTTTTTTGGAGTGGGTTAAGAAAAGAACCACAAAGATAATTTGGACTTTGAAATATGTCTGACAGTGAGAGACTTAAGAAGCTCAATCTATTTATCTTATAACAAAAAAAGATTAGGAAGTGATTTGATTACTGTCTACAAGTGTCTACACAGAGAGAGATCCAATAGCAGGTGGCTCTTCAACCTAGGATATAAAGGCACAAGAAGATCTAATCACTGGAAATTAGTGACTAGACAAACTCAAACTGGAAATAAAATGCAGTTTTTCAACAGCAAAATAATAAACCACTGAAACAACTTGAATAAGAGATGCAGTGGACAGTCCATCATTTGAAACCTTTAAACAAAGATTGGATGTCATTTTCAGTGATATGTTATAATAACCACTACTAGTTTTGATGTAGGAATTACTGAATGAAGTTCTACAGCCTACGTACAGCGTGTCAAACTGGATGATCAAAATGGATTCTTACCTTAATTTATGAATGCACTGTATAAAACTGTTCCTCAAAAGACTATACTGGCATTCTTGGACACTCTCTATGAATAGGTAAGCCAGCACTTTTTAAGAAATTGTGATATATAGATATGCAAATTTATGCCTTTGGTTTGTGTTTATTCCACCTTTACTTCTCTAAGAGCTCTGCTATCTGTAAAAATAGACAACTATTGTGATAGGAAGAATGGTTGTAGTCTGTTATGATGGAAACATGGTGTTCCATGATCATAAAGAATTCACTTTTATTTTAGATTCTTGGAAACAAGAACAAACTAATATTTAGCTCAAAGCTTCTGACTGTTCCTGGCTTAAGGAAGAATGACAGTGTGTTGGCTTTCTGTGTTTGAATTTAAAAGATGACTAAACTCAAAGATATTCAGAATAAATGAGGCTAACTAGGCCTATCAAAAGTCTAAAATCAATTATCTTAAGATATAAAAAATGATTCAGCAACACTATTCATTTAAAAAAAAAACCCACACAATTTCAAGTGGCAAAAAAAACTTGTTTTGTTAGCTCCTGTGAAGTCTTAATAAAAAATGTGTCATTATTCAGAGGAAAGCAACTACACAAGCGTACAGATCTTAATCAGAACACAATGTGAACTTGGAGACTGATGATTCTAATCTATTTTAATCCCACAAACATTCCTCTCCCAGTTTTAGACAAGGATTCTCTCATGAGTCAGCTAATCACTGACTCTCAAGGCTGAAATGAAGAAAATTAACCCTATATAAATGAGTTTCTTTTGGGGATATGGAAGAAAAGTAGCCTAAAAATAGAGTTGTTTTTAGAAGAATTTGCCTGTTTACGGAACCTCTAAATGGAATGTTTTAACATGAACCACAGAGTGAAGGATATCACGGAAACCCAGAGTCCTAGATTCAGATACTGTTACCCATACAGAGCAGTATTATAAGTCCACAGGCAGCCTCATTATGGTCTCTGGGGTTACCTGTGAATTAAGGTGGTACTAAACCAGAATGAGGGTCTGAGATTCTGGCCCAGAGAATGTAATGGAAATGGTCCTATATTTTCTTCAACACAGAGATCCATAGATTCCAAGGCTAGAAGGGACCATTATGATCAGCTACGAACTTTCCCAAAATATTTCCTAGAGCATACATCTTTAGAATCTTGATTTAAACATTGCCAGTGACGGACAAACCACCACAACTCTTGGTAAACTGTTCCAATGGTCAATTATCCTCACTGTTAAAAATGTACATCTTATTACCATTTTAATTTTGTCTAGTTCCAGCTTCTAGCCATAGGATCAAGTTATACCTTTCTATCTAGATTAAAGAGTCCATTATCAAATAATTGTTCCCATGTACTTATAGACTGTGATCAAGTCATCCCTTAACTTTATTGTTAAGGTCACCATAAGCACGTTTTCTACTCCTTCCAGTATTCTCGTGGCTCTTCTCTGAATTTGTCTCCAATTTATCAACACCTTTCTTAAATTGTTGGCACCAGAACTGCATGCAGTATTCCAGCTATGGTCACACCAGCGCCAAGTAAACTAACCTCTCTACCACCACTTGATTCCCCTCTTTATGCATCCAAAGATGATGATACCTCTTTTTGCCGCTGTTGCTCTGGGAGTTCATGTACAGCTGACTTTTTTCCACTGCAAACCCCAAATCCTTTTCAGAATCACTGTTTCCTAAGATAGTCAAACAAACAAGGAGCCCTGTGGCACTTTTAAAGACTAACAAATTTATTTATCACATGAGCTTTCCTGGGAGAAAATTCCACTGCATCAGACACTTTGAAGTGTGGGATTTTCTCCCACGAAAGCTCATGCAATAAATAAATTTTAGTCTTTAAAGTGTCACAGGACTCCTTGTTTTTTTGGCTATCCTAGACTAACATGGCTACACGTTTGGAACTTGTTTCATAGGATAGGGTCCCCTATCCTGAAAGTACAGCCTACTTTCTTAGTTCCTAGATATACACGTTTACATTTAGTCATATTAAAACCACATTGTCTGTTGGAACCCAGTTTACCAAACCATCCAGATTGCTCTGTATTAGTAACCTGTCATCTTCATTATTTGCCAATCCCCCAATTTCTACAAACACAAAATCATCACCAATAAAGTTTTCTTTCATGTCATTAATAAAAAAGTTAAATAGTATAGGGCCAAGAATGATTTCCAATAGGGCCCCACTAGAGAAAATACCCACTTGATGCTTCATCATTTACAAATACATTTTGAGATCTATGAACAAGCCAGCTTTCAATCCATTTAGTGTGTGCCAAGTTAATTTGATATCATTTGAGATTTTTTTAACCAGGTTTGAGTCATTCCAATTACCCTTTTTAAATATCAGCATAACATTAGCTGTCTTCAGGTCTTCTGCAACTTACCAGTGTTCCAATCTTACTGAAAAAAATCAACATAAACAACCCTTCATGCTCCCTAGCCAACTCTTTTTAAACTCTTGGGTGTAAAAGTTACCCGAATTTGCTGATTTATTAATGTCGAACTTTACTAACTGATGTATAAGTCTTCCAAGATACTAGTGGAATGAAAAGAATGTTATATATTACAACATCTTTTTCCCCCTAAAAACAGGATCAAAGTATTTATTGAACACATCTGCCTTTTCTCCACTATTTTTGATAATTCTAACATTTTTGTCTCATAATGGACCAATATCATTGTTAGGATTATTTTTGTTAATAATATACCTAAAAAAAATAAAAAGCATGGCCTTCTTATTATGCTTAACTCTGCTGATCATAGATTTCTTCTTATGTCCCTGCTTCCCCTATCAATTTTCTTCAATTCCTAATTTCTGATTTATATTTATTACTATTAACTTCTCCTTTCTTCCATTTGGTTTTATACATATATATTACATGATCTATTATCATCTGGTCTCTCTCTCTCTATATAAGCTGCCTTCACCTTCCCTTTAAACCAGGTTAGTTTTTAACCAATACACCCTTCTTCCTCAGTCATGGGATTCCGGTTGGGGGGAGGGAGGGCATCTAGTAAAGTGTTCTTAAACAATTCCTAATTATCATTCACATTTTTCTAATTAAATTCTTCCTAACCGCTGATATGGCTCATAATTGCTTTCAGCTTTGTGAAACAGGCCCTACTAAAGCATCAAGTGTATATCTTACTGTTTTGCACTCTATTCTATTTGTACTTTATAAATATGATCAAATTTTGATCACTTGTAATTAAGTTATCATTAAGTTTTATTTTTGTGAGACGTTCCTCTTTGTCTCTCAAGAAAAGGTGTAACACAGAATTCTCATGTGTTGGATGCATCCAACTTTTTAAGTTAGGAAACTGTCTTCTGTAGAAATACCAAAGATGTTTTAGTACTGGCAGAATGAGTCCTCCAGCATGTATCACTCAAATTTAAGTCCCTCATTATCAGGCAGCTAGTTCTTTGCCTACACATTACAGATAGTTATGTAAGAAGCCAGTCATCATGTTCCCTAGTGTGACTTGGTGGTCTGTATCAGATACCAACTAGTAACCCATCTTCTGCTTTATCTCTTAGGAAATCGAGACATAAGCATTCAAAATCATTTTCTTCCAAGTTATCTGTGACTCAGAAATAGGTAATGCCATTTTTGACAGAGTGCCACTCCTCCTTTATTTGCCCACTCGATCCTTGCTAAATAGGGTATAACCATTGATTTTGACACTCCAAACATGTGAATCATCACCACCAGGTTTCAGTAATACCAAAAAGATTGAATATATGCTCATAAATGAGCAATTCCATTTTCATCTGGTCTCTAATAAGAAAGGGATGCGACGATAAAATTTATATGCATTTTTAACATCATGTTGACAAAATTACTTGAAGAGACAAATCAATAATCTGTTCTTTCACTTAACGCTGACAGCACTGTATACCACAAGAAAATTCCAGCATTGCATTCTGGTCTATTATTATTATTATATTTGTATTACAGTAGCACTTAAAGAGTCTCAGAAATGGATCAGCACCATCAGCTTCAAATCCAGGCCATACAGTTGCCAAGTGAAAGCTTTACCCTCCACATTACCACACTGCAAGAGCAGCTGGGAGGATTGCAGTTAAACACCACATAACCAGTGACTACACGCATTGAGTCAGAAATGTCATACAACTAGCAGCATATTCCTGACCGGATACCAGCAGGCATGAAATCATAGAATCATCAAATATTAAGGCTGGAAGGAACTTCACAAGGTCATCTAGTCCAACCCCCTGCTAAAAGGAAGACCACTCCCACTAAATCATCCCAGCCAGGGATAGATAGATAGATAGATAGATAGATAGATAGATAGATAGATAGATAGATAGATAGATAGATA
>ML685840.1:8492455-8515769 GCA_007922175.1 Pelusios castaneus | reverse complement strand
ATAGATAGATAGATAGATAGATAGATAGATAGATAGATAGATAGATATTCCACCACCTCCCAAGGTAGCCCATTCCAATGCTTCACCACCCTCCGAGTGAGAAAGTTTTTCCTAATATCCAACCTCAACCTCCCCAGCTACAACTTGAAACCATTGCTCCTTGTTCTGTTCTCTGTCACCACTGAGACCAGCCTAGCTCCCTCCTCTTTGGAGCACCCCTTCAAGTAGTTGAAGGTTGCTATCAAATCCCTCCCTTAGTCTTCTCTTCTGCAGACTAAATAAGCCTAGTTCCTTCAGTCTCTCCTTGTAAGTCATGTGACCCAGCCCCCTAATCATTTCCGTTGCCCTTTGCTGGACTCTTCCTAATTTGTCTGCATCCTTTTCTGCATCCTGTAGTGGGGAGCCCAAAACTGGACACAATATTCCAGATGTGGCCTCACCAGTGCCAAATAGAGGGGAATAATCACATGTCTCCATCTCCTGGCAACCTTCCTACTGATGCAGCCCCATATGCCATTGGCCTTTTTGGCAACAAGGGCACACTGACTCATATCCAGCTTCCTGTCCACCATAACCCCCAGGTCCTTTTCTACAGAGCTGTCACGTAGCCAGGCTGGTCCCCAGCCTGTAGCAGTACATGGGATTTTTACATCCTAAGTGCAGGACTTTGCACTTGTCTTTTTGAACCTCATGAGATTTATTTTGGCCCAATGCTCCAATTTGTCTAGGTCTCCCTGAAACCTATTCCTACACTCCAATGTATCTATCATTCCCTACAGCTTGGTGTCATCCACAGACTTACTGAGCTTGCAATCTATCCCATCATCCAGATCATTAATGAAGATGTTGAACAAAACTGGCCCCAGAACCATCCTCTGGGGCACTCCACTTGGTACTCGTTGCCAACTAGACATTGAGCCATTGATCCCTACCTGCTGAGTCCAATGATCTAGCCAGTTTTCTAACCACCTTACAGTCCATTCATCCAACCCGTACTTCCTTAACTTGCTGATAAGAATGCTGTGAGAAACTGTATCAAAAGCTTTACTAAAGTTGAGGTATATCACATGGACAGTTATTCCTGCATCCATAAAGCCAGTCATCTCATCATAGAAGGCAATCAGGTTGGTCAAGCATGATTTTCCCTTGATGAATCCATGCTGACTGTTCCTGGTCACCCCGTTTTCCTCCAAGTGTTTCAGAATGGATTCTTTGAGGACCTGCTCCATGATTTTTCCAGGGATTGAGGTGAGGCTGATTGGTCTGTAGTTCCTCGAATCCTCTTTTTTCCCTTTCTTAAAGATAGGTACTATATTTGCCTTTTTCCAATCAACCGGGACCTCACCTAATTGCCACGAGTTTTCAAAAATAATGGCCAGTGGCTCTTCAATCACATCAGCCAACTCCCTCAGTACCCAATTCATCCAGCCCCATAGACTTGTGCATGTCCAACTTCTCTAAGTATAAAGCTTCCTGTTCCTGTGTCACCCCTTGTCTGATCAACTACTTGCTAGGCCTGTTGCTGCCTAGACCCTCTCAGATCAAGTTTTGCCTCCTTGTCTGTTCATCATCCCTGTCACCTCAACTTTGTTCATTGTCCTTGATTCCTGATTCTTTACCCTGACCTCAGGTGCTGATAATGACTCCAACCCTTGGTGTTACTTCTGATTTTGGTTTAACCCTTGGCATGACGACTGACTTCACATTGACCCTCTGACCTTAATTTCAACTGTACTTCTGACTCTGATCACTAGGTCAGAAATCCCCCATTATGGGCTCTGATAACAAGGACTCCACTGTGCAAGACACTGCACAAACACAAAAATGGTTGTACCTAATGCAAAGAACGTATAGTCTAAGAAGATCTACAGTAAGAAATGTTGCAGTCAAAAGGAGTAAGATTTTGGGGGAGAGGAGAGTCATTTGCAGGATATGACAAATGAAGTCCACGGTCCATTGTGCTTAACACACTCCCCTCCCCACTCCAAGCATATTCTCTTTTCACCTCCTTTATTTCCTTTCATGCTTTTCCACTCTCTGCCTACAGTCTTAGCAAGACTGGGGAATATGTAGGTATTCTATAAATAACCTTTTGAAATAAAAATGGCTTGCTCTGTGTTTTATTTGCCAAACTGAAGAAGTTTATAATGTTCAATATCTTGCATAAATTATTACATTTCACGTAGGTCACTACAGGCTAGATTAAGCTGCCTTTACTCATGTTAAACAGTAAATTATTTCCCAAACAGTTCTACTGATTTCAAGAGTACTACTTGCAAGGTAATATACTAGTGACTGAAAGTATTGGTGGCAGAATCTGACCATATGAGATAATCCTGTTTTCCATTAATAATCAACCATACTTCCCACTGTAGGGTTAACAAGGATTTCTGGAAGGTTGGATGAAGCAAATATCCTAGGAATACAACAATGATCCAAATTCTAAACTAATGTCAGTTTGACATTGGAATAACTACACTGATTTCACTGGAGTTGCTCCTGACTCAGGCCTCAATTCAGGAAAGCACTCAGGCACGTGCTTCATTCCCACTGATTTCAATGGGATTTAAACAAGTGCTTAAGTCCCATCTTGAGCAGACATGCTTTCCTGAAACTGGGGCCTTAATGTGGCATGACAGAAGAACGAGGCCCATCATCTTTTATATCAAGAAATATCTAAAGTTAAAGGATCTATAAGGCAATAAATCTTATTGATGGTTGTAATTTTATGGAAAAACAAGCCTACAGTACTTTATGAAGAAGTCTGTCTCGGCTTCTCATTTCAACAGTGCTGACTTTAAAACCAAGTTGCTCTGATGTCTCTATACCCATAATGAGAGTATTGTTATGAATGTCAATAAGAAAAGTGGACCCTAGATTATGATTGTGCACATTTACAGCACTTGGCATGTTTCATAATTCAATTAGTGAAATGGTTTCCTATTTTTGTGCCACATGTGCAATAATTCAAATAGATCACCAAACCACATAAACAAAGCTTTCTTCGCTATACTCTTATAAAGAGCTTTTGTGCACTCGGGAGACACCAGAAGACTGAATTTTCAATGGCTCCAATAGCTAAGCCCCACTCGCAGAAAAAGGCCTGTCTGGTTACAGTCAGGCTTCCTGAGCTAACCTGTTTTGTCTCTTCCGAAGGGGATATACATAACCCAAAAACTTCAGAATTTAATCTGGCAATGTTCTATAAATCAAAATTCAGTTTTAGAATAGAAGAGTCAACTACATAGTAGGCACGTCCCAGCAGTAATGAGAATGAAATTTGTATATTAGTTTGCTTAACTTTCAATCTTGGCAATGCTACCTATTGGTTAGCTGTCAAGTATAGATAGTGTACACCAATATTAAGATTAGGCCAATGCTAATTTTTAAAACAATCTATTCCACACATTCACACTTATTCTGCATAAAATCAAATTATTTTAAATATATGGCAATTTTATAAACAAAAATAAATACAATTGTAATAATAATAAATAAAAATGATAAATAAAATTGTATAGTACAGCCATACTATAAAACGTGAGTCAAAAAAGATGGCACTTTCGTACTCAGAAGAACTGCTCTATAGCTGCTCTTGTTAGTGACAAAGACAAGGTTTTGTTCTTTTTAATGTTGCAGAACCAATACAGCTATGGGAAAGGGATCTAGATTCTATTTCTCCCCATGCATCTCCCGTGAAAATATCAGGCAAATGAAAGGGGTTCGAAGAATGATTCATCTTCAGTGGTCCAACACATTTTCATTCCACTTATTGGAAGGAATATTTCATTTGAGAGGAAAGATTTTCATGGCCCTAATCATCCCTGCGTGTCGTTGGCCCCTACTGTTATGCATGTTAGTCTGATATAAAAACAGAATTTTATTATAGACTTAGTACTGCCTTCTGTTCTTACAAGCCAGGATCGTAGCTGACTTTAACAGAAAGCTGGCATATCTGAGTGTAGGATCAAGTTTTTTATTCCTTCATTAAACCCTAGGAGAAGGCTAGCCCACAGAAAGCATGAACTGTGAATAACAGATGAGTAATGCATCCCACTCGTGTTTGCATAGTGCAGTTATTTGATCTACTTTGACTGCTAAAGAGTAGTAAAAGCAAAATCACTGCTTTCCTATTTTTACAGGAAGTCCTCAGTAATCAGCCTTTCTACAGGCCAGAAGAGGATGTAGAATGTTTGGATTTATAATGTTATAAAGCCATTACTCTGTAGGTGCTGCAACCAGGCAAACAATAAGGTAGATTTTGACACTGTCTTGACATTTGCACTTCAACAGCTGACGGGCAGTTGCCTGCTTTAACAGAGGTGGTCAAGGACTTAAGGAATAGGAGGAAAACAAAAGTCTATTGATCCTGTGGTACTGGGAAGGAGAATTTGCAGGGAAAGCAAACACCTATGCTATTTTGGGAAGGCTTATATTTTGATGGGTCTGGGTCACAGTTAGCTGTAATTAAGCCATGCACTTTTTCATTTTAAAACTCATATCTCCTCAAAGTTGCCTTTCACAATAATTATGAAGCTTCTAAAAAGTGGCCACAGGAACTGATTTGCCAGTGTCATTTGGTATTCTGTCCACAGAAAGGACAAATTCTAATGGAGTACTATTAAAGCCTTGAGGATTCTTTTAAAAAAAAAATTCAAAAGGGAAGAGGCAGGGCACCTGCAGGAGTACCCTCAGAATGGATCCACTGCTATCATTAGTAGTCATTCCAAATTCAATTAAATAAAAAATGTTAAAAGGAAACAGAGCAAAAATAATGGCAGAATTCTCTCTAAACATTTGCACTTTGCTAAGATGCAAGAAGTAATCAGGACTACTCTACTTGGATTCTCCTTTCCCAGCCTCTCAGTTTTTAAGGGCAAAGTTCTGCAGTCAATGCAGTCCAACCCTGAACTGAAATCAATCAGTTTTATCTAATTAAGTGGTGAAGAAGGCAGTCTGTAATATCCCCATGCCAAGTCACTTTTTCTTTATCTAAAAGTAAAACGCCATTCTTGTGCATATGTATATTGTGTTGCTAAGACATGTGATTTTATTGCAAGTCTTGTGATATTTGGAGTCTTTTTTAAAGCTCTAGCTCCTGCAGACATGTGATTAGGTGAGAATCTCAGCTTTCATTAAAAACAAATAGATTTCAATGTGGCAGAGAAAAGCTTGAAAATCTGGCTTGACTTTATTCTAGAAAGTTAAAGTCAGAAGGCAAATAAAAAGAACATTTTTTAAAAAACCATAATCCTCAACCTATACAGCGATTTAAGGGGTCTTAATTGGTTACTTTTGACTTCTTGCAGTAGAAAATACTACATAAAAGGCAGAACATCGGTAGCAACTCATTCAGAAATGGATTATGTTAACTTTAGCAGGGCTTTCTAAAGTGGCCATTGTCATAGGGTTCAGAGTATAATACAAATACAGACTAGTGAGGAGTTATGTCACCAATTATCCTGCAATCTTTGAAGCCTTACAAACCTTTGCTCCTGTAGCCCCAGCCTGGGATGCTCATAACCATCTACCAGCATGCAAGTCACACCCCAAGTGGCCATGTGCTTGACTATTCTGCCTCAGCAGTTCTAACTTTGCAGCCTATCTACAGCCACAGTCTGGTGTCCACCAGCTAGGTTATGACCAGCAAGATGACTCCAACACACTCCCCAGTCCCAAATTTTCCCAAAACTATGTGCTCCACAATATTCAGCCCTCTCCTGCACAGTACAGAAAAATAATGAGGTTTGTTTGTTACTTTTGAGAGACAAAGCACATCACAGCTTATTATCCTAACTGGGATAAATATACCCTTCCCTTTAAAACACAGTGTGAACTGACTTACAGTAAAAAATAAAACAAAATCATTAACAATAGGACATAAGTTAAGTGATTCCAAATAAAAGTTAAAAAGGGTTCAAGCAAATAAGGAGGGGAGGGAATAAAAACCTAAAACTTTATCTAGCAAGATATACAGCTTGGTTCAAGATAGTCTTCCCAGCTGTGGCTGACTTTCCCCTCAGTCAGAACCTCCTACAGAAGTACAAAATGCTGGTTTCCCTTGCCTTCCTAGGTGAAAGACCTTTGCCTAAGCAGATTTCTCACCTGCATTCAGTACCCGGGTACTTCAAACTTTATGTTTTGTGTGTGGGAGCAATCCCCCCACTTGGTGCTTGCTCTGTCTCAGCAAGGCCCATGTCAAAGAGTCTAAAGACCAAAGATGCGCCTTAGCTGAAAACCCACAAAGAAATCACAAAGAACTCCCAAGAAGTTTTTAAACACATTGCTCCACTGGAGAGATATGGTTCACTTAATTAGAATAAAAAGCAATTAATTTAATCATTGTACATTTTCAAGGTTTATTTTATTAATAAGAGGGATGTTGCACCATCTTGATTTGTTTAGTTAATATCTACACCGTGCCTTTGCAAGCAATTAAATCCTTCAAGTGTCTGGGTTCTCTCACTTATTTTGTTAGTTGTTTTTGTTTTAGTTGGAAATCCTGGTGTTCTCTTCTCTTCAACTACTTCACAAATTTGAAAGTATCATTTGTTTTATCAGCTGCTGTGTTTCTCCAGTGCAGCTCAGTTCTCAGGTTCTAAAAGAAGAGCCTAATGAAGAACCTTCTCCTCATTATGGTAAGGGCACTGAGCTATGACTTAGGAACAGGGCCGTCCCTGAGTGGGCGGAGGGGGGCAAATGGGGCGATCGCCCCAGGCCCTGCGGTTATGCGGGCCCCGTGCTGTCCCACTCCCAATGGGGCAGTGCGGGGCCTGCACTGCGGCGCCCCCATGGCCACACTCTTCCCTGCTCCCTGCTGACTTCGGCAGGGAGCTGAAGGCAGCGGGGTGGGCAGGGAGCACTAAGCCCGGCCCCTGGGCTAGCCCTCCCCGCCCCTGGGGCGGAGCAGGCAGGCAGGCGCAGGGGCGGGTGGCCGGGACCCGCCTCTGGGCTGGCCTGCCCCATGCGGCCAGGGCCAGCCCTCGCCACCGGTGGCGGCGGGTCCCTGGCTGGGGCACCGGCCGCAGCTGCAGCAGCCTGGGGTCCTGGCTGTGGCCAGCTCCCCCCACCGGTGGCCCCCCTTTCCAGGGCCAGTGCCGGAGTTGGCTCCCGGCCGACCGCCTCAGTTTCCCCGCCCGAGCTGGCTCCCTGGGGGTGGGGGGGGGAGCGGCCCAACTCCCCTCCAGCATGGGCGGGGCCCTGCCTAGACCAGTTGGCCCTGGGCCCCGCTCCCCCCCACGGGACAGCGCTGCTTAGGAAATAGTAATGCATAGCAGAATGTTCATTCATCTGTCAATATTCACATCACTTAGATGTACTGAGAAATGAGGCTTCATTAAATACTTTCATTACACCTGAGCAGTGACTGTTCACTGACAAATATGTGAGGGACGGCGTTACTGCACTTACACAACAGCTGCTTTACTTTAATAACATAGCACTCCATGCATGACAGGGCATGAGAGAAGTCAAATAAGTTGAAGTAGGTAACTAGAATAGTCTCAGTACAAATATTTCATATTGCTGATTCTTCTAGAAATTTTTTATTTATAAGCAAAACAAGTATTGAATCTAAAGGATAAGCTCAATCCAGATCCACATTTCATAGCTATTGGTACAGAGTTCTGGGTCCGCTCATTACAGAGACCACAGCATTGTCAAATCTAGTACATGGAAAAGACACGTAGAGCCCTGCAAATCCATGGATATCTGCTTTATATCTGCCAATCATTTTTGCAGATTGGGGATCGGATGAAGATGCAAATTTTGAATCTAGAGCCCTGTAAATCTGTGCGTATCTGCTTTATATCTGTGGATATCCACATCCATGAATGTGGGTATCTGCAGACTACATTCAAAGATTGGATGTGGATACAAATTTTCCATCGGTGCAGGGCTCTGTATATTAACATCATCCAGTCCTAACATACTCTAGGTTTCATGGTCATTAATTCTTGATATTCAATCTAAATTTTCCTTCTCATGGTTTTATCCTATTACTGATACTTGTACCTCAGCAATTCCTAAATAATTCTTCCCTCTTCATGGTAAATCAGTGGATTACAAAACATATAATCTACAACTGGAAAAAATCTTCTATCAAAAATTATGGGACTACCAAAATGAGTGTTCAACTTTTCTACTCAATCACTGTTCTTCCTCCAACTCACTCCCCTTCCTTTGCTGACATGCTGTCTATTTTGATTGCTGGTGAATAGGCTTACATTAATGGTAAGAATCTCTGAAGCCTGTAAACCAGTGCCTCTGCAGAACCAGTTCCAAACTTTCATGGTGCAGGCACACACTTTCTGGAGCAAGGACCTCATCTTGAGATTTGTCTCCAAGCACATTCATGGCACTACATAAAGTATTAAAGAAAACATCCAACTTATCACCCTTTCTCACTCCTACATAGAGTGCCAGCTGTGATGTTCAGATCCAAGCTGACACAAAATCGAGGACAGTTTGGACCTGAAACACTGGTTCAGGGCAGATAAAGAAAGGAAAGCTCTCCATGATTCTTCAAGATAAAAGGAACTATATAAATGCTTTTCTTTGGTATCTAGAACTTAACTATGTAATGGCACTCTGATAAAGGGAGCCCATCATTCCTCAATTCTCTCTATGTGTATTTCTGGCTTCCAGACAGTGCAGGGCACTCTGAGCTGAATCTCATAAGATCTGTGTTAAGTTCTGCCTCAAATTACTCCCATGTCACACACTGGGAAAAACAGGAAGTGCAACCAAAAATGTAAGAAGTCTATTTTTGGTTAATCTAACCCTGGACTTTCCTTTTTTTCAGAGTATCTGCCATTCCATTGCACGTTTAGGTTACTTTGAACCTGGCCTGAGCTTTCTGCCTCACCCCATTTCTTTAAACCACACCTGTCCTAAAAGTGACACAGTAAAAATGACATTATGAGGTTACACACTTGTCGTCTCCTTAATTCTGGATCAAATGTATTCAGTTGACAATTAAATCTTTACTTCTCCTTAGCCCCCAATCTGCCAGACAGACTCAGTCTTCAGTCTAAGTCAAGCATTTCCTGTTCATACAGTGGCATCAGTGAGAGATCCTGCACCTCAAAACCTGTCTTCCATTACACATCTACAACCTCATTGTAATATATAAAGTTCTGTAGCCTTCACTGGGGTCAGTTATGCAAATCAGGGCAGAATTTGGCTCTGTAATTTGAAAATCTCCCCCCTAAATTTCAATTACAGTGCCAAATTAAAAAGGAGTTGGGTATCTAACCATTCTTTGCACCTTTGAAAAATCTCCCTTTTAGTAAACAAGTTGAAGGAAGATGCAGCAGAAGAAGAATTGGCTCCCTCTACTATAGCTGTATAGCGTTAAGAGGGGGTTTTGTAACTAAACTAAACAGACGTGGTTCTGAATAGACACAGATAGAGCAAGGTGCCGCCATTCTTACATACTTGCCTTTCGCATACAGCCACACTTGAGGTATTGTTACACTGCAGCAACCAATCATTTCTGTGACTAGCCTTCTGAAATGAATGGAGCTTTGCTCATTACTCTGTGTAGTATTCTTTTCAAAACCAAATGCAACTTTCACCTTCTTGAAATTCACTATAGAGACTCTAGCAACGTTTTTAAAAAATGAGTTCATCTTTGTTGTTTGTTATTTTAAAAAATTCTCACTAGTCAGACAGGGTATTAATTTTGGGAACTTCCATTCCCTTCTTTGAAATGAATGGTGATAACAAAAGAACAGGGTTTTGAAGGAGAAACATCACAAATGAGGTTATACTAAATAAAACTGCATTGAATTGTTGTATAACTATCTAGGTTAGGAATGCTCTCAACCAACCAAAATGCTGCTTTTATCCAATCTACATTTACAAGTGAGATGGAACTAGGCAGTGTCCAGAAAGACACTTCAGCTGTCAAAAATAAAACAGATTGTGGATCACAAATTATAGAGCATTTTTTTAAATGAAGAATTGTATATAGGACTCTGATTATTCCTAGAGATGCCATTATCTCATGGAAAGAGGTTGCAGTTATTGTAACATCCAGACAGCCCAATCAGGATCATAGTCCTATTGTGCTAGGTACTGTATAAACACATAAGAATAAAGCAACTCTACACCAATAAGCTAACAATGTAAGAAAATAGTAAGTGATGGGTCACCGATGTATTTAAGAACCATCGATGAAACATTTTTTAGCATATTAGGAGGTAATGAAGCATTAGAGTATCATTTTCAGTCATACAGAAGATGAAAGGAAACATGGTGGAAGTCTGAGTCATTTTAGAAAATGTTTTCTTGCAGTAAATCCAAAAAAGAGAATAGAAATTAAAGGGTTGTTTTAAGCTACAAAGACACATTATTTCAAAGGTTAGAATGCATACCTGCCATGATTTGAACACAGCTGTCTGGACCACATCCATAAAGCTATACTTTATAAGAATGTGCTGCTGGCACTATAGGACAAATCGAGCAAGGAGCTCAATAGAATCCAAATAGATGATAAAGAAAGATCAATCTGCTGAATGGTGAGCTAATTTGCCATTGTTGAGAAACAGAAGAACACGCTCCATTTGTTCTTTCTCTTCCTCAAAGATTTAAACTCCTGCATTAACAAAGGGTATTATAACCTCAAATATAATGCACAATAGAGCCTCAGGTGGGCAGCTTCACTCATCTTGACAGAGATCACCCAGATTACAGCTTGGGCTGTACAAGCTTAAGTAAGGATTAGAACCATATCAAAGGAGACTGGTTTCACACCCCAACATAAGTGATGCACATCCATAAGACTGAACAGCAATTAGTAAAAAGCCATTGAGAGAGGGAGACATTGAAAGGAGAACCTTGTAACCAAATACAGGTAAATACAAGTTTAAGGACTTCAAACAAAAACTTATTTGAGAATGAATCACCCCAAGAAATAAAGATACCTGAAAAACAATGTTAGCTGAGGCCAAAAACTTTTATCTAGCCCACATAGTGGCCTGAAGGCCACCTCTGATTTGCAAAGCAAAGATCACAGGTTTTGGTGAGAAACTGAAATTCAGCTCTATTAACAGCTATGGTAGTCTGTAAAAAAAGTGTGAGAATCACATCATTCTTACTGCATCAGCCTTCACCAGCAATGAAAGTCACAGCATGACCAATCCAGTCACTCTTTGCTTCTAGGGCTGAAGAAAGTGGTTAAAAAAACAAAAACAAAAAAAACCTTGCAAACTCATTAGATGTTTTTATTAATCAGCAGATTCATTTAACTTTCATCCAAGAGTTTTAAAAGAGCTGTCTGAATAGCTCAATGAACTTTTAATGTTGATTTTTAGTAAGTTGCAGAACACTGGGGAAGTTCCAGTAGACTGGAAAAAAGCTAATCTTGTGCCAATGTTTAAAAAGGGTAACCAGGACAATGCAGATAATTACAGGCCTGTCAGTCTGTCATCGATCTCTGGCAAGATAATATTCCCGCCAATCAACATGTGCTTATGTAAAATATATCCTGTCAAACTAACTTTTTTTTATGAGATTATATGTTTGTTTGATAAAGGTCAACATGTTGATGTAAGGCCTTTGACTTACTGCACATCATTCTGATTAAAAAACTAGTTGGATTAAAAACTGGCTAACTGATAAGTCTCCAGATGTAATAGTAAATGGGTAATCATCACTGAGCGAGCTGGGCAGTAGGGCACTGCAGGGATTAGTTCTTAGCCAAAAGCTATTGAACATTATTTTTAGTCAATGACTTGGAAGAAAGCCTAAAATCACCACTGATAAACTTTGCCAATGACACAAAAATTGGGGGAGAAGCAAATCATGCAGAAGACAGGCCACTAATACAGAGCAATTTAGATGACTTGGTAAATTGGGTGCAAGCGAACTATGTGTTTTAATAGCTTAATGTAAATGTATACATCTAGGAACAAAGATTATAGGGCATTCTTTCAGGCTGCAGGATTCATTTCTGGGAAGCAGTGGTTCTGAAAAAGACTTATGGATTGTGGTGAATTTGGTGACACTCTGGCCAAAAAAGCTAATACAATCCATATATTTGGTGTTGATGCAACTGCTGTTGGAGTAATGTGTCCATTTCTGTTGATCACAATTCAAGAAGGATGTTGATAAATTGGCAAGGGTTCATAGAAGAACCACAAGAATGATTCAAGACTTAGAAAACATGCCTTATAGTGACTGAGCTCCTTGAGTCTAGCTATTTATCTTAACAAAAGAAAGTGTAAGGGATGACTTATTCACAGTCTATAAGTACCTTTGTGGGGAACAATATTTTGATGATATGCTCTCCAATCTAGCAGAGAAAGGTATGACATTGTAACCTTTGGGTGGGCTAAAATTCATTCAATTGCCCTTCTCCAGTGCCTCACAGAAATAAACCCCAATCCCTATGGAGAAAGCAGCTGGAGACCCAGGATCCAGTCTGTATGCGACTCACAGCAAAGATTGCTCAGAGTTACCATCCCATATTAAAATACTACTAAAAACAAATATAACAATGAACTTTATTAACTACTAACTAAATAAACCTTATCCTAAGAAAACAAACTACAATTAAATGGAACAATGCCTACAGAAACCCCGCAGGAAAGATACCCAAGAGTGCCAAAGTCCAGGTGGAGTTCACCCAACTCTCAGCTACAGTCTTTGTTCAAGTCTAGAGGCTTGAGTGGCAAGAAATAGCTGTCCTCTTCTTCTTTCAATGCAGGAATCTTCTGTAGAATTCCATGCAGGCTTTTCCTTCTCCTTTGGAACCAGCGCCATCTGGTCAGCTCACTGGTTAACCAGCCCTCAGTCCATTTGCATGTGCACAAAATCTGTTGCAGAAGACTCCATAGGAAGGAGAAAACATCTTGTTGTTCACTCCTGGGTCAGCTTCTCTTATGAAAACTGAGCACACAGGCTCTTCTCAAAGCAGCTCCTACCCACTGTCTGCACAGACTGCTGTTCTCATGTGATCTGACTCTGACCACATCACATCACACCAGGGGGGAACCCTGTAGAGTATGCTCAAAATGCTACCACACCCTGCTTCCAGAAGTTTCTGGTTGTGGGTTGCTAATCTGCCCAGCAACCGTAACCCTCCCTCAGCAGGTCTCTTAAAGAGAGAGCCCTTTTTAGGCATATAGGTTGCAACATGATCAAATAGCTGGAAACTTAAACATGACAAATTCAGACTGGAAATATGCTGTGGGGTAGGGAAAGAATACAGAGTGACCGTAACAAATTAGAAGATTGAGCCATAAAATATCTGATGAGATTCAACAAGGTCAAGTACAAAGTCCTGCACACAGGATGGAAGAATGCCATGCTCAGGACTGACTGGCTAGGAGGCAGTTGTGCAGAGAAGGACCTGTGGGTTTCAGTGAACAAGAAACTAGATACATGTCAACGGTGTGCCCTGATTGCAGGGCCGACTCAAGGGGTTGTGGCGCCCAGGGCCGTCCCTGGTGGGGGGGCGAATGGGGCGATCGCCCTGGCCCTGCAGTTACGTGGGCCCTGCCCTGTCCCGTTCGCAGTGGACAGAATATGAGATTGGCTATCCTGGGTTAGACTAATGATCCATCTAGTGCAATATCCTGTCTTCCAGCAGTGACCAATAACAGATGCTTCAAAAGGGAATGAATAACACAGGGCAATCATCAAGTGATTTGACCCCAGCTGACCAGTCCTAGCATCTGTCACTCAGAGGTGCAGGGACACCTAGAGCATGAGGTTGCATCCATGACCATCTTGGCTAATAGCCATTGATGGACCTATCCTTTATGCACTTATTTAATTCTTTTTGGAATCTATTTTTAGTTTTGTCCTTCACAATATCCCCTGGCAGTGAGTTCTACAGGTTGCTGGTGTGTTGTATGAAGAAATACTTCCTTTTGTTCATTTTAAATCTACTGCCTATTGATTTTATTTTGTGACCCTTAGTTTGCGTTATGAGGAGTAAACAGCACCTCTTTATTTTCTTTCTCCACACCAGTCATGGTTTTATAGATCTCTATCATTTTCCCACTTCAGTCGTCATCTTTCCAAGCTGAAAAATCCCAGTCTCCTTATTCTTTCCTCATATGGAAGTTGTTCCAAACCCCTAATCATTTTTGTTACCCTTTTCTGTACCTTTCCCAATTCCAAGATATCTTTTTTTACCAGATCTGCATGCAGTATTCAAGAAGTGGACATAACATGGATTTATAAAGAGGCAATATGATCTTTCCTGTCTATTGATCCGTTTCCTAATGGTTCCTAACATTCTGTTAGCTTTTTTTTTACAGTTGCTGCAATTAATTGTGACTATTTTTAATCATCTCATTAATCACTTTTTCAATCATTTGACAGCCCTAGTTCATTAATATTAACTTTCTTTTTCTTCCTTTTGTTTTATATATATTTACACTATATAGCTACCTTCATTTCCACCAGGTCAGGATTTTAACTAATACAATCTTCTCCCTTGATGTGTGACCACCCAGATGATAAAATCCAACCAATACTAGATTGTCAGATTCCTTGATTAGGTGTACCTTACTCATGTATGCAGGAGGATCAACAGAAGCCATTGTGGAAATGTTTATCAGACCAGTGTGAAAAGGCGGGAACATCTACAACCTCAAAAGAGGGCAGCATGGGAAACTAACTTGCCATCTGCCACATACTTTGGATAAGATTAACACTCCCTCATCCTGTCCCCTGTTAATAGTATGGGTCTAAGGGAGACCATAAGCCAAAGTTGCTCAAAATACAAAGCTTGTAATTCTGGTCTGGAGACAACTTCTCCCTCTTGTTGATATGAGTGAGGAGCCCCAGGTCCAAAGAACTTGAACAGCTCTTTTCATAGACAAGCTTGAATATGACCAGGAGATGCAGGAGTGCTATAGACTGGGAGAAGGCAGCAGAGAGGCCGGCTGGGTGAAAGAGCCAGGGAGATAACATTGTCCTAGGAATGAGGCACAGGTTAATAAGCTCTCCCCTTTTGAGGGAAAGAGTCAGAAGCCAGATTTAACTCTTGTGTAACACTGAGTCAGTTAATGCTTTCTTAAAAAGGCAAAGAGCTGTAGCTAAGCAACCTGACTCCTCATTGTACTGAAAAGTTGATTTGCATGGCACCTTGTTTATCACTGAAAGTTTGACAAGCCTCCACCATATTTTATATAATTGTGTCTGGGGGAGTACCAGATTAGATCCAATTTGCTGTCGTAGAGGGACTTTTCCCACGAACACTGATGATGCAAAGCTATATTTTTTAAAAAAGCAGTCTAAGATGTTCTATGTTTGCGGAATGCTTCTCAGATACTCAGAATTGCATGAGTAGCAATTTTTCTTGCAGCTATGAACGTGATAAAGATTTCTTTCCTAGTTGGTTCTAAGAGGTGTTAGCTACAATATTCTACACCAATTAACTATTCTGTGCTGTTTCTAACTCATTTTTGTTGTTTCAAACTTAGCTCCCTTTTTTAGCTCAATATTTGATATAGTATTTAATCCTCATGTCCAATCTACCATCAGAAGATCTTTCTTCCTTCTAAAAATGATATCATCATCCATGTCCCAGTTTGTATGTTCCTGCTGCTACATCTCAAGTCCATACGTTTATTGCTTTCTGCTTGCACTTCCAAAGAGTATCACTACCAGATTGAATGTTAAACACATTCTGCAATCCATGTCCACCCTCAGACTGCATCCCCAACACATTGCCTTCCTTTCAATGCTTTTAATGCCAGGTGATGGAAAATATCTGTGATTGATTACATGGAAATTTTATTTGACATAACCCAGTGGGACCTTATAATGTTGGATGATGACCTCGTCTCACCTCCTCTTCCCTAAGAGAACTTCAGTCAATAGTTTTGCCCCTGGTTCACAATGATATTGAAAAGTGTCCCTCTTCAGAAACTTTGAAGGCATTGTTTTTCCTTCTCCCTCCAAACATAATTGGTTTCATGCATTTGCTTTCATTCAGGACCTTCTTTCTACTCTATCATTTGCAGCCTTCAGAATCATCTCTTTTTATTGAGAAAAGGCCTTAGGACATTCCAGGTATTGTGCTGCTAAAAAAATGCAGATTGGCCTTTGGGGTGTTCTGCTCATTTGTTTACTTGTCTCTGGTTATGTGCTTGCATAGAATAATTAGACGGCACAGGTACAAAAATACATACACATCTGGAGATGGAGTTGTTCTTTTATTGTCTGACTCTTTTTTTCGCCTGCTAGGTGTTTTTAAACTCTGTCATTTGTAGAATGCTTTCCAAACCCAAAACAATGAGAGCTTTGCCTGTGTCACATTACAAGCTGTTGGCACTCTCGATAAGAAGGGTACAGTGTAGAATCTATTGCAGTTTTCACAGCCTGGTTCTCCTTGCTGGAACTATTAAGTTGCTCTCAATTGGCTATGCTGAATGATTTCCTCAGACATTCTCATTCCCCTTGGTCTCTGTTTTATTATTGGTGTGTTGAAAAGAATCCTAAAGTCATTATTAAGAGTGCCAGCATCTTCCAGGGGAGAAAAGTCCAATATTTTAAAGGGAGAATCTTAAGGTATAAAATAGATTTTTAAAATCAAGGTTTTCTTACTCTTATAACTAGTCTATTTGGATACCATTAATTTAGCCTTTCTTTCACAGGTATTTTTGGGGGTGAGGGAATGTGTGTTTGTTTTGGCTAGTCTGTGCTACTACCCATTTTCTGACTTAGCTGAACCATTGTATATTCCACCCACTTTACCTCTGATCCCCCCAAACTGCAGCTGCTATCTCTGAGCCCCCTTGACCTGTGAGCCCCCCAAAACTTTTACTTATACCTCTGAGCCCGCCAAAACTGCAGCTGCTCTCTCAGCCCCATAAAACTTTGTCTCGGGTCCATGTATTCCTCAGGGATACTGGTTCTCTCTCAGCTGCTAAAGTAAAGGAGGGCAGGTGGGAAAAACTGTTCTGTTAAAGATGAGTTGTCCCTCCTTTCCCTGGGCTTATGTAAGCAGCATTTCATCACAGCTCCCCACTCTTCACTAAGTAAGAACTACCCCTGCTGTTTCAATAGGCTTTAACCTCCATTCTTGCTTGACCTCATGAAACTGATTCCAACCTACTTTTACCTTTCCCATCTGAGCTGCTACTCCCCATTCAATCATCAGGATCAGTGCTTTTTTTGTGATGGTACCCAGGGGTATGGAGTACCGGTACCTTTGTTGCTGGCCCTGATGCCCAGCGGTGGGGGCGGGGTCAGCAGGGAAAAGGAGCACACTGCTGGAGGAAGCGGGGTGGTGCAGGAAGAAGAGGGATGGGAGAGGCATATTGCAAATTTACTATCAAGATACGAGTACCAGCATCTTTTTTTTTTTTTAAAATACAAAAAAGCACTGATCAGGAGAAAGTCCTAATCCAGACTGCACCATGACCTTCCTGACCCCTAGAGGTCAGTTCAGAATGATACGACTCCCCAGTGTTAGTCTCCTTTTCTATCTGCCTCTTCCCCCCAAGTTACCCAAAATATTGACCCTCCTCCAAAAATTAGACACTTTATTGCTCCAGCTTCAGGGCAGCTGCTCACATCCCAGAACACCAAACTACTCTTCAAGACACTGCTAAACTTTCTGTGACACACTACCTTCAAGTAGCACCCTGTAACCCCCATATTCATCTGTTAGATATAATTATGATATATTTCATACAAAGAATGTCATGTATGGTATTGTAAGAAAGGCCATGATCTTCTAAAACTCACTGTGCTGTCCATATATGTATATTGTTAGTGTATATCGAATTATCGGATTTTGCTATATATGCTGTAAATATAAAAGTCTTTTCTACAAGGGTGGTATCTTCACCTAGAAGGGTGTTCAAGGACTATTATCCTGCAAAGATTATAATGATCATCAAAGGATATACAGTGCAATGACCATTGCACAAGCACCACAAAGGGAGCTGCTCAATTTAGATGACTCAGCAAAGCCAACCAAGATATGCCCAGATTAGTGTCTTCCAAGCACATGGGCGTGGACATAAAATAGGGGCCAGTGGCTCAAAGTTCTGGCCTTTCTCCTTCCCCACTCATGCTAAAAGCAAGAAGAGCACCAGGAGCCAAAGATTTCAACATGAGATTGGTCCCAAGTCTCAGGAGGAAGCTCATGCATTGAGAACTATAGCATCTCGTGGGGGTAAGAAACTGCTTAAATCTAGATACTGCCTACCATTGAAGGTTTATGATTTTGATTGCTATTTATCTTTATTTGCTGTGGTACCTATCTCCGAACTCTTACACCTACCACTATATTCACTTAAAATCCATCTTTCTATAGTTAATAAATGTTTTTATATTTGAACTAAAAGTGTGTTTCAGCTGAAGTGTTTGGAAAATAGCAACTCATTTAACAAAAGCTGAGAAATATTCTCCCCACAATGAGAGGCAGACTAGATAATAAACTTACATTGGTCAGATTTCTGACCAGGACAGGGCATCTTCAGGTGCCAGGCAAGTAGATGAAGTGAACTGGTTGGTACCTTTCACTTTGGGATATGCGAGTGGCTCTGGAAGCATTCATGCAATCTAGCTAGGCATAGGGTTTCACATGCTGCTGTGCTGAATGTAACAGCACCTGGAAGGGTTTGCAGCTTGTCACTAGCATTGAGAGGGACAGCCTGGGAGGCACAGCGGCAGCACAGTTACTGGCTGCACTCCAAAAGGGTTCATCAGAGTTTCCAACCTAGCAACAAGGAAATCATGAGTATCAGGGCCTTTTGTTTGAAATCAGTATCTCCCCTCAGCTTTAATCCTGTGTGTACAGGGCACGTTTGATCAACCTTGCTGATGTTCATAGGCCTAAGAGAGGGGAAGGAATTAAACCTCAAAGTCCAGCCATTCATTTATAAAGCTAAGAATACATCATTCATCAATTAAAACCATTTCATGCCAGGTCACTCTCTCTCATAAATAATAGTTAATGTCTGTATGTACTTGTATTGGCCCAGAAAGCAACCGCCATACACCAGGGATTGATATGGGCATCTCCAGGAATGAAAGCAATAATTGCTATACCTTAAGCTAACGAGTCAATGCTCTGTAGCTGGGGACTGTAGCATCTCATGTATTTTGTGAATTGGCCTGGGGAGGAAGGAAAGAAAAACTAAACACACTCACCAGTGGGTTCCACACCCATTTTTACTAAACTTGGGAAAATTTTGCAGAAGCACAGCATTCCTTCTGCAATACAGTTTGCTCCTGCATTAGAACTTCAAGTACAAAACTGAAAGTAAGTGCACACTCAGGTGCTTGGAAGCACAAATACCTCCCCAAAGTGTGCGTTGTTCGAAAAAAGTATATTTCTTTTCATCAGTTTTGAATTTTTATTTGCTTTTTAACTGAATGTCACTGTCTCCCTGGTCTTGTATTATGAAAGGGTGAGTAGAAGAGCCCAATCTACCTTCTCTAAAGCATATATTATGGAGCAGTTATCATATCCCCAACAGACCCACTTGTCTTCTCTCTAAGGCTCTGTCCACCATACAAACGAGGGGTGTGATTTCCCCCGCTTGCATGTACATACTCATGCTAGCTCAAGCATAAATAGCAATGTGGCCATGGTATCATGGATAGCAGCAACTTCAGAGCAGAGTTGAGCTGTCAAGTACATACTGACCACTTTCAGGCGAGTATGTGCTCAGCACAGCTCAACTATCTCTGCTGCTGTTACCACACCTACAGTGATATTTATATTTATGCTAGTTTGATGAGATGCTTGATTTATGCAAGCAGGGGAAATCATACCTCTAGGCGTAATATAGACTTAAGTAAAACAGTCCCAATCTTTTCTCTCTCTTTTCATACAGAAGTTTGCCATGCCTCTAATCATTCTCACCTTCTGTGGGCACAGAAGTAGGGACACAAAGAGAGACTGCACCTCAGCCACATTAAATCTCTCTCTCCAAGTTCTGCTTTGTTTCCATCACTCTCCTCTGTCTCTCTCTATTGTTTGCCTGTATGAAAGTCTGCAATTCTACATGAATTGGTGCATGATACTTTTTAGGAAAGGTACTCTACAGAAATAGAATGTGTGTTTGAAATTACACCTGCAGGTAAGGTGCAGTTCACAAGCCATACTCACCACATAGATGCTAACATGATTTCCTATAACAACAACAAAAGGAAAAATATTCACTGTATAACCTTTATGTTATGTCTGTTCCCAAAGATAGGTGACATTTAAAGATGGATGCTGTGCTCTTGATACCTTAATTTAAGGCTGAGAAAAGGCTGAAGGAACTGGGTATATTTAGTTTGGAAAAAATGAGATTAAGGGGAGTTATGACAGCAATCTTCAAATACCTGAAAGGCTTCCATAAAAAAGATGGAGAAAAGATATTCTCTCTTGCCACAGAGGGCAGGACAAGAGGCAATGGGTTCAAACTACAGAATAATGGATATAGATTAAATCTCATTAAAACTTCCTAATGTAAGAACAGCAGGATAATGGAACAGACTGTTTTAGGAGGCTATGGAAGCTCCTTCACTGGAGGTTTCCAAAAGAAGGCTGGATAGCCATCTGTCTTGGATGGTTTTGACACATCAGATCCTGAATTTTCACAGGGGATGAGACTAGATGATCATTGTGTTCCCTTCTAATCGTATGATTCTAAGTTTCTGGCGAGTAAATTTTTCTTGTCACCATTTTCTTATGGCTCAAGACAATATGGGCATTAACAGCATGTATTTGTCAGTCCTTAATTTATTGCTAATGGCAATTTAATTTAAGTTAATTTGATAATCAGCAATACTGGAAAATGCTATCTTGTTTTCCTAAAAATTGTTTCTTTCAGGATGAAGAGCATGAAAGATTCATTTTGGTTTTTATTTCTAATACAGAAGATTCACACAAACATTAATAAAACCAAAAGGCAGTTAAGTTTTCCTCATAGTAAGAATGTTCTTCCTATATTTTTTCACAAAAAGAATTTAAAATTAAACATGGGCATATAATACTCCCCCACTGGTTAAGTAAAGAGCATACAGATTGCTTCATTATTAGCTCCATCTAGAAAGCCATGTAAAGTTCAGTGATGTGAAAGGAGAACACTGTCCTTTAAAAATAAATACAGTATTATATGCATGAGCTTTCCTTCACATGTACAATATAAAATGCTCTAAATTGGTATTGGAATTTAAAAGAGACTTTTGAATCTCAAAAGCAAGCTTACTATGTTTATTTGCCAATTAAGAACCTGAAGTGCAGACCCAGCGTTAAGTTTTAGGGTTAGGTCCTCAGCTGGTGTAAGCTGTCATAGCTCATTTGTCGGAGATGTGACAGATTATATCAGCTGAGAATATGCTCTTTGCTCTTTAACAGAATGAATGAATGAATGAACGAACAGAGGGCCCTCCAACCATTTACCCCTGGGCATAGTACTATCACGGTATTGTTGGCCATAAAAATATAGTGATTGTGGGCTATAATAGTACCTACAAAGAAACATCTCTCCAGGCACTTTTGCGGCCCCTGATCACTGTATTCCTTGTGGTATTTAGGTGCCTGAAGATGCATATGAACAGTGAGACTTCCATCAGTGCCGAGGTTCCTAACTCCCATTGATTTCATAAGTTGCATTTGTTTGCACTTCTCATTCTCACATCTTTATCTGAAACACTGAAATGCAGCCACTGGTGGGGTAGAACACGAGGCTACCTACCAGCTAAGACTTCCACTTATTCTGACCTAATTTTTTATTGTTTTGATTTTTCTGGAAAGTGTTGGAATAGAAACCGATCCACCTGAGAGCCAGAATTGACTTTAATAAGGCAGTCCCAAAGGAAACTGGAGCACTAAGTACACTGTCTAGTTTTTATCCTTACATTAAACTAATGGTATGTTTGCACCATTCCTCCAGCCAAACTTCGTTAAACCATTTCTATTACTCGCTTACACAGTTATCCACCACAGACAATGCATATTTTATCTTAGAAGCTCATTACACGAGGTATCATGCAACATTTTATTGACAACACATAAAAAGCTCAGGGTATGTGGCTAAATATTACATCAGCAGGTTTGAAACCTTGACCTTTCAACTAGATTATCCATTTTGAAAAATACTGTGAAGTGTCAGTGGAGAAGTATTGGGAGACAGCGTGACACTGCAGAAATGCTTCAATGAACAGACACCGCAGCAGCTGTGGAAGTACCAACCAAGGAAGAGGGACATCTTAGATGGAAGAGCCTATGCGAAAAGCCCAGAATGAAAAACATAAGAGACCGTTTCCAACATCCTCGTGGAAGAAAGAGAAGTGACTAGCAGGTTGTGTTGTTGATTGCAATGTGTCACTAACACATGTTTATGAGATTTGACATACTAATACTTTTGCTGCGGAAGGACCACTGTTAGTGACTTCGCTGTTTAACCAAGCCCCCTGGTATTGAAAACATGTCAGCCAGAATTCACTTGTGTCCCCTGATGTGCACTATTTGCATTAAAGGTCCTTCATTTGTTTATCTAAATAAATATCATGTGTGCTTTGAAATAAGAGAAATAAATGGTGGTCTGCTACAGTCTAAAGATTAAATTTGAAGGTTTTTGTTAAGTGGAACCATTAGTTTCTGTTTTCCTTTCACATGGACTAATGGCAAACCATGTACTTCTGAAGTGAATGATTTCCTGGAGATCAAGGGGAACAAAGATTTAGTTTCCATGAATCAGAGAACATAGATGCAAATGTTAGTGAGAAACTAAGTAAAGGGTAGGTGCCGATGCAGCAAGGAAGAGTGTGTGGGGGAAGGGGGTCTTCTCTACATTTAAAATGCAGTACACAGAAAACAGAATAGAAACATAAGAGTTGTCCTACTGGATACAACCAGTGGTTCACTATGTCCCGTGTCTGACAATAAAGAGTACCAGAGGCCTCAGAGGATCTGGGACCTCCGAATCTTAGTCTCTGATGCAAATCTAACTAAAGTCAATGGAAAGATTCCTATTAACTTCAGTCGGTTTTGGATCAGGCTTAAAGTAACCCACAATATAGACTGGATTCCAGCACTTTCAAATGACTAGAATTTACTAAACAATTCTGTCAGTCACACACAGGGATAGACCAGGTCATACATTCTGAGCTATATGGTCTCTGTAGGGATAACAGGACTAAAAGCATTTCAGATACTACAGCAATGAGTTTAATAAATATACTTACATAAATAGCTGATGGGATACTACTAGCCCTAAATAAAATAATCATAGACAACAGAGTCCTGTGGCACTTTTAAAGACTAACAGATTTATTTATCGCATGAGCTTTCGTGGGAGAAAATCCCACTTCGTCAGACGCTTTGAAGACGAAGTGG
>ML685840.1:8414017-8492055 GCA_007922175.1 Pelusios castaneus | reverse complement strand
GACGAAGTGGGATTTTCTCCCACGAAAGCTCATGCGATAAATAAATCTGTTAGTCTTTAAAAGTGCCACAGGACTCTGTTGTCTTTCTACAATAGACTAACACGGCTACCCCTTTGGAATTTAAAATAATCATATTCATAATAATTGATTGCACACAAGAGTGCCCCTATAAACAGAGGACTATGACACTGAGGTGAAGAATTGAACAATTGCCTTTATTAAGTTCCTTCCTGCTATTTCCTCTTTGTCTCCCCTACAAAGACTCTCCGAACCCTCATAGAGAAACTTCCTATTTGCTGCTTACACAGAATTGTGCCTAGAGCTCTATTATTCAGAGACTCTGGTAATTAACAGTACTTTTAAATATGTTTAAAAATATATTAGATGAAGTCAGTTATAAGAAAACAGACAAGTTAAACTTTGCTGTGAGGGAAGATCCTGTCTCAGGAACATCAGAAGAAGCCATGAAAGAACTCTATGCTAGATGCTACTGCTGCATGAGAACTAAGAACTTTCCTGTGTTAAAAAAACTTTGAGGAACAAGAAAGAAAACTGGATAGATAATTATTTTACTAAACATTCTGCTCAATATTCACAAATTAAAACACAGCACTGAGTGAAATCCTTGGCACCTCTCCCTTACTGAGGAAAATCAAGTGTTGAGAGTATTATAGAAGCTGGAGAGTCAAAATGGGAAGCAGAAGACAGTCAGAATAAAGCAATTGGATCACATATTCACAACTCCACTTTTCTTATGCAACATAGAAGGAAGCAAAAGGTACAAAGAGAAAGAACGAAAGGCACTGAAAAGCAGCCTAAGTCACATGCTTTCTCATCCCCAAGCCAGTAGACGCGCCTCAAAAGGACCACCACATAGTTGACATTCGTTCATGGTAGTGGAAATGATGTGCTAAAATGCTGTCTAGATCAGAAGTCCCCAAACTGTGGGGCACGCCTTCCCCTATAGTGGGGTGCAGAAGAACCTTCAGGGGACACTGCAGGGCCTAGACCAGCCCTCACGGGGGCAAGGAAGAAGCCCCACCTAGCCCCACTCTATCAGCAGGACAGAGAGAAGCTAGGGAAAAAGGATACAAGAGGTAGAATGTATACCTTACATTCCCACTGCCTCACCCTCCAAAAAAAACCTATCCTACATCCAAAGAATGTTTAAGTTGCAAAGTCAAGCACTCAAATGCAAGAATTAAGGCTTCACATGCAACCTTATTTCAGTCCCCATGTGCATTTGTATTATGAAAGTTTTCCAGCGACATGATCGCACACTATTTTTCCATAGGTGCAGAAGCCATCACTGCAATTTTTCAGTCATCCAGTCAGGTTATTTTGGTGACTCCCCAAAGCCAAAATCAGATTGTGCAGTAACATTTGCATCTTTTTATCATGTTATCATATCAGAGCATGACAGAGCAATGTCTTCATCCTGCCCTTCCCCTGTCCCAATGAAAATCTGCCCCTCCAATTCCATTCTTTCTTCTCTCAAGCACCAATTCACAAAAATCTCTGCAAATCCAATTTTCCCACTGTGCTTACTTTCTTCATAGAATCCATTCCCCTTCACTCTTCTGCTCATTTTCTATTTAGATTGTAAACTTCAGGGCAGGGGTCCTGGCTCCTCATTGGTCTGTGAAGTGTCTCAGAAACTTTGGGTGCTACACAAATAGCAGCAAAAGGTACACCTGAAAACATGTGGTAACACGAAAAAGACAGCCAGCTTACCAGCATGAAGTAGTACATTCTTTTCCTTTCTTCTTTCCTGTTCTTTTAATGTCTTCTCTCATTCCTATCCCTCTGACATGAACACAGGAAGTGGGGTTCGGAAAAAAAGATTTCTTCATGGTTTATCATCTGGAAATAGGTTCAGAAATGCATGAAGCATCTTCTGCCCCCATCTTCTCCTACTGCTTTCTGGGGTAGGGTAAAGGCAAGAAAGATGCCTCGAAAGGCCTCCTGCTGCATGAAAGGAAGAAATTCCCAGTCCTTTAAAAACCCTCTCTGTGCTGATTCATGAGGGAGAGACATTCCTGTACTTCTAGCTGGCTCTTCCTACAAAAGGAGTCCAGCTGCGCACACTGGGCACTGTGTGTGGCTTCTTGCAGCTTCCAAGGCTCCTCTGGTGAGCTGGATTACCGCCTGTAATGCCCCAACTACTGACGCAGGCTGATAACTGGAGTATGACACCCATGCTACAAACTTCATTAAGTCAAAAGCACAAAGCTCAGTGTTCCTAACAAAACAAGCATTCATAACTAAATAAGAAATTCAGTGATACAATACAGTTGCTATAAGTGAATACCAGAATGCTCTGCTCAGCCAAAAAAAGTCTAGAGTTGCCAAACAATGCTGTTGACAGGAAGGATGATCTGGTTAAGGAAGGATGGTCTGATTAAAGCACAAAATCAAGAAAGAGAAGATTGATGTTTTTCACCCAATAAATTCACTCTGTGACTTGAGGCAAGTCACATAACCTCTATGCGATGGTCCTCAGTTTCGCACTCTATAACGACATGGATGATACTTAGCTACAGGGGTTTGGGAATGGGAAGCAGATCCTATGAAGCACTTTATGTAGAAAGTGTTACGGATATGCAGAAGTCTATCATCATTGATAATCGATCCCCTGCCTTGCCCAGGTTAGAATCTGTGATCCCATGTAAAGTGACAAAGGGGAGAATGTTAAAAGGATTGTGTATCTAAAGACTGCCTCATAGCTGATAGCACCACAGGGAGCCTGAGTTGTCAACTAAGAAAGGAACAAGAGCCTCCCATCCCCCAACCAAGATGAATAGCTCCCTTTAAATGGTGGCCTTGAAAGAAAAGAGGAGAAAACACAACTTTTCTTTGAGAATTCACTCCCAACAGTTCTGTGGCTCCCCATTACCACTGCTAATACAAGCAGAAGCCCCTCTCCAGCAGCCCTTTCAGTACTTGAGGTGGAAGAGAGAGAAGCGCTCCCTTGCCCTCATGTTTAGTTGTTTGATTTTGATTGCCTGCTCTGGGCTTATGTTTCTCTCTTCCCCTAGACTCTTGCCAACCCAGTATTAACAATCCACAGTCGATTCCTGGCCCCTTAGGATTAGGGAGCTCATTTATGTGAGCTACTCAGCAGGAATTTGTAGAAATAAGGAGGATATAGGTATAAGCATAGTTTATAGGATTATAGGTAAGCATAGTATGTATAGGATAAACTGTAGCTGAATCAATATTCAAAGCCTTACTCTGCCTAATGACAAGACTAAAATAACTATATAGGTCTTGTCTGCCCAGCAACTCTCTTCTTGATTTCATGCCAAAGAACTTGGGCCGCCTGCCAAAGCCTGAGGCCCGCTCCCTATAAGGGCATGGGCCCAGGTGCACGACCACCACTCCACCTTTCAGAGAGAGGTGTGAAGCTTCTCATGCGCCTCGGTCAAGAGGTGTGAAGCTTCCCAGGCGCCTTGGGCAAAAAGTGTTACCCTCAAAGTAAATGTCAACCAATCAGGAACCATGCTTTCCAGACAGCATGCGGCCACAGTTTCGCACCCCAAGGAAGGTGTGAAACGGGGTCGGACCAAAAAATACTATAAAATATGCCCCCGTATGTTGGGAGGAGGTCGTTGGAGTCCAGAGCTTCTGAGACGTCAGAGGTTTCCTGGACAAAGACTCTTTGGTCACAGGGCTTGTCTTTGTGATCATTGAGTCTGGGAAGAGACGTCAGCGGCCCGGCCTGGTGACAGGTAGAGGGACTGACATGGCGGAAAGGACTTGAAAGGTCGATCCAGATCCTTGTTAAGGCGGACCTGACATGATTGGCTGGGAGTGCTGGTGAGTAATTGATAAAAGGCACGTGCAGGGACCTAGGCGAATATTGGCCCGAATTGCGGGAATAAATTATTACCTTAGTCAATATTGGCCCTAGAAAGGGAATAAATTATGGTCCTGGAATAATGGAATAATGGAATAATAGTAGCTACAAGATAATAATGTTTAGCACCCTTCAAGTTTAGAACCCCGCAGTCCTGGAGTAAGGACAGAAATAGGTTAGAACCCCGAACCTGGGAGTACAGGTAGGTTAGGGCTGCAGTAAGACCCCTTTAAAGGTGGGGGCAACGTCAGCAGTGTAACAGGGTGCAGTTTAAGTATAATGCGCATGTAACTGAAGCTTAGTGTACACATGGAAAGTTTGCAATAATTATATACTGTATCTTTAAAAGCAACTGTAGCAAGAAACCGCATAGGAAGGCATAAACAGACACAATCTTCTGCTCAAAAAAATCGCATTTCTGTACCTTAAATTCTGTTTCCTGTTGCTCTACAGAGCTATGATTATTATGACCATGAAAAATAAATTGTCTCTTTTATTTACAATACTCTTGGTAGTTTCCCTGTTATTTCTCCTGGCCCTTTTCACTTTTCTGGCCATGGCCCCACTCCCAACCTCCCTCTCCTGGGACAAACACCCTGTTCTTCTACTAATAACTTGGGTGCTGGGAGGATTTTGTCCTGTCTTCTGTTGCTCCTATGTTACAACATGGGCCTCCAAAAATCAGTCACCGGATAAGGGCGGGGCTATTATCCTCGTCTCCAAAAGGACCCAGGTCAGCACGCCACCTCCGATGAATAAGATCCCGGAGGGTGACCAAAATATCAGCGGCGTCGAGAATTTTGTTCTGTCCTTTACACTCACCACAGTGTCAATGTGCTGGAAAGCCATGCATCATGTGGCCTTTATGAGAAAGGTACCAAGGACTGAACATTTGTTCTGGCACATATCGCTATGACTGCCATGTACAAACACTCACAGAGTTCATGCAGGTAACTTCCCTCATAAAAGTTACCCCGCTGGATTTCACAGGACCATTCTTTTAAGTAACATCACACATGTGCATGTGCATATAAACAAAGTCAAAGGATGCTTAAATTGCTTGTGCTGTGGTATAGGCAGGAAAGCCAATGACTTTGAATGGAAATTTTAGCCCCCTTCTGCAGTCCTCTGAGTCCCATTCTTATTCATGGAGCCTTACTGGTACCATCAAATAATGAAAACAAACACATTTCACTTTCCACTACAGAAAAGGAAAAGTCCATTATACCATCAGCAAACCAAGTGCCTCCCATTAGACAATCTCTAAATATATCACCAGGATTATACTGTATTATATTGGTAGACCCTGTCAGACTCTAAAGCACCACAGATACTGCGTAGAGGTACTGTGCTGCAGGTATTACAACAGATTTGGTTAACTTGAAATGAGACATGGAATCATGCTGCAAAATAAACAGGAATACAGTAAAACAAGATGGAGAACTGAGACACAGAACTGTGTTAGAAGAACAGAAATCCAGTAATCCACATTACAAACTGCTCTGCAAAGACACCCAGAATTCCCAGTGTAAAGAACTGATCCATAATCTTCAGTACCTTTGACACAAAGCAACTGTCCCCCCAAACCGGGTAAGATACAAAAGGGAGGACACCCACCTTTTTCCCAGGACACCAAAACAGGAAAGCAACTAAAAGAACTACTTAAAGTCCCTATACTTCTTAAAAGCTCAAACCTATTCCCACAGATGTCACCTGGGCCCACATGAATGACAGCTGTTGTAATGCATCAACAACCCACACAAGCAATCACACAATTTCAGTCATATGGCAAGTGACCAAACCACAGACCGTGGTCAGAAGTGAGATTTTCCATCCTCTTCACAGACAGAGATGAAGAGGAACATGAAATTAAAATAGCTTTGCAAATCACAGAAAGCTTTCTGTAACCTTTAAAATCTTCCTCCATGGACAATTTCATTTATCAAGTAACACTCCACCTGCCCATGCTGTAATAAAACGGGAGGCATGTGAGATTACAGCAATTTTACTATATTTCACATTCATAAGGAAAATCCCTTTTCACAGCCATGGAGCTCTACCCAGGACACTTGTTAGGCCACAGATTTGGAAGAAAATTTTGATTATGGAAGTGTCTTTCTTGGTTGGACTCTGAGACCTCACTTTCTAAAATATAAAGGATAGGGCCTTGTTCAGTGACTACTAAAGTAATGGAAAGATTTCAATGGGCTTTAGATCATGTCTAAAGTAAGTTAAAGACCAGTACAGACCCCTTTTTTCATTATTCTCCCCATTTTAATTTTAACTTATTTTTGAGGACTCCCTCTAAGACCTTTCCCTTTCTCCTTGGCTGCAGGAAGAAATTTAACCCAACACCCACCCTCACATCACAAACAGTGACATCGGCAGTATGAGAATGAGTGTTGACCTTTTCCCACAGCCAGCTTTGGCTTCAACTAATTAACATTTTACAACATGAAATGTTCTGTTGAAAAATTCCCTAACACCTCTACTTATAGCAGACTAAAGAAACAACTGTTTACATATGTTTTATTAACTACTGGGGAGATTTGCAAAGGTATTAAGGGGAGCTAGGTGCCCAACTCCCATTGAAAGTAAAGGGGAATTGGACACAACTTCAATTTGTGCTTTTGAAAATATCTCCTTGTATAAATAAAAATACCAAGTATCTAATGACCAATATTCCAGTTTCAAAGTCTCATTGCATACGGGTGATTGGCCAGTTTCGGGTGATCTGTAATGAAGCTACAAGCTGAGCCAATCACAGACTCTTGAGGGAGAGAGAAGTGGTGCAGGAAGAAGTGGAACACTGAAATATTTAGTCAGCTCTGTCAAAGTGTTAGCATTTCTGTTTTAAAAGAAAAAAATTACATAATCCAATTTTGCCTCTTAGTGCTTGTTACTCTTCCAAATGCACAAACAAAAGCAAGTCTTTTTGAATGAATACCATCGACACTTGAACCAGTTCTATTATATAATCCACAATAGCTTTGCCTAACCAAAAGTGATAGACTTTCATTGCAAGGCTATTTTAAAATGTTGTGTAAAGTGATGGCTATTGTTTGACTCTCAAGCAGAACTTCATAAGTCATTTCATTGATAATCTTCTTTCCCACTAACACTGTTATGTTTTCACAGTAAATTAGATTAAGTTTTATTTTATGCTGATATTCCTTGTAATCATATACTACCCGAATACTCTGATGTATAGAAAAATCTTTACAGCACAAATTGCCTTTAAAGAAAAGTGGAGAACAGCACAATCTACAATAAACACAATACAAAGTGTTACATGATGGAAAGATAGCTTTTACCATTAAAGTTGAGTTCAATTCTTTAATGCTCTTACCTCAGAATTGTTGAGATGGCATTTGTGAGTTCCTGAAAACCATCCTTCACTTGAACATTGGTCAATGTCCACCTTCTGCAGATTTATGTCAACTTTGACAACGCCTCTAAAACAAGAAAGCTGAAATTAATACTGGGCTTTATAATAATTGATTCAACTTTTAAATCTGTGAATCATCTGCATGTACAGATAACAATGGATGATTACATCTTCCTTGTATTTGATACAAAATGTTTAATCTCAATACACAGTTTGATAAGAGACCTGAAAACAGAAGATCAGTTGCTGAGATAATAGCAATAGAGAGATCCTCTGTGATGTTAGAGGTCTCTGACGTGTATCACTATGAGACCAGAACTCAGAAAATCATTATCTTAGATCTAACTCAAATCAGTAAAGGTAAAATAGTAGGCAAGAATAAATTATACACTCAGGCAATTTGAGGAGTCCCAACTCTTGAAGTTTTGGGGTCTGGCAATGAGCCATTATAAATATGGTCAATGGCCTGCACATTGGACCTTCAGTTCTGACTTTCAGAGCAGCAGGTATCTGTGACTAGCAGATCTCTAGCTAATTCGATGAGCTTTACAGAAACTGCCAACAACATCGTTCTAAGACCGCTACCCCTCTTCCAAGTGATACAGATGCCATATTGTCTACTCTAGGAGGAGCCATTTGCTGAGGTTAGACGACCCAAATCTTGTTCCAGTTGAAGTCCATAGAGAAAACTATTTATTTCCATATAGTCCAATAAATCCTAAAAAAAATAATAAAGTGTGTCCTTTGAAGATGTTCCTTTACTTCATTTAAAACAGCTTTTATCATCATACACATACTGCACCTTAGCCCCAGGCCTGATTTGTCATTGATTTACTTGCCTCATTTATTTACCATTTCAACCTCCCATTTTGCATCATTTGATTTCTTTTCTGTTTCACTAACAGACTGAGTAATGATTTTGCCAAAGCTATCACTGTCACTCCCTGCTTACACCTCCACCTCTGTCCCCACCCCAGTCACACTACCCTCAGCATGTTTCTTTGACTCATCTGCTTCACCCTCCTACTTTCCCCCCAGCTCAGACAACACAAACTAACAACTAAAGCAGGCCAAAAAAGGAAAAACACTTCACAAAATGTTTGAAATTCCCAAGTCATTTTCTTCTGAAGTGACTTTTTGTCCTAGTTCATCGCCAGCCTTGGTCTTTTGGGAGGGGGCAGCTTGCAAACAATAGGGTCCCCAAGGGGGAGGGTCTCATTTCTCCCACATGTAGAAAACACATTTGTGGGATTTTGTGCAAGTCTCCTGACCAAGAGCCTCTTTTTACCATTCTCCTCAGAGGGAGGAGATCCCTCTGGGAACAAACAAACCTCCTCCAATGAGGCAAGGACTCCACTGCCCAAGAAACCCTGTGCAAAAAGACCCCTGAACCTGAAATCAAGCCCCTAAAGGGGATCATGGTTCAGTGGTTAAGATGTTAGCGAGGAACCCAGAAGTCCTGGAGTTGAATCCCTGCTATATCCCAGACCACACAGCAGGTTTTAGACAAGTACTACCTCTCAGTGCCCCACTTACATCTTTGAGCTCACAGGGTTGTTGTGAGAATAAATATATTAAGTAGATTGTGAGGTACCCAGAAACTACAGTGAAGGAGGCTGTAGTGGGGTAAGTTTCTCTGCTCCAGGAGGAGGGGGTTAAAAATCCTGCAAGGAGAGGAACAGTCAATAGGAACAGGTGGCTGCAGAGTCAATCAGGGCCCGGGAGCCTGTATGTACAGGAGCTGCAACCACAGTTCAGTGCAGTCTTCCCCTGGTGACTGAGGAGGATGGAGGCTGTCAGCCTGGCTGTGGGAGGCTGAACCAAGGACACATCAATGCAGACTGCCAGGGCTCACTGGGAGCCCAGACCCTGTAGGAAGGAGAGAGAGGCTTCTGGGGGTAGTGAGGATGTGGCCCAGGGGAGCTGTGGAATTGAGCTGAAGGTAGAGGTGGCACCAAGGGATGGCAGTTAGGGCCCCTGGGCCAGGTCCCTCCCTTCAACCCCAAAACACCAGTGGCAGAATTAGAGGCAGCCACTGACACAAAGTGAGCCAGCCTGGACTGGACCTCGCCCCAGAAGGGGGAAATGGCACAGAGGACTCAGACAGAGGGCTGAGGTCCTGAAAGGACAGAAAAAGATTGGGAAAGACGGAGCATTGTCCACTGGACAAGAGGGCTGTTTGAGCTATTCCTGGGTTCCATCACCAGGAGATGCCCATCCAGTGAGTCTGTACAAGTGAAACATCTATAGATGACTTATAAAGTCCTTAGATTGACAGAAGCCAGCAGCCCACACAAAGATATCATCTCTAAATCCAACATTCTATCTGCATACCTGGCTATCAACTTCCTAGACACCAGGTGTTTAGCGGGGCCCTTCTGCTCCCCCCACCCCTTAAGACCATCTGCTTCTGGCTCTAAGTCTAAGCTCCAGTACAGTAGATGCATCCTGATGCATAGCATTTCAGTGACCACAACACATAACTCTTTGCTACCAATTCCGGAGCATCTTTCGGGCCCGATTTGCTATTGCCCAATGTTTTGTATATTCATTTACATTAGTACAAAGCAAGGGTATGATGCCACCATTCTGACTAGATGGCATTTTACACCCTCTTTGCACTGATGTAAATGATTTCCCAAGGTGAAGGACAAAACAGAATCAAGTTCTTGGTATCTATGAAATTGAGAGGGATGCTCCCAGTATATACACCAAACAAATCAGCAAGCACTCTCTGAAGAATCATATTCATGTGCCACTGCCAGGAACTTAAAAGCTTTCATCATCAAAAGTTTCTCCCACAGTATTAGAAGATTCCTTCCACTGAAAACAGACGGATCCAATTTCCAGTTCATCACACTGCATTACAAACACCTCAAAAGCAACAACATTAAAAAGCCAAAAAAGGTTCGAAGTGCTGCTGCCTACCTTTAAAAAAGCGAAGAGTGTTTACTTCCCTTAAAATCATCAGTGGAATGAATTAGCACGGAGAAGATTTGTTACTCTTTAGAGATTATATACTTGTTATGAGTATTTGACTCTTCATCATGTGTTTTAGGTGTAGTATTTTTGTAAGGGCTTTTCTATAATTGTGGCAAACATACCACAATAAAAATGTCATAGTAGTTAGAATAACTTGCAGAGCATAAAGCTAACAAATGTTCAATGCTGAATCCTCAAGCTCATTAAAGTTTTTTTAAAAACCAAACTATGCTATGCTTCATTTTGCAGCCAATTACTTTATGAAAAAAACATACCACTGCAAAGTCTTAATTTCTACTAGCAAATACAGAGATATCCTTACAGGCTACGGATTGCCAGCCCTGCACTTTCAGCAAGATCTCACGGCCTTGGATCTGTGCCCCAATGAAGTACATGACATCAGCTGTGTGCTCTCTACATTTAACCTGCTAATTTCAAGTTAGGAATCTAATTGCTTAACATCAGTTTTTTTTAAAAAAGGTGACATGTTTGTGAGTAATATTGTTGGCATAGTAAACAATTAAAACCATTTATTAACTATGTCTATAGTACCTTAACCTTTTCAGTAATGCTTTACAAACCAATTCATTTTCACAAGAGCCTAATATGTTAGGGAGTTATTATTACACCCATTTTACAGAATGAGATACAGGATCAGAGTCATTAAATGACTTCCTCAAGACCATGCAAGGAGTTGGAGGCGTAACTGGGATACAACTCAGGAACTTCTGGCTTAACCCACTAGAACATGCTGCCTTTTTTGACAAGAGCAGAGTCTGTACAAGTAAGAATGACAATCATAAAATAAGAACAGAGCTGTAGACTCACTTAATCTTCTGGGCCAAATTCAGAACTCATGTTAACAAGAGAAACTCCACTGACATTAATAGTTATATTGACTTAGTGTCTAATTCATCAACCAAGAAGGTTTTATCTGAAGTTTAATATACATGACAACAACCTTTTAAACCCATTTTTACCCTTTTCTTATAAAAAGTGTTAGCATGTTTAGATATAAATTGCATAGTATTAGGCAGACATTGTTAGAGTAATTCATTCTTCCATCATTACGAAGTCATCATTCATATTTAAACAGATAATTCATATCTTTGTTGCAAATGTTTGTATCTTACACAATACATTCAGAAGTGTTTGTTGTATTTGTTTAAATGAAGTTTGGGATTGCCCAACCTTTCAATCCAAATCAACAGATTGTCCATATTTCAGATAGCCTCAAAGGGGAGAGTTTTGCCAGGAATAGAAAAAATTGCCATATTGGTTTAGTATTTTATATGTGACATGGGGTGTGTGGATCAAGCTTCCTGAGCAGAGTTTAGGCCCCAACCTTATTAGACTTAACAGCGCTTCCAAACCAGCCCTCTGACCATGTGCATACAATAACCAGGGAACAACATAAGTGGTACTCGGGCACCTAACCTTTCAAAGCATCTGAAAACTTCCCCCAAAGGCTCACGTGTACCAGCATACCCTGCACAGCCCCAGGCTCACCCACCCTGGCCCCTGCCTGAAACCCTACCAAGCTCCCAGCCCCTGCTGCCAGTGGTCCAGCCAGCTCCAGCCCCTTCCACCTCTGGCCGTAGGCTGGATCCAGCCCCCGCCACCAGCCCCGGCAGGATCTGGACCCTGGCCTCTGCTGCCACCACCTGGCAGCCTCAGGCTGGCTCCTGCCTTCAGCCCCAATGATCCCAGGTCCTGGGCCAGTTCCTGCCTTTGGCCCCGCCGGTCCGTGACTAGCCTCCTCCCCCTCTGCACCGCTCGGATTGGGGCCAGCCACTACGGGCCCTGACTCCAGGCAGCTGCTGCCATCTGCCTGAGTGTAGGGATTTAAATTTCCCACCTCTTCTCCTGCTCAGCTCCACGTGCCTCAGCTACATGCTGCAGAGCAGGAGATTTAAAGGAGCTGGCATACCTCTTTGCACCTGTGTTGCTGGCTCAGGACTTGGGGAACTGGCTTGGACACTCTGGGCTCGTGCCCCCTGTGCTCAGTACCAGCTACATCCCTGGAGTAAACTCCAAGGCCTGTCCATGTTTGAGGCCAAGAAAGGTCAGAGCCACAGTAAAAGAGACGCTGAATGACACCCAGGCAGGCGGTGATGGTGGTGAGGCTTCCCTGTACCAGCTGGAGTTAGGCTGCAGAGCTGTTGCAGGGGACCAGCAGCTGCCGCACACTGGGTAGCTGCAGGGGAGGGGAAGTGTATGCGGGATTTGCATCCCCCCAGCCTCAGGTTTGTCCCTGCTGGTACAGACCCCCCTTCCAAGGGCAGGTGGAGAGTGGGGCCAGAACTCCTCCTGTCCTCCCAGTGGGGGTGGGGAGGAAGGGTGAGGCATGAGGCAGGCACAAATGTGACGTCTGATAGCCGAGTACCAAACAATTTCTGCTAGCACTCATTGGAGAACCTGATCTGAAAAATTATGTCAACCCCTGACAGAAACAAACTGTCTAGGTACATGATTGCTCACAGCATTCAGTTAGTTCTTAAACACACATATACCTATATACAGCAGCATACACCGACAAACGGGGCTTGTGAAATAGGCAGTCTTGCAAAGTATTCATTTCAATGGGGCACTGCATAGGCACAGAAGGAGTCTGGCCCTGTGAAGGAACTTGCAGGACTGCAGCCAAAGTCACTTGCCCATTATAAAACAGAGGCTTTTGGAAATTTCTAAGAAACATTAACTAAAACTTTTCTTCTACCTGTTGAAAGATGAATGATGAGTCATCCTTATTAGAGCTGCAGCAGCCTCACCTGAGAGACTTTACAGATGCCTTAGGGAAGCAGGGCTTTACTTCCTGTTGAGGAAGAGAGCTTATCCCCTGTGTGGATTTTGTTTTTAATTGATGGAAAGGAAGGCTACTCCCAACACATTTTTTTCTAAAAGAGGTAGAGTGCTTGAGAGAGAAAATAGAGTTAAGCATTTCCTAACCACTCTAAAATGGGAATAAAACTACAAAGCTTTCGTCTGTAATTGTAGGTTGTGCTGTGTGGCGAGCAAGCTGTTATAGAATTCATACAATGATTAAGAGCTATGGGGACATGGTAAAGAGGCCAGAAAGCAAAAGTGTAGCTAGAGGTGGTTATTTGTGAGAACAGCAGTACACAGAACTCAGAGCAATTTGGGGACCATAAATGCAGAGCAAACATTTGAATATGATTTGGTTTATTTTAGACTGAGGAATTGTAAGTAATGTACTTTGTAAATAATGCACACTAGTGTAGTGCATCATCCTAGGATGTCTCCACTAACAGCCTAGAGAGAAGGATGTTTGTTTTCAGCCTTTTCCACATACAACATGGTTGAAAAGTCTGGATTGTTTTCTGTGAGAAGTTTCAAGAAAAATTGTGTTCAAACGTTTCCACGGAAAGTTGATTTCCTCAACAAAAGAAAAATTCAAAACAAGTGATTTCAAACTGAAGATTTTTTTCATTTCTTTTTGGTTTTCAAAACCAAACATTTCAATTTGAAACAAGACAAATTTGTTTGTGGAGGGGTTATTGGTTGAAAATTATCCCCCCCCCCCCCCAAAAAAATCAAACTTTTCACAACATTTTGAATTGGCAAAGCTGAACTTTTATTTTTAAAAAAATTGGACAAAAATTTCTACCAGTCTGACCCATGTGCCTGTCAGATTCTTCCCCACTTCCTGGATGAAGTCCTAATGTGACCAGTCCCTCTTCTCCTCACCCACACTCTGATGGATTGCTGAGGTTCATAATCAGCAGAAAGGGGATGCGAGTTGTGTCATGCAGATAGAGCAGAGAAAGATAAGTTCCTAACAGAGGAGGAAAATAAGATCAATAATGGTTTTTCCTATTAGCAGTCAGAAATCTTCCCCTCTTCTACCTGTGGTACAGCCCAACAATAAAACAAGGGAAGAGATTTCTCATGAGTAGAGCTGGGTAAATAATAGATTTTTCAGTTTGCTAGCAATTCTAAAAAAAATCCTTTCTCTCTCCCACCCAAAAAATGTATACTTAGCTCAAACTGACAAATGGAAGTTTTCAAAATGTTCAGTGAATCAAAAAGTCAGAAACAAAAATTTAAGTCAGGTTGAATTAAATATTTCATTTCACCCAACTTGATGTTTTAATTTCAACTTTGGGCATTTTAACAAAAGCAGAGGACAAGATTTACAAAATTGCTGGAGGAGCAAGTGACTTTTAGATCAGTGATTAGGAAACCCACTTAGGATGTGGGAGACCACATTTAAATTCTCTCCTAGACTCTACTTAATGGGGAGAAGGTTTGGTTTTCCCACATTACAAGAAAGTGCCCTAACCATCAGGTTGTTCTAATATATACTTGTCTTAGACTCTCCTGTTGAAGCTGTTCCACTTTGTACAACGATTCAATAGTAACGAAAGCAGGGATCTAAGCTTGAGTCTGCCATATCTTAGATGAGTACCCAGACCACCAGGATCCTCTCTAGATACAGATACATTAAAAGAAAAACGACAGCAACAAATCTTAATGCCCTGGACAACTGACTCAGGCTCATTCGGCTTGTGCTACAGGACTAAAAATAGCACTAGAGAGGTTGCCACTCAGGCTGGGGCCAAAGCTCTGAGATCTACTCCACTCACCAGGTTTCAGAGCCTGGGCCTTAGCCTCAGTAGGAACATCTACTATTTCAAGTCCCATAGCAAGGGCCCCAGTCAGGTGACCCAGGCTCTGAGACTTGATGCTGTGGGAGGTTTTCTTGCAGTGTAGATGTAAGCTCTCTCTCTCTCTCTCTCCATCCCATCCCACCCCCCAATGACTATTCATAGTATTCATGATTACAAGGAATAGTCACTGGGCTGGGGGAAACCATGTGGGAATGACTAGTGGTTGGGGCACGCCCCTGGGGTGTGGCAGATTGCTCTAATGATGATTTCAATATTTATACAAAGTGGAGTAGCTTCAACAGGAGAGACTGAGAAAGACCCCTGCCAGAATATCCTATACCCCCATGGCTACAGCAATTAGTGGGGTGGGGAGAGGCTCACATTCAAAGCCATTCTCCATATCAGGCAGAGAAGGGAACTGAACTGAGCCTCCCACCCCCCAGATGAGTGTCCCAACTGCTATCCTTAAAGTTATGAGACCTCCTTCCTTAACCAGATCTACTCTGGTGATTAATCAGTATCTTAAATACTCAGCCCATCACTTTTACACTGTACAGCTTAACTATTTTTTACTAGACCTCTGCAGCTTGTGTGTCTTGTCTTTATCTTACTTCAACTCTTGTAAATTCTGATAAACCAGCAATAGGGCCTGGAAGAGGAATGACAGAGGTTTTTAACCTAGTTGAGACGTAAAATAATTTTAAAATAGATTTTATGTGAGGTGTGTGGCATTTACTGAATCCATTGCCATAGTACAGCATGGTAAAAGATTTATTGGCATTTATTTGTTATGACCTCCCATTTGCAACACATCCATCCCAAACTTATACCACACCATCATATGTGTGTTTAAAGCATATACAGCCATGTAGATTATTGCATATTTCTGAAATATTTTACTGGTATTAATATAGTAGCTAACACATCCTGGTTAGCCACCCACATTTTTAGTTATTTTTGATTCAGTATGCCAAAAAGGGAACATATGGAAGAAACATCCTACTAGTACATTATAGGGATCAACTACTTCCAAATATTATATTTACAGAACTAACTGGGAATAATTTTAGCTTTGCTATCTTGGTCCAAGTGATCAAGACATAAATGTCAACAGCATGATAGTAAAACTTGGCTTGTCAGCAAGCTTCAGTCTGATATTCATCCAGGCTGATAGCACAGCTTAGCTGAACCCAAGTTACAACCACAGTGACAAGTTAATAATATTATTAATGGTAACTGTGTAGACTATCTGGCAACCAAGTATATTTTGTGCATTGAAAGCTAATCTCCTCATTACTATAAATATTCTATTTTCTATCCTTGTTTTACAAAGTTGACACAAAACTGCTTCAATATTAGAAGGTCATATTTAACATTTTGGGTTTCCACAGAGAAGAAATTATTAGTTAGAATTATATATAATGAAGAATTGTTGGAGAATGATGTCATCAAGAATTTTTCATCAGGTCAGAAGGTTTGATTTAAGAGGCTTTCATGTCTGCCTTAATTTCCAGTACCACTGTGTGTTGGCATTCTGTCTGTTTCAAAATCAGTGCCAGTAATTGATTTAAATTTGTTTTCCCAGCCTACTGGCTATCTTGATATTTTCTATAGCAGTTATATTTCATTGTAACAATGAGTTACAAACTTTTGTATCTTCAGGAGAAGTATTGTCACCAGTCTCTGTAAAACAGAAAGAGTATATTTCCTTTTCACAATGCTGTTTACAAGCAAAGGCGCACAGAATGGTTTCCTAAACATTTAAACAGTCAAAACATGGTCTTTCCATCTCCTAGTGTTTTTTGTCAAAGAGGTCAAGTCTCAGTTGAACAAGAATGCGGAGTTTGTCTAATGCTTACCTCACAAAATTAAATACACAAGAGCAGAGGACAAATAAAAATGAAGAGATGTCAAACCTGTCAATATAAAATCTTTGTAATCAGTTCTGCTTAGTTTGCCCACATAAGCTACACAAGCCTCTTAGTCAAGAAGATGTGAGACAGAGAATTAGCAAGACTTCCCCAAGATAGAGTTTGATGTGAACATATAAAAAGGACACAACCTTTTGAGGAGTAATTGGGAAAAGCTCTCCAGGTTATATTCATGCTTTTTAAAACGTTTAACTGTGAAATATATATTCCTTTTGAAAGATGATAGATTGACCTCCCAAACTGACCATCTGGGCATCAAAGATTCTGCATACTGAAGCAGAATATAAACACCCTTGTGGTGTGCTACATCAGAAAACAGAGAAATCAATGTAAAGAATTTAAAGAACCAAACTCAAACATCCCTGCTTTCTCCCAGCCAAAGTCAAGCTTTAAGGCCTGGCTATTGAGTGGTAGAGATGATGTCATTTCTCAGCTCCAGAACTCTTCCCTAGAGGCCCTTACTGACTCTCATTACTGGATCAGGCTCCCAACTCTTTATAGCATTTCCTTCTTATCACGTGCTGTGGAAGAATAATTCATTCCCCACAGATGGCACAGCTCTGTTACTCTGCAAATCCCTGCACTCCTAGACAGATACACACACATAAATTAGTGTGGCCAAGATGTTCAAGAGTGACTAGTGATTTTGGGTGTCAATTTCTGTTTGCCCAAATTGAGACCCCTTAAAAGGATCTTGAGTACTCAGTACTTTCTAAAAATAAGGCCCCTTCAAGGTGTCTCTAGCTGGCTATCCAAATTCACCAATCACTTTCTAAAAATTTAAGTATAAAATGTACAAGTGTACCCAAGTAAGGTAGGTGCTTAAGTCACTTTGGAAGATCACCCAGCCACTTCTGAAAATGTTGGCCTATAAGTATTCACATGAGCCTAGTTACAGCTGCAGATGGCTATAGGGACTGAATGTATGCGTGGCAAAGAACAGGATTTTGATCTGTTCCCCCCATTGTAATTCAGTTTTCAGTAATTCCGAGATATATTTTTCTAAGACTTAGCAGTAGCACTACTGCTCTTTTTAAACATATGTTTTTATAGGAGTACCAGCTTTCACTAAAAATAAATCTAATCAGAGAACAGGGTATAGCCATGTGAACACATGAATTAGGATTCACCTGCAAAGGAAATACCCATGGGCCTTTGGAATAGTATTACAAGTGTGTAGTAGTTATATCTGAAAGAAGATTAGAATCCTCAATCTCATTGACAACATAGGCTTCAGATCTACGGCATGCATCACTGCATATCTAGGGATTTCCTGTAATTTAATCAAAAGAGCGGCTTAAATAGTCTCTCTTGCTTAAATTCCTACTTGTCTGATTTCTGCCATCAGGGATAACCTTGCACTTGGGTTGGACTTCTATGTCTGCAAGTTGAGACTGTGGATGGAAAGAATAAAAAGTAGCAAGGATCAAGGGGCAGATCCTCACTTGGTGTAAATTGTCAAAGCGCCACTGAAGTTAATAGAGCCATGACAACTCAGCCCAGAGGATGTGTCATAATGAGGGAGGGAAGGAGAAATAACAGGCATTTGCCCTGAAGAACTGGTTCCTCCTACACTTTCTTCCAACCATTCTAAGCTAAAATACCCTGCATTAACATAACATGTGCTTCAACGCTGTCCCTGTCCACATTTCAGTCCTCCCATAAAGCCACACTGTTGCTGTGTTTCCAAAAATGAATTACAACAGTCCAAGGGAACCAAGCAGATTGGTTGCTTTATTTTAAATTCCTATTTATTGTTCTTTTTCTCTAACCTCTAGCTACCTGTCTGTCCTTAGTCTATGAGCTCCTAAGGGCAGGGACCAGCAATTTTAAATGTCTGAGGAACTTTTTAGGTGCTATGCTAAACAGATAACAAAGCATCCGAATCATAATAATAGGCCATCTCTGATCCCATCAGTTCCTCTCCTCTCATGACCATTAAGCCAAAACTTTTGAAAATTTGAGGAAGTAAATGCTAAAAATGGCCCATTTGCCTTCCACTCCCATCTTCATATAGGTCATAGTGTCTTAGAGTGAGAGGGTATCATTTTTTAGCATTTTACAATATTTTTAGGATTATACAACTAATATGTAAAGTCATATACATTTAGCACATAAATCTTATCCTAATGAAATAGTCTTTCCTTCATATTTGAAATATTGCAGGCTGGATTATAGAGTTTAGGGAATTAGAAACTAGTTTTAAATGTGAGAAAGGACTTAAAATAAGGCCTTAAGTCACCTTTAAAGAGAAAGTATTAATGTGCAAATAATTTTCTTTATTCAAGATTTTTTGACCTACCTTTGAAAATTTTTAATAATAGCTTGAGTACTGTTATATATTTAATAAACTAAGAAGCCAAGTAAAATATTCCTTGGGAAATTGCTCCTTACTCATATATAGGAATTTTCTGCTGTGGATTTATTTACTTAAAATAATGGATCCCAAGCTAAACACCCTTCTACATGGGCTAATGTGGGTTGCGTACATTTCCCACTGAAATGTTAATGGTGACTCAGTGAATTCCACTGTCTTCTTGGAAGGAATGACCGAGTTTGACTATGCTCTGTAAAAAGTTAGTGTGTCCAGAGATATCTTTCTAATAATTAGGAATAAGTACTGAGGCCCAGATCTTCAAAAAAACCAAACAATGGTATTAGGCATCTAAATCCATTTGAGGAGCTGGTTCTGAATGCCAGAAACATAGGCATCAGAATTTTTTTTTTTAAATGATAGTAATTGGTAGAGCCAAATTTGATAATAAATTTATTTTCTATAAATGCTCCAGCACAAAGATTCATTCAAAATGTTAGGCATTGATAATGGGCATTGAATTGCCAAAAAAATTATCTTTCATATGCACCCTCCCAATAGCTCTGTTTTTTGTTGTTTTTTTTTTTAAAAAGAGGGGGGGGGGCCAGGGGAGGAAAGAAAGAAAACTTGCAGATATTGTACCAGACACAAAGAAGCAGCAGCTTGAACTTGCCGCAGTAGCAGAAAAGGAGTATCCACACTCTGACGATATTTTGGCCTACTGTAAGATACTGATTAATAATATTCATGATCACTTCCCACAATGTTAGTGCATTACACCAGGATATTAAAGAAAATGAGAGCTGTACAGTATTCAAGAGACTATTTAGAATTGCAAAGCAAACTATTAATGGATAGTCTCCTGAATACCAAACTGTGCTGTTAACTTCCACAATCTCTCCAACCCCCTCGTTGGCCTACTAATCACCTGCAGTTGTAGAAGCAATATACCAACCTCTAGCTCCCTCTCCTGAGGCCAAATATCCACTTCTAGAAAGTGAAATACACCCACAGTGGGGAGCATATACACAAGTTTCTTCACACCATTTAAATTCCACAGTAGGATTGCACAAGAACCAGCTAAACATGAGATTTCTGCACCACAGAAAGTGATTCCAGGTCAGTGTATAATGGAGGTTTGGAAATTACATTGAGAGGGGTCCACAAGATTCAAGACAAATCCTATTGCTCCACTATCCTGTGCGGGAGTAGCAACTAAAGAGAGACTGAGTTCTAGCCCTATCTCTGCCTGCACTTTAGCTGGTAAATTGCATCCCTAAAACCTCATTACTCCAACTTCATAAAAAGGAGGAGGAGATGGGGGGAAGGGAGAATTTCACTAATATAGCATTTAGTCTACTTTAAAAAACCTATTCTTGCTACCAAATGCATGTTTTCCTAAACTATAAAATAAAGCATTCCCATCGCCACTGCGTATAAACAGTCCCTTCTAAAAATCTCAAAGCCCACAGAAAAGGCTAAAAATAGAACAGGCTCCTCAGTAAAGAAGAGGTCCACGCTATGTTAGAACTATTTAAGCAATGATTATCTGAAAAGAGCGGGGATATTATCATGTGCATTTTGAGTTCTTTTTAGTTTCTCAGCTTCATTTTAATATTGGCCCACTTTGCTAGCCTTTGCAACACAAGTTGTAGTACTATATTTTCCTCTAACTTCTTTTTCTGGAGCCTCATTGCAGGCAGTCTGGCTTCCAGCTCCTGGAGAAGAGCTCTCTAGGTCAGATGACAAGATGTTTTCAGGAGAGGGCTCTAGTGCAGGACTACAGTGACCTTCATGGCCCAGAGTAAGGGGTTTCTCTTTAAATGGGCTTTTGCTCAAATTTCCAGAATGCCATTTAAGAGATGTTTATCAACAAACAGCAACAACTGTTGGACAGAAATAGTAGTCATTTCTTCACCCTGTATTTGTGGTATTACTCATTTTCTACCATGAGAGGCAAACTCTGTTCTTTATTGCACCAACATAGCTCTGAAATATTTCTGTTGACTTTAGTGTGTTTACTCCAGATTTACATGGATGTAAATAAGAGCAGAGTTTAGCCCTGCATTTTTTAAGAATGTGAGGTGTCCATACATTACAGCAAGGCACACTTCGTATGCCTTCATACATAAATTCAAACAAAGATTATGGCTCCTCCTTCCATAAGCCTAAAGAATACTCTCCCATCAAGAAAATCACTGTATCACACCATGCATACAATATCATATTCCACTGATAAGCAAATAAGAAAGAATATAAATGTTAGAAGATGTTTAGAGTGGGCATGCACTAAATTATTACTAATGCTCTCACGCCAGACAATGAAATGGAAGCGTCATTAAGCGTCCCTAACAGATGGTTCACAGAGACATTTCGTTGAAAAGAATCAGTGTAGCTTCTTCAAAAGAAAGAGACCAGAATATTCCCCCCCACCCCCGCCCTTTTATTCCCATATGGGCCTTAAATAGGAATTTGACATTTTAAAAATGTATCAATGACGGAGTGGGGAAATAAAAACCTATTTGAGAGGTACCTGTTATAATGACAATGTCAATTTTTTTACTCTCTTCGATCTCATATTTTTAATTAATTTAATCTTTTAAAAAAATACTATGATTTGGGCTGCCTAACTTTGCACCTAAGAATTACAGAAAATGTGCAATATTAGAATAAAATGTTTGGTTTTTTTTAAAAGCTACAGAGCTAATCTTTGGTTTTCTGTAAACAACGATAATTTATTTTTCTAATATTTTTTAGAATACCTTTGAATGTATATTTTAAAGTACAAGGTCATCTTTCATGTACCATTCCACAATGAAATTGCCACCCAAACTGGCAATTAAACATTTGATCCTGACAGGGTAAGTCAAATGCCTATACTTCTCCCCATGCCAATCACAATATCATATTTACCAAATTTAAAAGAAACATTTAACAAACTGTATTTCAGTTGTGTTTTAAATATAACATACAACAGTTTTAATAACTTTAGTATTAACCTTTCAAAACAATAGAATCTGTTTTAAACATGCTAAGAACACGGCCCATTTCAGTAACTTCAAATGAAAAAAAAAAAAAAAAAAAAAGATAGATGAATATAGAACTCCAAAAACATGGTTGTATAACAGCTGCCCAGAGGTGCATAAGAGGGTTGCAATGAATTCTGTTTTTAGTTAATCATTTTTATGCTGACATGCTAATCCACACATTTTTGGAGAGACTGGTTGGGAAGGCTGCAGAGGTAAACAAAGTGCTTTGTATTGCTACTATGATGACCTCTACTGGTCAATTTGCATGGGAAGCATTGCTCCAAAATGGAGCTGGTATATCCCTAGCGTGAAAAGTGCTCTCACGGTGTGGATCTACATCATAGAGATCCATCTCTTGCAAGGCTGGGGCAGTACCCAGTCCAGGAGATGTGATTTTTGGTAGGGTGAGGAGAGGTTTTAAGGGATCACATGGATAGAATCCTGGCAGGAAACAGAGTTGAAAGCTTTAGACCTTCTGCTGAAGTCAATGACAACCTTCCTATTGACTTCTGTGGTGCAGGATTACGCTTTAAAATATTAGTTCTTAGATGGATGGAGCTTCAGGGGTCAGCCAACATCCAGATAACAGTTGTTTAGGAGTTGTAGCAAGGGAGGGACAGGGAAGGATGGCCCAAACCCACGGTGGGTGGAGCCAGAGCCATCCTAACCATCAGACCAGAAGTCAGGGGGCAGAGCAGGAAGTATAAAGGGAGCGACCAGGCAGGGAATTCAGTTTGGGCCAAGCTGCCAGAGGGGGAAGAACATCTCTCCCCTCCTACAGGAGCCTTGGCTGAACCACTAACCAGCTGAGGAGCTGCCTGAGACCTGGAGGACCTGCTGGGGCTGCCCACCGCTGCTCACTTAGAGGAACTGCTGGTGGCCTGGGCTTCTGAGGAACTGCTGGAGCTGCCTGCCGTGGATGTCCCAGAGGTGCTGCCTGCTGCCAGTGACCTGGAGTTGCTGCCAGCTGCCTACATCTGGGAGGAAAACCTGCCTGGGTGTGACTTGGAGGAGCTGCTGTCTGCCAACAGCCTCAAGGAGTCAGGAGGCCTGTGTCCTCCTTCCCACACCATCCCTGGGGTGATTTCTTGACCCTGACCTATAAGCCTTGCTCAGGGCTCACAGACTACTTGCCTGTCCCACCTGCCAGAGGGCCAGGGTCCTTGAATCGCTGACTTACCCTGCAGAGGGCTGGAGATTGATTTTCTGCCCCACCTGCTGGAACCTATAGACTGCCCACTCATCCTACAGAGAAGCAGCCTATTCTCCTTGTCCTACCCTAAGGGTTTGGGGACAATAGTCAGTGTATTTGCCCTGTCTAGGGCCAGAGACTGTACACCCCGGTGACCTGTGGAAGGGGCCCAGCGCCCAGGTTAATTTCCTATTGTTCAAGTCCTTGGCCACTGGAGCACAGTAACAAGGAGGTGTGGCCTACCTCCCAGATGGACAGGGAGGGCAGGCCTGATGCTCTACAGAGATAATTTTTTGTAGTTTTTATGTTTCCCCACTGCCCCAACAAGAGGGCGCTCTATGCGGTGTGTCACTATATGTACAGTCACCTCCATTCAGCGGTACCTATGAGTTCATTGAATGTATAAACAATGGATGTCACTGAGACATCAGCAGTTTTCTGGCACAAGAAATCATCTAGTGCTGTGCTGGGCTAGGCTCTGAAGATGTTATGAAATAGTAGCCAAGTTGATTTTTGCCTTGCTGAGAAATTCAGCAACAAGGAGCTTGCAGCTGGGCTCAACTCTTGCTAATCCTATCAGTGCAACATGTGAGAAGAGTTCAGGGTCCAGAGCCTCATTTGCTGGGTGAAGAGTCATGCTCTATTGAACAGGGGGTTTTCAGGGACATTGGGCCATCTTCATCCTTGGTCTGATGCCATGGATTTCATAGTAAGCCTGGAAAACTATAATTCACAAAAATATTTGGCTGAATGGAGTTTGTTGTCACTGCTGTCTGGCCTCCCTACCTGGAGTGCTGGTAAAACAGACAGTGTACCTCTGGGTTCTTAGCTACCTCAGCTCACCAGCTGATTCCCAAAAGTAAAGGGCTACACATACACCAAAGAGGCTTTGAACTTCTGTTTTACCCACAAAAAGGTTACCATCCAGTTCAGGAGAAAAAAAAAAAGCCTATAGTGGGGTACTTAAAGGAAGTGCAGCATTGTGATTTTTTTCCTAGCTACAGAAATTCCTATGATCCCATCTGTGGGCTCTGCTGCCTTTACTGAAGCAAATCTCCCGCTGGTATTGAAATATGACTTCAGACTTGGGCCTTCATACACTTTTCACTAGTGTTCACAGCTCATTGTACTGAATAACTTCTGCACAACTCTTTAAACACCCTATGTATCAGCTTTTATGAAATATGAGGGGCATAAGGAATCATTTATATTAAAAATATAATGTTGTATTTGTAGTCCTTTAAGGATCTAACTACAGAGGCATTGTATTCTGAACAGAGGTAACATAGGTTTATTGAGCCGTGTGTGCGCATTATCACTTTTGAGCACACCCCAGAGTGGATGGGTTTGAAAGACTATAAATTGCAGTTTGCAGAATAAAAACGTTTTCTGGCTGGTTAAAATTATGTCTGGGATTGCACTCATTTTAATTATACACCAGAGTAACTAATGACACATCAGCAAACATTTAACTACCAATTCTGCATTCCTCCTGCAGTTAGAAATAACTAACTACAACAGGCAACTTCTCCTGCTTTCCTCTGCACACAGACATCAACCCCATTTTCTGACCAGGAAAATTACTCCCCCAGACTCGGGCTATTAGAGAAAACAGTATTTTAGACATTGTCACAACCACAGATGCTTTATTAGCACCAGTTCCCTATAGCATGCAAATCAAAAACTTAGCCAAGCTCCCCTTTAAAGGAAGGTTAATTTTTGTTGTGTGTTGATGGGGGATCTAGGACTGTTTTGATAAGTTAGTTGAGAGACACGTTCATGGATACCTCCCCGTACTCCAAAATACCCCTCTGGAATTTGTGACACCTTTCCACCCCAACTCTGACTATTAAGGAGTTCTCCTACCTGAATTCAGGGAGGAGGTTTGGCTGCAGCCCATAGAAAGCTGCGGAGAGCGTCACTAGCCATCCGGGTTTGTAATTCCCATTCTCGCACTCCAGGTAGGGGGAGGACCATTTGATATGGTTCTTATCAGCCGCGTAGCTGTCCCTCTTCTTCCAGCTGCTCTCCAAAGTTTTAGAGCCTGGGTTTAGGACCTTCCTGTGCAGGTGTGGCCTCCACTTGCGCTTCAAGCTGTGGAACCACTCAGTTTCGATCGAGGCGTTGGCTAAACGGTGAGCGGTGGAGGACAAGTCCTGCAGAAAGATCTGGGTTTCCTGTCGGCTGGCCTGGAGGAAGACCTGGGGAGCAGACGACAAGGGCTCCACATTGAAAGTGATAGCTGCTCTGGAGATGTTGGGGTTCCCTTCCAGGAGGCTCCTGATCAAAGCCTGGTACCAATCCCTGTCCTCCTGCAAGTTCTGCTCCCGGGATTTATTGCTCTGGAGGATCATGCTCAAGAAGTTGGTGGCATGGAGGAGCGTGTTCAGGGCACCGTGCAAAGAAGGGTGAGCAGTGACGAGGCGAGACTTCCCAGCCAGGCTGGCCAGCTCGTACCTCCTGGAGCAGTTGGCCCGCCCCAGTTCCCGGGAGTCCCCAGTGTAGAGGAAGGAGGCCACGTTTTGGGGCACCTCTTCAGTGAGCCTCTGCGCCAAGATGGTGCTCTCCGTGGACCTGCTCCAGGGCGCTGGTGGAGGATCCTGGCTCTTGATGTTGTAAATTGGCTGTTTCCCTGGCACTGCTTTCTCTCTGGGCCGCCCTTGGCGGGCTCCGTCCCCGAACCCCAGGCTGGCAAGGAGCAGGAGCGAGAGAAGCAGGGGCCCAGCCATGTCCTCTGAGCGCCAGGCACGGCGAGGACCGGGCTCTCCCCGCGCCAAGGTGCAAGGCAGCGAGCGGCGGCGGTCGCGTGCCTCGGCGAGGCAGCTGCAGCGGAAAAATTGAAGTCACCTGTGGCGGTGCCCACAGCGCGCGGCGCAGGGGGCAGCGCTGGGATTACGCAGCCCGGCTGCCAGCAGGTTGCAGCCCCTCCAGTGACGGGGAGAGGCTATAGTTAGCCGGCTTACGTCTCCATCCCCCTGCCGCCGCCGCTTTCCTGGAGGGGGTTCAGAGCGCTGCTGCACGCCCAGGCTGCCGCTCTCTCAGCCGAGCGAGAGGCAGCTCCTGTCCTCCCCGCCGGGCACACGCGCATCCTTCGGGCATGGCGCGGACGGGGCGGGCGGCCACAGGGCTGGGTCCTTTCGGCCCGGCTGGTTTCTATGGAGCGGGCGCCAGGAGCGCTCGGGTTCCCCAGCTGAGACCCACGCTCCGCCCTCTCCCGGCTGGGGAAGCTGCTCGCTAGGCGGCTCCCTTGTTACCGCTGGCGCCTTCCCAGCCCGCCCTCCGAGGGGCACGCCCGCTGTCCCGCTCCCTGTATGGCCGGGCGGCCTGTCAGTCACCCGAGAGCCACTGGCGGGCCGGGGGGAAGGCGCTGTCCAGTGCTGGGCAAGGACGCGGCTGCGGCGCTGCAGGGGACCGGGAGCCCGTTTTCCTCGCTGACAGCGGGGCAGCGCCCTGCCCCTGCTGGGGCGAGTGGGGGCGGGCGGCCGCGGCTCAGCCTGCAGCTGCGGGGCCAGCCGAGCCGAAGGCGGGAAATTGAGGAGGGGTCTCTTCACCCCGCGTTCCCCCGGCTGCCCACCCTGCCGCGGGGGGTGAGCGAGGGGAGCCGGCGAGACCCGGGAGGGCGGCTCTCTCTACCCGCAGAGGAGGTTTCATGAAGGATGCTGTGTTTTAACTAGGTGGGGAGAGTCATAGATGAGTCTAACAGAGACATCTGCTGGATGGGCTCAAAACTATACCACTGCTCCCTTGGCCAAATGAGACGCTGTGCTCAGCTGTAGGGTCGGGAGAAGAACGGGAGGGTGGTTGCTGAGCAGGGGCTCAGCACCCTTACAAATACCTTAACTCTGAACAGAGGGGAGAGAGGTCAAGCTTTGGGGGAAAGAAAGCTGCAATTCACACTCAGGGCTATCTGTCTGGCCTGCCTGGCTACTGTTGAGAAGAGAATCTTCTTGTCATTCTCCAGTGAAGTATATTCCTCATTAAAGCATGATCATAGCAGTGGCTAGGAAAAGGTGGAGAGTTCATGGCAGGGCCACTGTATCTTCTTTTCAGACAGATATTTCCATGCACTGGAATCCAGCCTTACTACTAGCGTAGCACTGGGAGACTTCCAGTCCAGTGTAGATTTGATTGAGACCACTGCATTCACTTTAGTTATAAAAATAAACAACTTCTGCTTCTAGGCCTTCAGCTGTTACTACCAACCCTTTTCCCGCTTGCTGACAATGTGCCTGTTTCTATACTGCTTCTTAACCTTGATTTGCCTTCCAATATCTATTTGTCTAGCCTTAACCTCATTCAAACTACTCCTGTAAAAACACTGCTGCAGCATTATGATCAACATTAAAAAAGCACACAGACAACTGAGCCATGTAGATGTATGCATGCCTAACTGAATAACCCTGCAATCATATTTCTGTAACCTGTATTCTTCCTTGCCTCTCCTTCTGTGGTCTTTTATTCTCCATTCTTCTGTTAACTCCATAATGCCAGCTCTGAGTTCACTCCCCCAAAATAAATCCTTTAATTCAGTGGTTTGCAGAGCATTTGCTTTTGGTCCATAGAATAGAATCATAGAAACTGGAAGGGACCATAAGAGCTCATTGAATCCAGTGCCCTGCTCTCCTGGCAGGACAAAGTACTCTCTTAAACCATCCCTGACAGGTGCTTGTCTAACCTGCTCTTAAAAACTTCCGGTGAAGGAGATTCCACAACCTGCCTAGGCAACTTATTCCAGTGGTTAATCACCCTAACGGTTAGGAATTTTTTCCAAATGTCCAACCTAAACCTCCCTTGCTGTAATTTAAGCCCATTGCTTCTTGTCCTATCCTCAGCAGTTAAGGAGAAGAATTTTTCTTCCTCCTCCTCGTGACAACCTTTTAGGTACCTGAAAACTGTTATGTTCCCTCTCAGTCCTCTCTTTTCCAGACTAAACAAACCAAGCACTTTCAATCTTCCCTCATAAATCGAGTGTTCCAGACCTTCAGTCATTCATGTTGTTCTTCTCTGGGCTTTCTCCAATTTGTCCAAATCTTTCCTGAAATGAGGTGTTCAGAACTGGACACAATACTCCAGTTGTGGCCTAATCAGGGCAGAGTAGAATGGAAGAATTACTTCTTGTGTCTTACTTACAATACTCCTGTTAATACATACCAGAATGGTGTTTGCTTTTTTTGCAACAGAGTTACACTGTTGACTCATATTTAGCTTGTGTCCACTATGACACCCAGATCCATTTCTGCAGTGTTAAGGTGCTGTTATGAGCACCCCATAAACTGGCCGCCACCTCCCTTGTGATATAAAGACATAGAAACTGTTTCTCCTCAAGTCACGTAGAGAAACTGTTTATCAGATACTCTTCCCAGGTCACATACCAGATACTGCCCCCCAGGTCATGTAAAGAACTCATGGCTGCTCTGCCCCCCCCCCCCCAGGGGTGTAGAAGGCTCTGACCCGGAACCTAAAGAGCTGGTGAAAATTCCTTTGCCCAAATACAAATACGGATAGGAGGAACCGGGCAGCCCCTCGCCCCAAAATTCCTGCTGCAGCGAAATCTGGCCAATCACAGCCCTGAGCAGGAAGCCGTGGCCTGGGCCATAAAAGCTTCCATGCCACATGGAGCACGAGAGAGTCTCCTCGAGTTAACTGCTAGGCCTGATCACCCTGCAGTAGGAGTTCCCCCGAGAGTGCCAGCCCGAGTCGATTTCAACCTCCGCCTTGAGACGTTATGCTGTTGTTAATCACCTGCCTGATAGTCATGGTACGTATGTGAACCCGAATTACCCCCCCACGTTTACTCCTCATGATTGAATGTGAATAATTCTTCTACCTCAGTTTTAACCCTAGGTATTACAATTGGTGTAGGTTTGGGGATTATTGTTATGTTTATTGTTTATGTATTGGACTCTGTGTTGTTATACTTTATCTCTGAATTATCAAAAGAGTCCAAGAGGAGGGTTTATTCTAAAGGTTTATTTCTGTGTAACTCATGATATGCTAAACTGTGAAGTAATCACCTGGGGCTATCTTGTTATCTGTGAAGCTGACTTCTGAGTTTAGTCCAGCAAGCAGCCCCACTGTTAACCCTTTGCGTCCCAAAGAGGGGACTAATAAAGTTTATTATTTTTGGCCACCACTTTAAGTTTCCAGGAGCCTTCCTTCTCCCATCCTTTACCCACTGCGGACATGCAGTACTTCTTCCTAGGCAGTCGTTGCCCATTTTGTTTGTGTACAATGGATTATTCTTTCCTAAGTGGAATACTTTGCACTTGTCTTTATTGAATTTAATCCTATTAACCTCAGACCATTTCACCAGTTTGTCCAAATCATTTTGAATTGTGATCCTATCCTACAAAGCACTTGCAACCCTTCCCAGCTTGGTATCATTGGCAAACTTTATAAGTGCACTCTTTATGCCATCATCTAAATCATTGATGAAAATATTGAACAGAATCTGACCCAGAACCAATCCCTGCGGTACCCTGCTCATTATGACCTTCCTGCATGACTGTGAACCTTTGAGAACTACTCTCTGGGAACGGTTATCCAACAAGTTTTGCACTCATAGTAGCTCCATCCAAGTTGTACTTCCCTAGTTTGTTAATGAGAAGGTGATGCAAGACCATATCAAAAGCCTTACTAAAGTCTAGATATACCACATCTACCATGTCCCCTCTATCCATGGAGGTCTGATAGATCACATGGCTTTCCTCCTTATTAAAAGACAGCTAAAATGCATTTAAAACACTGTTAATGTTACTTTTCCACATAAACAATCCCTGTATTTACCACAAGGATGTTATGTGAATAGGAATGGGATTCTAATCCAACAAAAATATTTAAACATGTGCTTAACTTTATGCACTGACTTTGGTGTACCATGCATATGCTTAAAATTTTATTACTAGCTCAGTGCTTAAGAAAGGAAGCAGTTTGCAAAATTATGCATTAGCAGAGAGGTGGTCCATGACACACCCGCTATTAAATTTCAGTCCACCTTAGTTTAATCTAAAAATCTGTTTGGAAATTACAATATAATATCAGAAAATGACTAGTTAAATAGGGTCCATTTTATCACTTAAATTCTTATATACATAAAGATACTGTAGCAGGAAGGGCTGATTATGCTTAGTGGTCAGCTCATGGCCTTAGTTTCGGTCAGCCTAGTCATCCCAGAGGGGGCACTGACTGCAGCCTCAGTCATCCTCATTTGTTCCAATTTCTCCTCAGAGCTCAGTCACTACAAAAGAGCAGGGTGGATCATGTAGGGAGACCCAGGTCTTCCCATTCCACTGGGTCCCAACCAAAGTCCCTAGCAGTTCATCAGAGTATCCAGCCCAGTTACTGAACTATCCTAACTTATGTTTCCTCCTGGGTCACTTCCTACCAACTCAGGAGCAACTTAGTTTTAGGTATGGACACTGGCTTAGCAGATTCTCCTCCCTCTGTTAGTGTCTTCTTTAGTCCATTACTCCTCTTAGGGCTTTCAACTCCAAAGAAAAGGTAATGTGGGAAGATCTAAGGCTCTTTTCTAAAGCAATCTTGACAAAGTTGTTGACACTCCTGCCACAGCTCTCAGCATCAGTTTTACTTCCTGGTGCTACACACAACTCATTCTCATTTCTCCAGGGCTCCAATGTCCTTTTAAACTCTTCTTCCACTGGCACCTGGTAAGGGGTGGGACACTCCTGTGACAATGGCAGACCAGATCATGTCAGAGTGTACGCAGGCCAATTCTCTTGTGTATTAGTGTAGATCAAAGAGATTGTTAAACATATGGTGTATTGTGTTTACACTTTATAGAACCAATAGGATATTATGTGCATTGTTTTCTCTAATCTGTATCCTGTTATGATGCAGCAGCAACACTGTAAATACCTCTGTGACTAAATAACTCATCAGACATCAAATAAGCCTTGGGAATACTAGCAAAGGTCTTTATCAGAAAAAGTGTTAATGCCAAAACAAATGGCCATTGCGTAGGATGACTAAAAGTCAGAGATTCAAAGTGCATTCCTCATGCATCATCATCAAAGGAAAGGCCCAGATGGGTAGAGACACTATCAGTTTGTGTTCTGTCAGAAGAAGTTGTAAATATGGATTCAAGGAAAGATCCTTCACCACTTGACTGTTTGGACTCTTATAGAGAAGTGCACCAGATGCCGAGATCCCCAGAGACAATCTGGGTGATCTGAAAAGACTTTTGGGAAACTGGCAGTGTATTTTATCAATACAAACCATGATTCCCATGTGCATATATTTTACATGCTTTAGCTTCTCAATAACTCTCATTTCCTTTTCCTAGCTAACATCGTCTTTGGTGTACAAACTGAAGTATCAATTGATCTGGGGTAAGTGACTGGTCTCTTACTACTGCGAGAAAACAGATGTGGTGTTATTTTAGGTTTAGGTGAGTTTAAGTGATCTTTTATCACAAAGTCCAGTTTGTCTGGAGATAGGCTGGAGAGTCTAAGGGGATTTTCTGACTTCATGGTAAAATTGGTATAGTGATCCAGGAGTTCACATTTGTGAATTGGTGAAATCTAATTACAGAACATGCCACCAGTTTGGGGTGTGTATCCTGTTTTTTGACAGTCTGCCCTGAGGTAGGTGCTCACAGGTGTGACCCACTCCAGATATAGTGACATCTCCATATCCCAGTACTGCTCTACTCTTCTCCACCCCCTCTTTAATGTGGGTCCTGTAGACCCTTTCACACACACACACACACACACACACACACACACACACACACACACACACAGAGGAATCGATGGTATTGTTGTCATGCAAAGTATTATAGGATCTAATTTTGAAATAATGATAAAAATATATACCTGCTCCTAAATCACACTGTCACAATAGAGTTATTTGCAAATAAATTAAAGGAAGATTCACATTAATATAGCTAAATGTAAATTAACTTTGGAGCCCATTTTTCCCTAATAATGTAAAACATGTAATCTTTGTTAAACATTCAACTTTAATATTATTAGCATACATGTAGCTGATAGGAAAAATTGTAACTTTTAAAATTTTCCTTTCAGCAGGCAATGTGAATGCACATTAATAACCTCAGTCAAGAATAATTTGCATGTAATTAACTTCCCCACATGTGTATCTCTGTGATTATTTTGAAATGGCATATATTAAGAAACTCAAACTTCTGTGTTTATAATTTTAACCAGAAGTCTACATGTTCAAAACTTCTGCAGGAACAAATATTTATAGGCTTGCTTATTACAGAGTGCAAGTGAGAAATAGTCATGCCTGGGCACTCCTAAAGGCTGACTGGGTACATACAGAATATGTGTGCACCAAAAGAAAGTTGTGGTAAATGAGCTGCACTGTAGATATGTCACTGGTAATAGGCAGATACAGCCTGTTTTCAAAATTGCACAGGATTGCCCGACCCATGGCAGACAGAACTAAGTTAGCCATTGTTTAGGCAGGTGCAAAGTCAGGAAGTAGTGATGGAGGTGAATTCCCATCAGATAAAAATGGCTTTGATAGCAGCCAACTATATTTCGTAAAAGAAATCAAGAGAGACACAATGTTAAACAAAATGCTTCTTTATTTATATTGCCCTTGACTGCTCAGACAATTGATTTCAGACATGTGTAAGATATAACAAAAAGCCAGGGTTGGGCTAAGCAGAGTAGACCACTGTTCTCCCTTACCTTGCTCAATGACCCTTCTCACATTCATTTGGCAGCCAACTTGTTCTTTGCATGTACACCAGGTGCCTTCCACTTCTTATCACAGTCCTGCGACTACTCTTCACCTGACCCTCTAGTCTAGCCAGTAGTACCTATCACTCATCCCCCTTTTCCTTCCTTTCACAAACACCTCCTCTGGAAACTTGCTGAGGAGGCAGAAATTTGCCATGAGCAAGAAGCAGAGGGAGGTAGAATTGATAGAATATGGCCCCAGGCATCAGCATGAGCTCATTTCCCAACTCAGGGACAGTCAAAAACAATAGGTAGTTCTGCTATTTCATTGTTCTGTGTTTTCTACCTTCTTTGTGGCTGCATGGGGAAAGGTTAGCTGGGAGTCTGTCTCACTGGTACTGCCACTTCTGTTGCTGTGCTATGGAATACAGCAACAAAAGAGGATTCAAAGAATTACTGCAGGCATCTTAGGCCTGCTCCCATAATGGCATTGCTTCACAGCACAGTTAGGAAAAGTTCAAAATAAGACGCAAACAGATTTTAAGCCATTAGAAGGACACATCTACTTGTTGCTTTATATTATAACTATCCTTGAGGCACCAATGGGGAAGGACCAACAGACTGCTGCAGCAAGAGTGGACAGATACAAGGCACCTAGAGCATGGAAGAGTTTATTCTAGATCTTCTTAGATTGGCCTTGGAAAACCAAAGAAAAGGCTACCGTGTGATATTTCTAAGCTCTTGATGGTATATAGTGTCAACTGTTAGAAGAAGGAAGAAGGATCAGGTACACTAAGGAGAAGAATGAGTATATGGTGCCTTTAATCACAATACTTGTTCCCCTTACACATCCAACCTAGCAGGAAGTAGCCATGACCCGCATGGACCCATATAAATAAGCCCAGAATACAGGGTTCACAAGACATATGTATTTCCTAATATGCTAAATACAATATACATAATGCAACAGGTGGATGCATAATACAACAGGTTACATCATGCCTAAATCTCTACATGGTTTCAGATCATACTTAATATACAGCATACAATTAACTCGCCCTTGTTTGTTGTTTATGCAGCATTTGGGTACCAAATACAGTTCTGACCAATGAAATGTTCAAAGCTCCTTTGCCCCCTCTCTTACCTGGCCCCGCTCAGTCTGTAAGTAAGTAAGGTTAATGGCTTTCTAGCAGGGCCATCACAATAAACTGTTTTTGCTCAACTTTGAATGGATTTCACTCAACTTTCCTTTGTTAGCTGTATATTGGTGCTTTGCAGCCAAGCTGTCTGTTTACAGCTTAGAGTCTGAACCTGAAAAAACAGGTTTGATTTCTAATAATTTCCAATGGCCAGCAACTCAGATATTATAAAACATAAAATTCCCTACATCAACCTTAAATCATTTAATTTTAAATTATGGGCAGATTCACAAGTGCACCAAACCAGCACAAAACTATCAGAGCAAACCAAATAGTCAAGCTGGCCTTCATTATCACCAGGGTGGCCAAAAGCAGCCAAATGGAACTGGTCAATCTGGCCCTTAATTTGTACTTGATGTGTTGACTTAGATGGTTGTGTTAATGAGACTGGCACAATGAGAGAGGGAACAGGAAGAGCTAAGTTCCTGAGTCCAAATAGCTCAGTGCTTTCAGGTCTTCCCCTAGACTCTGATCTTATTTTCTCCAGCAATGCAGCCTCAGTGTACAGCAATGTTGGGATAGCAGTGCTAGACCCTTTCAAGCATTGCTGCCCAAACTAGCATTTAGCCAAGGAAAGCTGTTGGATCTGAGCCAGATAATTTGGCAATGAGAACCCAGTCTCCCTCCAACTGCTGAGTCATTACAACCAATAAAGTTGTTGCATGCAAATAGTTGCAGAGGAAGAATTGTAATTGGTTGAGTTACCTCTGATGTCATAATGGCCTCTATTTAAAAGTTATGTGAGCCGTTGATCAAAGCCTGACTGTAGCCTATATAAACATAGCAATTAGCTATACAGTCATTAATAACTTAGTATAATTACAACCTACTTCGAATATAGCCTGTGCAAGAGCTTTCAGTTAATTTTAAATATATGGAAAGTTTGATCTGAACTATTGCACTTTTAAGATTATGCAGACAAAGAAAAGTCTGACAAAGATGTGAAATTTCTTAAAGTGCCCAACTTTTAATTAATTTTAGCTCAGACTAATTAACAGGTGTACTTGTAAATTCTCAGCAAATTCATTCTAAGCTTGAAGAGTAAGTGCAGTGAATTTGAAGATGATATGCTGTATTTTCTTGCAAAACGGAGTGGTCAGATCCCTGTTGTAAGTGCAAAATGGAACTCACCTATAAAGTTAAGAACAGCACCTCCATAACTGACATAATGGAATAGTTTCAATGGGCCAAACTGATACTAGAAATGAATTTTGTACCAAACCCACCCAAATACACATATAATATATACATAATATGTACATACATAATATATACATATCAGGGCCCTGCCCTGCAAGTATTTATTACCAGGTGAAGTGCTTATTACCCTCTTTAGTCTCTTTGGCTATGTCTACACTTGCAAGTTAGGTTGACTTAAGGAGGCTTAAGTCGACCTAACTTAGTCCCTGTCCACACCATGCTTTCATTAAGTCGACTTAAGAAATTCCTTAAGTCGACTTAATGAAAGCTTAGGTCGACTTAATAAGAACTGCCGGTTAGGTTGACCTAACCCTTAAGTCGACTCCTTAGGTCAACCTAAGAACAGTGTGGACATGGATTAACCCTTAAGTCAACTTTATTAAGTTGACTTAAGGGCAGTTAGGTTGACTTACTAAATCCCCGTTCAGAGTAACCACTTTGTTAAGTCAACTTAATAAGGTCGACCTAACTTTTTCTAGTGTAGACATAGCCGTAGAATTCAGTGGATCTGGTCATGGTAGAAAGTATCTAGAATACTTGTATGTTTGGGCCCTAAGAACTCATTTTGAGTAAGAGTTTCTGTTGACTATATAAAACACAAAAGCTAATCTCAGGCCTGGTCTATACTATGGGCCTAAATTGGCAGGAGATATGCAATCTGCATGCTGCAGTATGCGTATCTCTCGCCGACTTAGTTACTCCTACTTACCACGCCATTTTCACTCGACTGCATCAACCTGAAGCGCCCTCTGGTCGATGTAGCCTTACACCACTTGGAGAGGTGGAGTTATTGAGTCGACCAGAGAGCGCTTCCGGGATCGATTGAGCGGGTCTACACTGGCCACTCAATTGATCCTGCTGCGTTGATCCATGAGGGTTGACGCAGTTTTTTCAGTGTAGATAAAGCCTCAGATTATGTGTGTATGTCATCAAACCATTAAGATAAAATTCAGCTGCACAGTATGAGTGGTTTTGTTGAAATTCATTGTTTATAATACTCAAAAATAAAGTATAAAGTTGCGGGGGGAGAATAGAGGTATATAAAAATGTATTCAATTTTTCCAGGAGTAACAAATCAAGCAAACCCACCATTCCAGAAAATTCAAAAAGCAGAAGTATCAGGGGCACAGAATAGAGGGCTAGGAAAGGGTATTACTCAGAGGCTGATGAGAACTGCAAGCATTCAACTGGCAACTGCAGCTCCCATACAGTGAAAAATTTGAAATCCCTTCAGGATCTAATTGTTCTTGTGCAGGGTGGGGGAAGTGAAAATTCAACCCCAGTAAACAGCTCACAATCAGCAATAATACTTAAAGTGCCAAATGCACTTGGAAACCAAACTAAATTTTAAAAAAACAACAGTATATATTGTATATCAAAAGGCAAAGAACATTGCTAGACACCTACTTTCTGGAAGTTTCTATTTCCCTTTGGATGGGCTTCCAGCCTGGGAGTGCATGAGGGTGCATATCAACAAATGTTGTACATGATGGAAGTTCCTAAAAAGGAAATAAATTAAAAACTTAAATTGAAATGGAAAGTATATGTTTGAGAGTACTTTAAAAGTATTGAGACATTAAGGTCCTGAGTCAAATAGGAGATATTATTCCAAATCTAGTGAAAAGTATCTGTCTGATAACAAACAGGATGACCTTTGACTCCTAACTGTTTGGAAACAATTCACATCTGATCATTCATATAGTAGTTCAGCATCTCTGAATAAAACACATTCCGTGCAATTACACAGTTAAGCAACAAACATGAATTACCTAAGTTAAGATAGCAAACACAATCTTAAGTCTTCCCCTTGTACATATGCATTACAATGCAACCTTTAAGTTACATGAAACATTCTTCACAGGAATGTTAATGCCCCCAGACCTACAGGGAAACACTTACCATTCTAACTAGTGTGTGGTTTGTATCAACCTGGAAATTGCAGGATAGGTTTAGGGAGGTTGCCACAGGAGGCTCTACAACATGCTTCAGCCTCTTGTGGTATGACTGTGGAGGCTTCAACCTTAGCCCCAGACAGCAGGGCTTGGGTGGCCTAAGAGACTGAACCCAGGCTTGGGAGAAGCCTGGATGCTGAAAACTAGAACATGCAAGTGGGGTGAGAAAACTGCTTAAGATACTGCCTACTGTTAGAGGTTTAGGATTTAGATTATGTGTTTATCTTTATTTTTTTTGGTACCTATCTCTGATTTCTTATGCCTGCCATTTGTACTCATTTAAAATCCACCTTTCTATAGTTAATACACTTTTTTCTATTTTCAACTAAAACAGTATGTTTCAGTGAAGTGTTTGGAAAAGGCCCAGCTCAATTAACAGAAGTTGGTATATGTCTTTTCCACATTGAGGGAGGGCCAAACCAGCTGATCAATTTACTGGTGAGACTTCTGACCAGGGCTGGACAGGGTGACTTTGGGTGCCTTTCTCTGTGGAATTCATGAGTGGCTCTGGTAGGTGATCATGCAACCACTGGGTGTGTGGTTTCACTCGTTGAGGGGCTGAGTTATAACAGAACCTGGAGTGGTTTTCTTCTTGTCACTAGCAAAGCACTGTGAGGAACAGCCCAGGCTGGAGAGTTAAGGGGATACAGCAGTAACCCAGTCCCAGGTTAAACTCCAGGTGGATCTGTCACAGTCTGTGACTGACAAATGCTCAGATTCTATCTAATTAAGCTCAGTTTCTTCAAGGGAGTGCACTGGTACTTAGTGAGGTTGTTTCTATACCAAACTATTACACTTTCCAACTTCCAAAAAACAGCTGAATGATTTTGTTTAAACTTTAAAAAATATCGCCTTTGGGCAGAACCAAGGCTGAACAGCTTCTGCCTAAAATAGAAAGCTCCAGGAAATTATGATCTACAGAAAAGTTGAGATGATTAGAATGGAAATTGTTATCCAACCTTAACTAGAGCAGGATATAATCAGCATGTCATTATGAAACTAATTTTCTATGAGCACAATACCTTTGGCAATAAATCAATGAGATTACAATGGACTTTCTGACAAACATAACATATTTTAGCAACTTAAATATAGATCCTTAGCTTTCAGAAATATCAGAAGAGGAAATATCTATTGATAGAAATCTATAGCTTTATGATTAAAGTGAAAATTTTGAAACACAAAATTTCAGTATTCTGAATTTTTTAAATAAATTAAAATTGATTTTCTTTTAAAGTCAACATTTAATTTATGTTGACTTCGCACATATACACATTCTTTTTTCCAGTGGAAAAAATAGTGAGCATCATGGGAGGAAAACACTTTCTCACTTTCCCTTTTTTAACCTCCCTTTTTCACCCACTAACAGAAGAGGTGTGAAAAAGGAAAGAAAGTGAGCATTTTGATCTTCCATCAAAGAAAAACAATATTTAAAAAAAAAAAAGTTAAAAGAAAAATGAAAAAAGTCATGAAAATATTGAAATAAAACCATTTTCATTTTTTTCCAGAACTATATCTACCTTGCTTTTACCAGCTTTAGTCAATACATGTAACTACATAGTCAATTCAACTAATGGAATTCTTAGGTGAAGGAAATACTCAGTTGGATACCATGGACAATTCTAAATCGAAATGTGGTAGGAAAACAAAACTTCCAACCCATGAGTATAGCCAGTCTCCATTTTCTGGCTGGGCACCTGAATCTGCCATGGCTATGGGGCTGGTCAGCAGCCGGCAGCTGCAGCTGCAAGCAGAGCAGAGGTGCTGGCACTGGAATCTCTGCTCTGCTCATGGCCACCACTGGCTGTTGGGCAGCCCCGCAGCAGTGGCAGCAAAGTTCGCACCGCTGCCTGATGCTGGAGTGGGCGGGCCTAATCTCCAAGTGGGTGGGCCCTGGCCCACCAGGCCCACCCATGGCTAAGCCCCTGTTCCAAACCACTCACGCAATTACCTTAAGCAACTGTTATATTCCACAAAGGTATTTCTCCTTTTAAAGAAGGCATTGATATCATCTAGATAGAAAGGTTGTTACTCATATAACACAGGCTTTTTGTAAAGAGATTTCGTTAATCATACATTATCTATCCACACACCCTGACTGTTCTCAAAATCCCTCCATGAATACTAAGTCTGCTACCAGCAATCAGAATAATGTTAAAGAAACATTAATCTTCCACTTTTTTTTTTAAAAAAAAAAAGGGAAGGGGAAAATGAGTTGAGTCTATTGACAACTGATTCCTGGAGAATTTGGTGTCTCTGAAAAAAATAAAAATGATCCCTTTATCTTGTCTATTTCAAACTGATCATGCAAACGCTACTAGGTGTAGACTTTATCCATGTGAGTAATACCATTGTCACACACCAGTAATCTAGGTATTCTCACAGACTCTAAGGTCAGAAGGGATCAATATGATCATCTAATCTGACCTCCTGCACAATGCAGGCCACTGAACCACACCCACTCACTCCTGCAATAAACCTCAAACTGATGACTAATTATCAAAGTCCTCAAATAATGATTTAAAGCAGTGGTTCCCAACTTGTGGTCCGGGGGCCAAAAGTAGTCCACAGCGGCTTCCAGAGTGGCCCATGACTTCCCTCCTGCTGGCTGCAGAAAGGAGCTACTATCTAAGGACCCAGGCAGAGTGTTTCTGTGGGGCTAAAACACTGTAACAGGCTCCTTGCTGCAGCCAAGGGGACAGGAGATAAGTGCTCCCTTCCACCTGGCTGTGACAGGGAGCATGACAAAGTGCTCCGCCTAGGTCCAAAGGCTCTGGGTTCCCTGATGACACCAGAGGGAGGGGAATCAGTGCTCCCCTCCTCCAGTTCCAGCAGAAAACAAAGCATTCTGCCTGGGTCCCTAAGTGCTGGGATCTCTGCTGGAGACAAAGGGAAGGAAGCACTGATCTTCTGTCCCCTTGACTACAGAAGGGAACCACTGCATAGGGACCCAGGTGGAATGCACAGGGCTACAGGATGCGTGCAGTTTCCCTGCTACAGCCAGGAGAAGGGAGATCAGTGAGGAGGCAGCCTCCTCACTGAACTGCTTCCATCTAACTGCTGCTGGCAGAGAATGGTGGCCCTTCAGGGTAGTAAAAATGATCTCTCTGTCCCTTGAGCCAAAAGATTGGGAACCACTGATTAAAAGACTTTAAAAGTACAGAGAATCCGCCAGCAATTGAGTCATGCCCCATGCTACAGAGGAAGGAAAAAAAAAACCTCAGAGATTTTGCCAATTTGCCCTGGAGGAAAATTCCTTCTTGATCCCATGTATGGCAATCAGTTAAATCCTGAGCATGTGGGTAAGACTCATCAGCCAGACACTCAAGGAAGAATACTCTGTAATAACTCAGGCTATGTCTACACTTGAAGAGTTAGGTCGACTTTATGAAGTTGACTTAATAAGGTCAACTTTAAGTCGACTTAAAGTGGACCTTATTAAGTCGACTTAATAAAAGTCGACTTAACTTTTCAAGTGTAGGTGTGCCCCCTTTTCGACCATATTAAGTCAATTTAACATTTTAAGTCAACTTAATAAGCTCCACCAAGGTGCTAATCCCCGTCTCCACTGGCTTAAGTCGACTTAATAAAGTTGACTTAAGCACTAGTTCAAATTAAAACGAGGTGTTATTAATTTGAGCTAACTTTTCCTTAATTCAACTTAAGGAGCAGTTTAAGTTGACTTAAGGAAAGCCCAGTGTAGATGTGGAGTATTTTAAGTCGATTTAAGCCTCCTTAAGTCGACTTAATTTGTAAGTGTAATTTGTGAGTGTAGACGCACCCCATCAATCATCCCATTGGCATATCTATCTCCAGGAGCCAAAGAAGAGTCAATTGCCAAACTGGCTGTCCCATTATACCATCCCTTCCATGAATTTATCAAGCTCAGTTTTGAAACCAGCTAGGTTTTTGCCCCCACTGCTCTCTTTGGAAGGCTATTCCAGAACTTCACTCCTTTGGTGGATAGAAACTTTCATCTAATTTCAAGACTAAACTTCCTGATGGCCAGCTTATAACCGTTTGCTCTTGTGTTCACATTGGCACTGAATTTAAATAATTCCTCTCCTTCCCTTGTATTTATCCCTCTGATGTATTTATACAGAGCAATCATCTCTCCCCTCAATAGTGGTGTACCGAGGGTGCGTTGGGGAGTCCATGACCCCCAGACCCCAGAGACCCTCAGTATGCCACTGCCTCTCAACATGCTTTTGGTTAGGCTAAACAGGGCAAGCTCTTTGGCGATGTCTACAATTGCTAAGTTAAGGCGACTCTGTTAAGTCAACTTAACAAGGTTAACTTTAAGTCGACCTTGTTAAAGCAACTTAACAGAACATCTACGCTGTAAGTCAACTTAAATCGACCTTGTTAAGTCGACTTAACAGAGCCTGTAATGTAGACATAACTATCCACACTGGCTTTAAGTTGACTTAAGTCAAATTAATAAGGTCGACTTAAGCCTTAAATCGACCTTCAGAGGTGGTGTTATTAAGTTGACTTAAGCTGTTATTAAGTCGACTTAAGGAAGTGCTTAAGTCGACTTAATAAAAGCCCAGTGTGGACACAGAATTCTGTAGGTCGACTTAACCTCCCTTAAATTGACCTAAGGCGCCAGAGTAGATGCACCCTTTGAGTCTCCTCTCATAACGCAGGTTTTCCATTCCTCAGATCATCCTAATAGCCCTTCTCTGTGCTCGTTCTAGTTTGAATTCATCCTTCTTAAACATGTGGGGCCAGAACTAAACACAGTAACACAGATGAGATCTCACCAGCATGTTGTATAGCAGAAGCATTGCTCAAAAAAACCCACCAAAATGATTTGGGGCACAGACCCCTGCACCTGTCCTGGCCTCACTCCCTGAGGGCCCCACACTGGTCCTCTGGTCCCCAGTTGTCCCCTGCTCCTGGCTCATTCAGCTGGCCCTTGTGCCCCGGCTCACATGGCTCCCAGCAGGCCCCCTGGCAGGCCCTGGCAGGCCCGAGACACCTGGTGGCCCCCCTGCACCCAACCAGGCTCACCTGGATCCCAGAGGGTCCCCTGTATCTAGCCCAGCTCAGCCAGCTCCCTGTGGGCCCTGGCTTACCTGGCTCCTGGCCTGCCCCCACCTACCCAACCTGGCTCATCCAGCTCCTGGTGGGCCCCCGCCCACCTTCCCCTGCCCCCCTGGCCTAGCCTAGCTCCTGAGACCCCCTTCCATCCAGCACTTTCCTTTGTTGGAACGGGGCAGCCTCTGGATCACAGTGGTGCTTCATATTTTCCCCCTTGCTCGATCTTGGTCCACACGCCTAGGAGCGCAGCAGGGTGGGAGATTTACAATGGCCTTGCTGGCCCCAGTCCCAGGTGTGGCTCAGGGCACTCCCTGGCACATTTGGGGCCTGTGCCCCATGGGCCCAACACCAGCAATGCCTATAGTATAATGATACTAATATCTCCTTCTCTATACTGGAAATACATCACCTGATGCATCCAAGCACCACATTAGCATTTTATTTTCAGCTGCTGCTTTCAGTTTCAGCTTGTCACTATTACTCACAGTCAGAATCTCCTCCCACTGCTTGCCATTTCCTTTGAGTAGTATCACTAGTAAAGACCTTAGGGGTCGATCCATAGACCCATACACTGAGTAGTATCTTTCTCAGCGGTACTCTGGAAGAATAAGCAACTGCTCAGTTTGAGTAGGAGCGTCAGAATTGGGTGTTAGGCCTTCTCTGCACACACATTTACATCAGTTTAATCAAAGGTGTGGTTTTTAACCAATTTAGTGAAACAGGCATAAGTATGTGTGTAGATGTTCTTATTTCAGTGAAAACATGGTTTATTTTGGGTTATCTTAATCCCAAAAAAACAGATTAAACCAAACCAATCTAAACGACTCAAATTAAACTAAGTGTGTCTAACAAAACTCTGCACCAGCTTGAAGAATCAGTATCATCCTGCTTTTGTTTTTAATTAAATAAAACAGGACAGGTCCTTGTCTTGTGTCAATCATTATATCTTCACTAAAGCAAATGAAACTACACTAATGAAATGAAAATCACTAATTTTTACCCATGCTGAGGCTCAATATAGAAGGCTAAAATTCTGCTGGAATACTCCATTGACTTCAAAATTCCTAGTAAAAATGCTCCCGTGCCCACATCATGATAACATTTATCCTAGGAAGGTGCAGATGCCAGCTACTGGAAATAAACTTCAAAGCAAGGAAATAATGACTAGCCTATTCATATTTTCAAAATAAATTATATTTTCAAGTACTCTTTTTATGTTGTGTTTTTAAACAGAGATTAGCCTAACAAAAACTGCACCTTAGGCACATCATCCTCTCATACAAAGGAGCACACATTTAAAATAGGTAGTAAAGGACAGAAGCTATTTATTGTTCCCCTTGAAGTCTGAGGTAGACCTTGCTACTAGGCTGAGCCAATGCACAGAACAGAGCACTATGTTTGAGATGCTAATTTTGTATTTTCTTGTTTGGTTTTCTCTCCGAGTGAGATTTTTTCCCACCTACAAATAGTTATCTTTGTGAAGCTCAAATTAATCAAAGCCAAAGGAAAGCTTTGATAAAAGTTCTAACTCCACTCACCAATGGGCAAAAGAGAAATATGGACACCATCAGCTAAACAGGAAGGAGCATGTGCTGAGGAAATTTCACTTCCTGGCATTTTTTTAAAACTTGAAAGTGGGAAACTAAGCTTGGCAATTATGTCATCCAGGAAACAATCTGGATGAGAGAGAAAACATGGTAGAAGGCAAACAAGTCTGTTCGCTAGCCAATTATTCTTCTTTCGCGCACAACAATACATTTCATTTTTCAATAAAAATCAAATTTAATGACTGTTAGTCCCTGGGAAGAATCTTAGTTGACAGTGTAGGCACAGAACACATAAAGAATGGCCAGCAGAAAGGCAAGGTAGCTACCCATCTGTTTGCTTTAACCCTGATATGGTGGGACCACCTATAGGATAGAGAGATCAGTTTAATCTCCAGAGACTTTGGATATCAAGTGAGGGGCATGTTATAAGAACCTGGACAGATTAGTTCAGAGGTTTTCAAAGTGTGGGTTGTGTCCCCCTGTTCCCCTCCAGTGGGAAGTAGAGGAATGTTCCAGGAGGCGCAGGAGCCCCAGACATCACCCCCTCCCCCCAGGCTGTCAGTGGAAGCCTGCACAGCCCCATGAGCCTCAACTTCCCCAAGGCTAACAGCAGGAGCCCTGCTGAGCCAGGCCGGACAGCACAAGACCCTGCCATCAGCCAATTATTTCAATAGCAGCAACAACCTTTCCCAACTTCCAGTTTAACAACATATGGTGTCCTTACAGCAAACAGTTGTGCAATGCTTATTCCACTGGTGGATTTTTTCATATCATTGTGTGGTGAAAAAGGGATCAGGGCTTATTGCCAGAAGACGGCAGTATTCCGAAACTACAAATAGAAGCTGAAATGGATACAGCTGATACAGAGAAAAAATCTGCACAAAGAAGAAAATGTTAGGAAGCATATTTGGATTTTGGTTTCACTTTCATTGCAGTTAATGGAGAAATTAGGCCTTGATGTTACTGTATGCAGTAGCTTTACCAAATGATAGCCTGAAGCCAACAACTTTAAGAAGCCATTTAGAAACAAAACATGGCCATCTGGTAGGAAAGAACAGAGGTTTTTTTTCAAACAAAAGCTATATGAAATTAATAAACAAAAAACAATGAAAAATGTGATATCCACCCCTGCAAGAGCTTTCAAAGCATAATATCAGGTTGGGTACCGCATTGCCAAGAATAAAAAGCCTTTCACAACTAAGGAAAAACTGATTCTTCCAGCTGCAATTGACATTTGCAGTATAATGCTTCGTGACAGTGTGGCAAAAAAGTTAAAAATGCTCCCACTGTCAAACAACATAATTAGTGGCCAAATCTCTGACATGTCAGAAAATATCAAGGCACAGCGGATTTTTCAATTGCAGTCCAGTTTATTTGCATTCCAGATGAAACAACGGATATATCAAAAGAAGCTCATTTAATTGCTTACATTTGGGACTCTCACAAAACATCAATATTGAAAGATTTTTTTGTTCTGCAAGCCAATTAAGAGGCATGCAACTGGATCTGAGCTTTTTAACATTTTTAACAACTTCCTAACTTCTCACAGGTTGAAGTGGGATGCCTGCATTGGAAACTGCATGGATGGAGCCCCTTCAGTGTCTGGAAGTAGGGCAGGCTTGAATGCAAAATTATTTGAAATTGCTCCACCTATATCATGGAATTCATTGTACGATACACCGAGAAGCCCTTGCAATTTGAAACATGGATCAAGAACTTACTGATGTTCTCAGTTCTGTTATTAAATTTGTGAACTTTATCGAGACGCAGCCCACAAAGGCACATTTCTTTTCCACGCTTTGTGCAGAAATGGGCCTGGGGCATGAAACTTTGTTGTTTCTCACAGATGTCAGGTGGCTATCCAAAGGAAAAGTATTGCAACATATTTATGAAGTTCAGTTTTTTCTAGTGGATTTGAATTTCATACTGCAGATACAATGTGTGATCCCTACTGTCTTGTGCTCTTGACTTACCTTGGTGATATTATTGACCAACTGAATTCTGTAAAAGTATCATTGCAAGGTTTGGAAAGTACTATGTTTGACCTGCACAACAAGATATCAGCATTCAAGATAAAGCTAGATCTCTGGAAAACAAAGATCAAAACTGGTTTAAGCTTTTCATTCCCGTTGTTAACTGATGCTATTGATGCAACAGAATCTGAACTATTGAGTATTGTGGAGCCAATCAAGAATCACTTGACTTCTCTCAGCACCAGTTTGGATTAATATTTTTTTTTAAGGAAATACACCCCTGAATGACTGGATTATCCAACCTTTCGCAATCTTTTGTATCTGAGGCAGAGACCTTGTCTTATCTCTCAACTGACTTTCAGAAAAAGCTGATAGAACTTCAGAGAGAAAGGACACTGGAAATCCAATTTAAAAAACAGTCTTGGGGGACTTTTGGTTGGCTTAGAATATGCAGTTTTGTCAAATTGTGCCATCAAAGCACTTTTACTATTTGAGTCATTTAATTTATGTGAGATCTGATTTTCTGAACTGACTGTGTACCATTTAAGACTAGAAGTGGAGGACAACCTTTAAGCATCAGTTTCAAATCTCCCCACAAATTGAAAAATTGTCTGCAGAGAGATGAGCACTTTCTTCATGTTAAACATCTGTGTATCTTAAACTTACAGGTGTAAGTAATTTAATTTAAGTTCTGTTAAGGTATCTGTCAGGTTTATGAGTAGATTATCAAGCATACACTTACATGTGTCTACTTTTGTATGGGTTGGAAAGGTGCACAACCAAAAATTGTAAGTCAAAATGAGGGTTCAGCTTAAAAAGTTTGTCCAGAATGTATGGGACAATCTCAACAAAAGTGCCTCTTTCAACTATGGTGATGTGTTTTGTGAAGTGTCCACTTGGACCTGAGCTGAATAATGACATTGAGTCATCTATACCTCATATATGTTATTGCATAACCCTCTGATGATACAACATTTGGTTTTTACTGATTGGAACTAAATTCAAAACAATTCCTTCGAGAGAAAAAGTTCCATCTGCACTGATCAGTCCTTTGAGCCAATCCAGTGCCTCAATGGAATTCTTCTTGAAGAAGATGTGAATTTGAGAGCACAAAAGAATATCTATAAAATCAAAGATACTTGACTCTATGGTTTGATTAAGAAGAAATTACGTTATGGAGAAAGTGCTAGATCCATATAGATACACATCTTAATACAGAATTAAGGATATAAACAATATATATTGATAAGTGCAGGGCTAAAGCAGAAGATTTATTGACAGACAGGTAGTGGTGCCCACATCCCCCCCATGAGCGACCCGACCATGAACTGATGCTGGGCTTCATGCCCAAAGTACCAGCTGAAGCCAGTCTCCTGTGGGAACCAGCTGGGGCCTGATATAAGGTGTTTTGCTGTTTTTTGCTGTTTTGCAAGGCTTGGCTGTGATGTACTCTTTTTATCTGTTCCTTCAAGCTACCTCAGCCTTGGGCCTGAGCATGTAAAGGGAAAGCAGGCTTGATCACTCCGCCTTCTCCTGAAATGGTATATGGTAGCATAGCCCCTGGGAATCTGTGGACTTCGCCATAGGACCAAGGACCAGGCTGCCTCGGTAACCTAGGACCAAGGTGCCTTGGGAACCTCCTTGGGGCTGTCTGCAGACATCAGGGGTCTCCAGCTACTGAAGGGACGTAAGCTCTCAACACTCATTACTTTGTTTTGCTTGCTCATGGTTATTCATCCTAGCATTCAATAAAAATCATCTATCTTTTCAATGGTCTTTGACTGCATCTGGTGAATCCACACACGAACCTACCCCTTGGGGTACAGTTTGGGGGAACAATAAGTTATGTGGGCCATGCACAAAGGAAAAACGCAACTATATTGTCAAGAGGAAAGCTATTTGAGGAGAACATTTCAATGTACTGTTTCCAGAAAGAGTGATGTTTTCCTCTGAGGAGAGCTAAGCTATTTTGCAGAAACAGAAGATGGGGATAATTCTGCAAACAAACAGCCAGGTTACTTTGAGGGAGTATATAAACCCCACACTGAGCCTGAAAGAGCTTGAAAGGCAATACAGGTAGGCTCAGGTAGCTCTGCCCCTATAGGTTTGCTGAGCATGCTCCTGGAGGAACAGGTTACAAGGAACTCTGAAGCCCAGGTAAAGGGTGGTCGATATGTTGCAGGAGAGAAGACTCCTCCAGGAAGCTGGATAGAAGATGGAGCCTGAGAGGTAACCACATAGTGGGTTAGGCCACTGGCAGTTCTTTTTCCAGCCCTCTCCCATTTAAATGAGCAGCAGGTCTTGCAGGGCCCTGCTCATATGGGACTATAGAATCCATGCCCCAAACTGAGGCACATATGTAGTAGAAGCCCAAGGTGGCAGATTTATGCTCTCTATAGGAAAGAACCTGGCACTGTTACTTCTCAAAGAGCCCTGGGCTGGGATCTAGTGGAAAGGGAGGGCCTGGTCTCTCTTACCATGCCACACTTAAGGACAAAGACCCTGATGCAGTGGAAAGGCCCAAACACTCTTGTCCTGGGGTACAGACTGCATCCTTGTAATGATTTTGGGGGTTCATTAAAGAATGAGTGAGGAATAGAACTTCAACAAACACAAATAGGAGTGATTCCCAGGTGTACAGCTGGAAGCAGTCATGCTAGATCACCTATAGGGCACGTCTCCCAATTCACACACCACTGTCCCATCTTGGGGAGTGTCTCTAAAATCACAATCTTCTACAGGCATATCTGTGCATCTTCCCTCCTAAGAAAAACAAGTTAACCCTTAGATACGTATAAAAAGCTTTCTAATGATGCATGCATCAACATCTAAAAACACTTGCATAATACCAGTCCATAAACCAAGCATCTGAACTACCTAGAGAGGAGAGGTTACTAGCACATCACTCTCAAGTGCATCTTTACCACCCACTTTCCTCACATATCCTCGCAAGTCTCTGAGTCTTTCTGGACGTTTGATCACTGGATTAGATCTTCTCAGTACCAGACCTTCATTCAAGTATGAGTTCTCTCATTCCCTGACAGTTTCTTCAACATGCATTGATGATACCAGATCAGTAAGAAGAGATATGCCAGAATCTATCTCAGCTTCCACAGTGTTGGAACTTTCTTGGATAAGTTGCAGATCCCATCGATTATGTCAAAATGTGTCCCTTTGGTCTGTCTGGACCACATAAGACTATGGATGCAGCTATTTTTTAATGGTACCTTTTAGGCCCCAAGTATCGGAAGTGTGATTCCCCAGGCATACTCTATTACCTGGGTTAAGGGATGGGAGACCACGAGCCCATCTGTCAAAATAATATTTCTGCTTCCATTTCTGATTTTCTTTCATCTTTTGAATAGTAGCATTGTTCTGAGATCGCAGCAAGGTATCAGTAATAGGTAAATTAGATCTGATCCTTCTTCCCATTAACAGCTGAGCTGGAGAAAAGCCATTCTCCAGGGGTGTACTTCAGTAGACCAGCAACACTTTATACAGATCATACCCACTTTCAAAAGTCTTTTTCATCAGTGTCTCTGATATTTTTATAGACCTTTCCATCTGTCTATTTGATTGGGGGTAATTTGGATTGAAGGTTTCGTGATGAAAATCCCAATCTGAGGAAAATTGCCTAAACCCTGAATTTGAAAATTGTGGCCCATTGTCACTGAAGACCTCATCAGGAATTCCATGTCTGGAAAAACTTCCTTTCATTTCAGTGATCATTGAATTACTATTAGTAGTGTAGAGAGTGTAAATATCTGGATATAGAGAGTAATAATCAGCAATAACAAGTAATCCTTTGAATGCCAGGTAAAAAAATCGACACCTACCTTCTCATAAGGCCTCTGTGGAACAGGATGGGGTCTCAGTGTCTCTGCCTGTTGACATGGTTTGTATTTCAAGCATGAAAAGCAGTTTCCTACCACATTGGTGATGTCATGATTGATCCACGGCCAATATAGCACCTCTCGTGCTTGTTCTTTGCACATTTCCTAAGTGTCCTTCCTGGATCTTCTGTAGCATTTCTTTTTGGAGGCTCAGTGGAATTATGACCTTACCACCCTTGAAAATCACTCCATCTCCCACAGTCAGTTCATGTCTGCAGTTCCAATAGTCTCTTATACTTAGACAGCAACTGATTATTACTTCAGGACACCCTTTAATTATCACTTCTTTAAGGATTCCCAATGATTCATCTTTCTCTGTCTCTTCTCTTATTTATTGCAGTCTCCTGTTAGCTATGGGAATTGATCTCACAATCATATCTACATAGGATTGCACCTCTGTCTCCAGTGTCTTCTAGGGTGCCATAGGTGCTACTGCTCTGGAAAGTGCATCTGCTGTAAACATAAATTTACCAGGTATGTACGTCACCAACAAATTATATTTCTGCTACTTTATCATCATTCTTTGAATCCTTAAGGTACAATCATTTAGTGGTTTGCTAAGTAATGCAATCAAGGGCTTGTGATCTGTTTCAACCTCCACAGTCAGTCCATAAATATACTGATTGAATCTCTCACAGGCAAACAAGATTCCTAAAAGCTCCCTCTCAGTCTTTGCATAGCTAGTCTCTGCATCAATCAGTGATTTGGATGCATATGCCAGTGTTTCCCAACCAGTGTGCCAGGGCACACAGGTGTTCCGTCAGGTCTGAGCAGGTGTGCCACAGAATTTTTTGAAAAACTACTCAAAGAGTTCTGGATTGGCTCATTGGCTCATGAATATTCATGAGTTCATTTGGAAACTATATGGTGGTGTGCCTCAAAATAATTAAAGGTATCAAGGTGTGCCACAGTAGAGAGAGGTTGGGAACCACTGGCATATGCCATAGGTTGCCAGCAAGGCTGTCTGCATACAGGTGGCTGTTGAAACCATAGAATGGCTGAGTTCACTGAGAGAATGAAGAAAGAAGAGAAACAAGGGCCAAATTCTAGAGTATGGAAGCCAGAGGAGGTAGGAAAGCAGAAGGATGGGGAGTGACTTGTTGGACTGTCACTTTGTTCTTCTCAAATCCTATTGCAAGGACTATGCACAAAACCCTTGTCCTTGTGGCTACAAGCAAAGCTAAGGCAATTGACTATTAAGTTGCTGTCTGGAGTTATGTTCTGAAATATTGTTTAGATAGGGAGAGAATACTGATGTCCCAGCCCAAACAAAGGTAATCCTTTTGGAAACAGGAGAATCCCAAACTTGAGTCGAACTGGCATTCCTGTGAACTGTATGCATAATGTAAATTTCTGGGGAGCAGAAAATGAAAATAGATTTGGTAGAATTCCAGTTTGCTAAACGTGGAGCTTATCTGCTGTTTGCAAGAGGTACTTATCAAAGATAGTGCAATGTGACAGATGAACAGCTGTAAGGCAATGAGGCGAAATTCAAGCTACCGTGCAGGTGTGTGTCTTAGTTAGATGGTAAGAGTGCAGTGATGTGGGTCACTAATGAAAATATTAAATAAGATCAGTCCCAAGATTGATTTTTTAGCAACTACACTACTAACCTCTTTCCAGTCCATTAGTTCACCTTTCAATGCTATCTATTTTCCCTATTAGCTAGTTCCTTGTGCACCTTACAATACTGGTACTAATCCCCATATTCTCCATTTTAATAATTTCTCATGTGGCTTTACTGAAGTCCAGATAGATTAGATCTACCACATATGCCTTGTCTAGCAAATCAGCTTTATTAGAGAAACATATCAGATTAGTCTGGCATGATCTTTCTTTGGTAAAACTATGTTGCATTTCATCCCATTTTCCATTTATGTCCATATCTTTAATTATTTCTGCCTTCAGAATTTCTAAAACCTTGTGTGGTTCTGAGCTCAGGATAACAGGTCTGTAGTTGCCAGGATGGGTATGTGAAGATTGATACTTTGCCCATATAGAGCAAGGTGACTCTGGCTTTATGCAAGTGAAGAGAATTTCCCCCCAAGGATATCTCAAATGACAAGGAGAAGTATTTTATGCATACAGAACAACAGAAAGGAAGCTCCTGCTGCCTTAAAACACCCAAAAGCTAAGACCTGAGTCATTTGCAAGCAGCTAATTCTTTTGTGGTTCACTGTTGTCACATGGATAAGCTGCAGTAGTTTGCAGCCACTGAAGACATGCCTCCTTTCTCTCTTCATTTTTGGTGTAATGGCACCCTAATGACAACTTACCTTCTTTCCACAACCCTCATTTATTGCGGTTGTTCTGAACAGCCTTTATTAAGTTGCATAAAGGTTTTGCTAGCATTAGGAAAGCTATTAATGTTGACTATTGCTTTAGGGGAAAAATGAACTCACAAAGCAACACAGATGAGTTTTGCAGTTTCTTCACAAACTAATTGAGCATATTTAATTAAGACAATATTAAACCCTTTACATACAACATTCCTGCCTTAATTAAAATTACATAAAGTCAAATAGAATGACTGGAAGAGGAAATAATTATCAAGTCTCTTGCATTTGATTTCCCTTATTGTCTCTCATTTGCTCACTCTGAGCACTTATTCATAAGAATGTTCAATAGAATTTTGTTCAGCTCTTTTTGTTACAGAGCATTGGAGAGACTGAAGTTCTTTAAAAAGAAAAAAAAAAACCTATTCCCTCCCATAGTTTAGTCCCACTTTGTTAAACCTGGTGAATGAGGTGAACGATCCCTTGCAGAAAGGTTGATGTGGTTCGACAATGTGACTGATTACTAACGTCCCCAATTTTAAAGTGAAGATTTACATTTAAACTAAAAGCTGTTGTTACACACTACTTTTGCTGAACATACAGTGTGCAGAAAGCATATTTTGTCATAAAGTTAACTAGCACGAGTCATATCACAGAACGAATGAATAGTAGAATAGCAGGACTGAAAGGAAACTGCAGGTGACCTATTCCAGTCCCCTCTGCTTATGGCAGGACCAAGCATTATCTAGACTAGGGGTATCAAACTCATTTGCTATATTGCATGCCAAAAAAAAGGAATGTGGCTTTTGAGAGGCATAGATTTTTACATGCATGCAGAAATTGGATAACACCATAGATATGTGACAGATTTAAGGAAACTCAATAAAAGCTGTAACTTTGGTGACTTGTCAGAGTCTCTGATCAAAGAAAGACTCATTTGTGGCATTATAGACAATTTGTTAAGAGAGACTGCTCAGAGTGGGGAAGATATCTTTGAATGAAATATGGAAATATGTAGGGCCACAGAAATGGTAAAAACACAAGTAAAAGAGCTGAATTCACCAGAAAGGATCATCCATATGCTCAGAAAAACAGTATATAACCAGAGTGGCTCAAATCACAATGTGGAACCAACCCCTGCTTAAATAAAAGTAACTGGGTATAAGAGTAACTGTGTATTCTGGAACAAACATACCAGTGCAGGGATGCGGCTTCGCTAGTGTTAACCATAAGAATACCATGTACAGGCTGCCTTTCATTGTTGTGCCACAGGAGGTGACACCAGTTTTGGGCCTGGCTACATGGTGAGAAACTCAATCTGGTACAAGATTGTACTGCATCTGGCTATAAGGCACTCTTTCAGGAATATCAGGACCTAATTCAGGGATTGGGTTGTTTGCAAAGTGAACATACAATCCGCAAAAACAAGCAGGTCCCTCCAGTTATTCATCCATGTAGAAAGGTGCCATTTGCACTCCTTGATAAACTCAAGGCTGAGCTTGAAAGGATGCAAGCAATGCACATAATACAAAAAGTAGAGGTGCCAACAGAATGGGTGAGCTCCCTAGTCATAGTGGAAAAAAGCACTGGCCAGTTACACATATACTTAGATCCCAGAGACCTCAACAGAGCTACACAAAGAGAACATTTCAGACTACCAACTAGAGAAGAGATTATAGCTCAATTTGCAAATGTTCAATATTTCAGTAAACTGGATGCATCCTCAGGATTTTGGCAGCTAAAATTAACAGAGGAAAGCTCAAATTATGCACATTTAATACTCCATTTGGAAGATACAGATTTTTACACTTACCCTTCAGTATAGCTTCAGCACCAGAGGTGTATCACAAAACCATACACATGATCTATGAACATATTAGCGGTGTGGACACCTCCATGGATGACATCATCATCTGGGGCTCTACAAAAGACAGCTGGATGCAACTAGAGCTGCAGACCTCAAACTAAATAAGAACCAATTTGTGTTAGGAGTTAGAAAACTGCCTTTTATAGAGGACATTATTTCCTATGAAGGTGTAAAACCTGATAAGAGGAAGATTCCAGCCATTGAAATGATGCCATGTCCCCAGTCAAAGAGAGATGTGCAACAGTTCCTGGGAAAAGTTAACTGTCTTGGAAAATTCATACCCAATCTTTCTGCCAAGGCAGTGCTATTGAAACAACTCCTAGAGGACAAAAATGAATGGTGTTAGTTTGCTGCACAGGAAGAATCATGGGAAGGTTTTAAACAACACTTGATACAAGAACTAGTATTAAAGTTTTATGCTCCAGAAAGGCCTATTGAGATTTCATAGACTCATAGACTTTAAGGTCAGAAGGGACCAGTACGATCATCTAGTCTGACCTCCTGCAAAATGCAGGCCTCAAAACCTCACCCACCCACTCCAGCAATAGGCCACTAACCTATGACTGGGTTATTTACCTCTTTAAATCATGATTTAAGGACTTTAAGATACAGAGAATTCACCGGTAGGTGAGCCACGCCCCTTGCTACAAAGGAAGGTGAGTAGATGTATCACAGTCTTTGTTAGGTGCAGTGATTTTACAAAAACACAATTCTCAAATCTACTTCCCTACACTGAGCTGTTCCCTTCTGTCCAGTCTCCCATCTCCACCCATCTCTCCGATATCTCCTCTTTGCCCTGTCTCTATCTCCCCCATTCACAGTTTTGTTCGGCTTCAAGCAATCTTCCTTTCCTTGTCAGACAAGCACTCATTCTTTCCTTTAAAATCCTTCTGTAAATTCTAGCTACCTGTGTGTGTGTGTGTGTGTGTGTGTGTGTGTGTGTGTGTGTGTGTGTGTGTGTGTGAGTGAGATTATTTTTGTTGGCACAATTCTGAAAATAATGCTTTTCAGATGGTAAAATATTTTAGTACAGATTTAAAATCTGTGTCCTTTTTCTCTTGTCTCTTTCTCTCAATCATCTTATCTATTGATTATCATTTACCCAGAATATTATATTCATTTCCCAAACCTTTAGACTTCACAAGCATCCTGCCATTCCCTTTGCAGCTTTACAAGCTCTTGTTCTTGTAGAGGCCACCCTTAATCTTCCCTGGAACTATTCATCTCTGCAGGTCACCTGTCATCTTTCCTGCTCTGCTTCACACTTTCCATATGGTATGCATTTGCATAGTGTATTCAGCTGAGTTTCATTTTGGTGTCTCTTATAACCTTCTCTCTATCATTTTTAATCTTGCCTGCTTTTTTGTGCTGCTTCTCCTTTCTTTTTTTATCCTGCTGATAGAAAGACCATTAGATAGTTCTGTTCCATATGAAACTCTTTCCACATCAGAGTGTCAAACTGCAAACATTTTTAAAATTATTGCACAACTCCCTAGACCCTGGTGAGCTATGGTATTGAAAGAGATTCGTATCTCAAGGTTTCTTATTCTTTCCTATGCTCAGTACCAATCAATCTTTTTCAGCCCCTGTGGTGTCTATGTCTGAGTGTGTGTATCTCTCTCAATACAGATAGCTTTTGTCAGTTTTTGAAATCTCTTTCTTTTCCCATTACCTTGTCCTGCTGTTCTTACATTCACTTTCTTTACTCACTAAAATATTTAAAGGCAGTATACCTGTTGTTGCAGAATTAAACCAGCCCTCTGGAAAAGGAGGGAGAGAACAGGGGCTATTGGAAAAGAGAGATCTCGCCAGCAGAAACTTTATCAGATTTGCTAAAATAAAATCATGGTTAAGCTACAGACAGAATGGGTTGAAAAATCATAGAAGCATACAAGTACTCCAGGAAGCAGAGCAAAGTATGTTAGAATCACCCACTGGTTCAGCTGTAAAACTTCATTATTCATATTTCCTGAATTTTGGTGATTTTGCATAAGGATAATAAAAAGTCAAGAAAAATATTAAATATGACTCCTCAAATGAAGCAGGATCTTTGAAGAGCACGTACATTAGAACTTAGTTCAACAGATATCACTTTCAGAAATACTTTCTGAAATATAAAATCAGTGGTATAGAACCCATAATCAGAATTACACCCACTAGTTATAACAGAAAAAATTGTTCAGTCTTTTCCCCCGTTTTTCCCGGTGTTAAGTTCCTATTCCTTCTTCTTTTGCTTTGCTAGCTTCATGTTCCTTTGTCATCTCTTTTTATTTCATCATTTTCTTATGTTAAGGGGCTTTATGGACATTTTTATGTCTCTCCATTCATTCTGTGACATAGGAATCAGTGTTCTTCCCACCACTGATTTCTACACAACAGCAAACACACTAAACCTATTTTCATGCAGAGATCAATTTGAATTTTTGTAGTAATAAGCTATATTTGTCTGTATGTCCATTCCTCAATAGTGCATGGTTCCCCTGTAGCAGAAGCAATGCTCAAAAGTGTAGCTTACACAAGGTATGAAACATTCATTTTTGTGTTCCTAACACATAAACATAGGGCATTAGTAATACCTCTCATAATATAAGCCAGATTCACTTCACAATTCTCTCTTCCCGGCTACTGTCAAAATGGCACTTTCATAGTATAAAAGGGATTTCTAAATGAGCAATATTAGTTAAACAACTTATATAGTGTTAGGTTCTTAGACAATACCTCTTTGCATTACAGTGTTCCCTATAATGTTGTGAACCACTAAATTCCACTGTCAATTCCTGCAATCATCCAGATTTCATTCTTTAGTTTTTTATTTCCTTTTTCACTTGTTGTTTCCCTCTACCCTCTTTTAGCTTGCTTTTAATTGGCACCAAAATATGGGTAACCCACCCCTAAATTACCATTGGTTATGCAGTGTTATCTAGTTATTAGCGTATATTACTATACAGTATTTGAGCTTAAATATTTTAATATGAGTTTTCTGGATATGTATGGTCATACACACAGCAGAGATATATACCACTACCTGCACTGTGACCTTTAAGAAGCCACATTGCTAAACTATGTTGAAAGAAGTCAGATGAAAAATAAGAGTGATAAGGAAAGGCAATATCCAGTGTCCCTGATGCAATATTTCTAAGCCAAGGCTTTACAGCAGTTATTTTAACCTTTGACTTATTCAGGCCTTTTGCATCTATCATATGGCCACAAATCTCTCTCTCTCTCTCTCTCTCTTTTTCTTTTTTTTTTTAAGAATTCACATTTGGCCTGGTTTTCTCCAACCTCATATAGTTCCTTCCTCAAAACACTCTGCCCAGGTTTTTCTAAATGTGTGTGAATTATTCTGTGCCACAATATCTTCTAACTAACATTGTGTCCCAGAGATTCCATCCAACTGCACAGCAATTTGACATCTTGAAGGAGTTGATGCTGCTCCAAAGGGCAGTTTAGTAAACTAGAACAGCCCTTTAGGAGTATTTACTCTGAACAGTGCATGAGATTCATGGCTCCATCCGTAAATGAGCTAAGATCACTTATGTGAACTTCTGTCCCCCTACTCATAGCTGAAATGTCTTCTACATTTCTCAAAGGGGATTTGCTGACTCTAAAAACAAGATTAACCGTTCATCAGAAAATACCTCCAAATCCTTATATCTCCATTTTCATTACAATATTCACTTCGATCTACTTTACTCACAACTCCTTCACTTTCATGGCTCCAGCCTAGCTCAATTTTTGTTTTGAAGACATATGAAAACAAATAAGTCTTTCTAAAACTGGACTGGCTTCCTCCTTTCAGTGTTCAGGAGGCTTAACTTTCCTTTAGTTTACCCACACCACTAATGATAACACTAGCATACTTTTGCAGAATTTATGTTAAGTCATTTCCATGGCTAAGAACTCTGTACTATAACATGACATAAAAAGCACTGTCAGTTGAGAATGGAGTCATTCCTTCCCAAATCAGATGGCTGTCCTGCTCGTCAACTAGTCATGACTGGCATTTTAACTTGCAGGATCATCTACCAGCTTTATTTCTTTTTTGGTATATGTCTCACATTAGAATGAAGTATAAATTAATAGGATGTCTATTATCAGTCTTTATTTTCCTGCTAAGACTGCACACCCTGAGTCCACTTCCATTTTTACAGAGCCACTCAGCCTTTTTCAATCTTATCCAAATGAGATCTGAGCTTCTCTGGGGTTTGTTTATCTTGAATGTATTCATATTGGCTACAAGTATACAATGTGGAAATGGCAGAGGAACTAAATAATTTCTTTGTTTCGATCTGCACTGAGAAGGTTGGTGGAGATTGGATGTCTGATGTAGAGGAGGGCAATAGAAATATGATAGGGGCAGAAGCAAAAATAGAGAAAGAGCATGTTAAAAATTACTTGAAGTTAGACATCTTCAACTCACCAGGGCCTGATGATATGCACCCTAGCATACTCAAGGAGCTGACTGAGAAGCCCATACAAAATGGGCAATGACTGCCTAGGAAGAAGTACTGCAGAAAGGGATCTGGGTTTAATAGTGGACCACAAGCTAAATATGAGTCAGCAGTGTAATACTGTTGCAAAAAAAGCAAACGCCATTCTGGGGGGTATTTACAGGAGTACTGGGAGTAAGACACGACAAGTGATTCTTCCATTCTACTCTGCACTGATTAGATCTCAACTTGAGTACTGTGTCCTGTTTTGGGCGCCTCATTTCAAAAAGGATGTAGAGAAACTGGAGAAAGTCCAGAGAAGGGCAACAAAAATGATTAGAGGACTGGAACATTTGACCTGTGAGGGAAGATTGAAAGAGCTGGGTTTGTGTAGTCTAGAAAAAAGGAGACAGAGAGGGGATATGATAACAGTTTTCAAATACCTAAAAGGTTGTTATGAGGAAGAAGGAGAAAATTTATTCTCCTTAATCACAGATGATAGGACAAGAAGCAACAGACTTAAATTACAACAAGGGAGGTTCAGCCTAGACATTAGGAAAAAAATCCTAATTGTAAGGGTGATAAAACACTGGAATAAGTTGCCTCGGCAGATTGTGGAATTTCCTACATTGGAGGTTTTTCAGAGCAGGTTGGACAATCACCTGTCAGGGGTGGTTTAATGCGGGTACTTGGTCCTGCCATGAGTGCAGGGAACTGAATTTGATGACCTGTCATTTTCTCTTCCAGTTTCTATCATTCTATGATTCTATCACTTGGGAAATGTGGCTTTCATTTGTTGTACATCACTCTTATCCTGAGCCATTTCTTCTACATTTTTCCTCCACTCACACAGCAATAGTCACAGCCTGGAAACTTGTAAGACTGTTAGCAAACATTTCTGTAAGATTTCATCACTCAGACCAAACACAAAATAAACTCTCAAATCATCATTCAAATTTTCCCCAGATTCAAACAACATTGACTTAACTTTTGCCACGTAAGTGCTATGGACTCCATAGGCTGCAGGGTCTACTTATGGAAACAGAAATGTTCTACTATGACAAGTGGTTACTGTAGAGCAGTGGTTCCCAACCTTTATGGCTCGAGGGCTACAGATATCATTGTTACAACCTTGAAGGGCCACCAGTCTCTGCCAGCAGCCCTCTCCCTGCAACCCCCTGCAGACAGACAGAAGGAGTTCAACGAGGAGGCTGCTTCCCTCCTCACTAATCTTCTGTCTCCCCGACCACAGCCGGGAAACCACACACATCCCATAGCCCCAGGTGCTCCACCTGAGTCCTTGGGCAGTGGCTCCTTTCTGCAGCCAGCGGGACCAATATAATCGTCTAGTCTGACCTCCTGCACAATGCAGGCCACAGAACCTCAGCCACCCACTCCTGCAATAAACCTCTAACCCATGGCTGAGTTATTAAAGTCCTCAAATCATGATTTAAAGATTCTAAGGTACAGAGAATCCACCAGCAATTGAGTCATGCCCCATGCTACAGAGGAAGGCGAAAAACCCACAGAACCTTTGCCAATCTGCCCTGGGGGAAAATTCCTTCCCGACCCTGAATATGTCAATCAGCTAAACCCTGAGCATGTGGGCAAGACTCAATAGTCAGACACCCAAGAAAGAATGTTCTGTAATATTTCAGAACCTATCCCATAAATTGTCCCATTGGCACATCTACTAGCAGGAGACAAAGATGAGTCCATTACCACAGGGCACCCCTAAAAGCTAACTTACATGCTCTATCCTGACCAGTGGGGCTCAGGGTTTGGCTTCAGCCCCAACCTAACACTTGAGTCCCACCACTCGGGGGCTCAAACCAAAACCCAAGCCCCACTGCCCAGGGCTGAAATCAGACTCCCAAAAGGGGCACAGAAGTTTGGAAAGGTTAAGAACCACTGCTCTAGCTGATAGTACTGTTAGGCACAAAGCTCTGCTGTGCTCCAGTCACTGGGGGGACAAAGAGTCACACTTTCCTTGTGTGGTGTGGGGATTTATTCAGCATACGCAGATATGCTGACACTGTAATAGATTTATTCAGCATACACAGACATGATGACACTGTAATTGGAAGATCACAGCCAGGTCGGACAAGGATACTTCAGGCTGCAATGGCATACTGCCACATACTTTCACACCGGCCTTGGCGTTTCAGTGTCTGGATTTCTGTGAGAATTTACTGATAGTGAGGAGTAAGAAGAGCAGTAAACACAATTATAAATCTAGGGGTTATTTAACCAATGGCTTACAGGTTTGTTTTATATAATTATATATGCACCAATTAACTGCCTTGTCATAGTTGGTGGTGGGACTATGGAAATGTATAAAAATCTTTACTTATGTATCAATAAACGTTCTTGCTGCAATCATATTGGTTGTTTACGCTTGATCCAGACCCGCCACAGACTCGACAGTGTGGGTTACGTTAATGCAGACTGATTATCCAGGAATCCCATCCTCATCATCAGGTCGTGGCAGTGTCAGGCTTTCATGTGGAGGAGCTCCCACATGCAGCATGCACGCATACACACGCTAACTCATCAGACTCTGTCTTAAGTGAACTTTATTAACAAGAGAAACATGCTATATCTATAGAACCACCATTAGGGGGAGCTCTGTTACTTATTCCAAGATCTTACAACATTAACATCATTCCTGCCACCGGCAGCACAGAAGCCAAAGAAACCTGTTTTGATTATTTCCCCCCAGCTCAGGGGGACCAGACAGCAAGTGTGAAACATTGGGACAAGAAGTGGGGGGAAATAGGCATCTGTATAAGAAAAAGCCCTGAATATCATGACTGCTCTATAAAATCAGGACATCTAGTAACCCTACTCCAGCTTGCATATTGGATTAATATCAGAAGAGGACAAATTACTGTTAATGAACTACATTTTATTGATTATAGAGTTCTTGCTATTGCTAAGGCAGCCTGGAACCTAACAAAGATTCCATATGCTGTTCGTGTCAGAAATGGTGCCAATTATCAACAATATCATGACCCACTCCAGCAGAAGTCTCACCAATGCCAAATTCACTGCAGTCGTTACATTTAGCAGAGTGATTAGCCAATGGCATTGATAACCAGATACAGAACTTTTCATGCCAAGGTCAGGCCAGTTTGTGGGAAATGTGCTTGAATGCTCATTGCACATTTCATGGCTTGTCTATACTTGGAAACTTACCAAAACAATTATTCTAGAATAGGTATTTCTATACAAGTCTCCATCTGAATTTACTTACTGTAAAATAATTAACAGAGGAGAGGAGGAAAAATGGGGAGTGTAGAAAGGAGCTGTGACAGATATGGATTTTCCTGCAACATCCTTATTGAATTAAATTTAATTATCTTTGAGGTCTATTGTATTAAATGAATGGTTTATGTATTATTGTGGGCTGAGACGGTGTGTAACCTCTGAAGGTGGGGAGATGTGACTGATGAGATACTGGAGGGGTTTAAAGGAATATATTAAACAATGTGCCACACAAGAAGGAATTTTTGTAACAAAAAAACCATTGTTGATTTCCTGGAGTATATCTCGGGGAATGTAAATGCAAATTCCCCGCCTCTTGTTATGCAAAAATCCAACCTTTGCAGCTATGCCCTAGAGTGGGCCACTGTCCACCAATTATCTCTTAAATGAGGCCATCATTAAAAGCCCAAGCTGTATAAAGAATTACTGAATTATTCATGGCTGTTCTGGTTCTGAGGCAGTCATGAATTTATAACCATAGGGAAAACTCAGTTCTGAGTTTTGGAGGCTGACACTTCCAAAAAAAGCTTACCAGTGCTTTAGGTTAGTGTTGGGGTGGCCTCTGGTAAGCTTTTTAGTACGTGGGTAGGTTCTTTTATTGGTTTTTATATATTGTCTCTGGAATGCTTTTAACCTCTGGAGGGAAAGGAAAGTGCAGGCAATGGACTTTTATACAGTCTGACTTGCTGGGGATATCACAGAGTACACAGGGAACTGTACAGCCTGGAAACAGCGAGTCAGGGAGAGAAACATGAGGCCCAAGAGAAGTGATGGCTGAGAGCCAGAAGCCTAAGAGTGAGTGCCTTTGGTGGACCATGGAGGGGGAATATAGGTGCAGTTACCCAAACTTTGATGGAGACAAATGGGGAGGGTGGAACAGAGTTCTTAGTGGTTCCCCCCTCAGGGGATAAGGAAATCCGACCAGGCCCAGTTGTCTTCTCTGGGCTAGTTCCTATTTCCCTGCTATTTGCAAAACAGGCTCTGCCCTTTGTGGACCTCCTTAAGTCTTTCTGGCTGGAGGATCAAAATGAAAGTCACAAATCCCACACATTCAGGGACACGACTTCCCTGCTGTCTGAGCACAGGGGAGAGGTGATGATTCTATAGTGCTGACAATAATCCATCCTCTGCCTACTCTGTGATCACCTGGAAGTCTGCTACACTCTCCTCAGGGTCAGGGTCAGGGTCAGGGTCAGGGTTCCCTGCCTAGGCATTCCCTACACAGCTTTGGAAGTCCCACCTGCAGTCTGCTGGTTAGAGAATCCAGCTCCTTTCCACCCAAACTGACTGCAATTTTCACCCTTTTAAAGAAAAGGCCTCCTTTCTATCATTGACAGGAGCCCTGCTGCCAGGGCCTTTCTAGCTCCTGCTTCGTCCATGGGGGGAAGCATATACACCCCATCCCAGTGGGAATGAAGTGCAGCGGCAGAAAGTAAATAAAGGTAGGTTGTGGATACTGGTGGCAGAGTGGCTGGGGGAAGATGAAGGAAGGAGGTACTAAGAAAATGAGAAGAGAAGGAGCGCCTGGAGGACAGAAGAGTTGAGGTAACCCATAACCAGAAAGAGGTGATCCAAGATCAACTCTGGTGTTGTTTAAACAGCAAAATAAATCTTATTTGAATTGAAGTGATCTCATGTGGATGCTCTTACCTATTTAAAAAGGCTCTTACTAGCCTAATTGTTTCCCTAAAATTAAAATTAGCAGGGCTGTCCTCGCAGTACTTTTCAACCCCATTTGAAAACACCTAATGCAGAGGGAAGAAACCCACATCTAGGTTTTGCAGGGGACACTTAGATATACAGAAGCCTGCCAGCTGCATGGCCATTCCTCACTCTTTTCAAATAAACATGCACCATGTTTTCAGTAAATTCTGAACATTACAACTTCTCTTTCTCCTATATCCCTTTCTTACTCACTGCACACTAGCAACAATAGGGTGAGAAACACATTACTCTTTCCCAGCAGGATAAACTTCCACTTAAGAAGATTATTAGTTCATAACACAGCCTGCCCAGCCTAATATTCATAATTATGTATTTTATGAACTGAAAGGAAGTTATTAGCACCTGTACAAGGCTAAAGAACTAAGATCGACTTAAAAGTTTTTAATTTTCTTTTCAGCGCAAACCTCAGTTACTTCACAGCTATTTCAATACTGATGATAACTTAACTTTAGAGAGAGGTTTTCATCCCAAAGCACTTTTGAAATTATACACAGAAATTGCTGAAAGACAGCGAACACTGGCATGGGATACGGCAACTAGATAACTCACGACTGCAACTTGGTTTGGACCAAGAAATACCGTACGCAGTTACCGGGGAGTTTTATGGAAGTAAAAGACAGGAACCCAGCATAGAATTAAAACCTCAGGTTTACTTCTTGGTAGATGCTGAGAGCCCTTCTTTCTCCATTCAACATTGGTAGCGGATGGCAACAGGAAGCTGGTGAAATAGAAGAGTCAGACTAGCCTGGTGAAAGGGGATTTGAGTTCCCAGTTCACAATCACTAGGAGCTGAAATACATTGCTACACCTTGTTTGTATGTATACCTCTATATTTTAGGGTATAATACACCTTAGCACCCGAGAGCCTTCCATGTAAAGTCAACTGTAATTTTGGAGTCACTGATGGAGTGATTCTTCCCCCTTTCTTAATATATGGAAAACTCCACTAAGGTCAGTGCAGCTATTCTAGATTTATACCAGCATAACCAAGAGAAGTTTGTCCCGATGCTTTGGGCAAAGTACTGCTTTGCTTCCTGCATGAAAAGCATTTTTTATTTTTTAAAAAATGTTGTAATTTAGGAAGAGATGAAATACAGAATATCTGTGGTTGTACTCTTGCTTGTCATGGGGAATAATCAACTTCCCGTTGTGTTTCTTCTGCCTAAAGAATGCTTCAGACTACACAACCAGCCAGATTGTAAATTCTTGCAAGCAGAGGTCAGTGTGCATGTACAGTGCCTAGCACAATGGGTTCCTTATTCCAGAGTGGGACCACTAGGGTCATTTCAATGTAATTAATAATAATACAGAGATCAGAGACTCATTAATAAATTATATACCAATAATTAGTAATAGTTTTCGTAAGAACCAAAAATCTATAACCGTAGGGAGCTTTTTCTCATAATGAGCTACATTTTTTCCTCTGGGATCAAATTCCTGTCCATCATTTATCTTGTTCTAAATTAGCATGGCTTAATTTAAAAAATAAAAACAAAAACAAAAACCAAGAAAACATCATTCACAGCAATGGCCTGATCCTGCAAATATTTAAACAAATGAGTAATGTAGCTCAGATACGCCATCCTATTACTTTTCTGGCACTGCTCATGTGAGTAAAGTTACTCACATGCATAAGTATTTATATAATTAGGCCCAAAATTAATCCCAGGAGTCATTTCGCACTGCTCAATAGAATTTGCTTGTTTTTATTTTGATTATACAGACTCCTGTTTTCAAATGTATTAAACCTTAGAGCCCAAATTCACAAAGGGTGCATCTACACTTATAAATTAGGTTGATTTAAGCAGGCTTACGTCGACTTAATTTAATCCATGTCTACACTGGGCTTTCCTTAATTCGACTTAAGGTGCTCCTTAAGTCGAATTAAGGAAAAACTAGTTTGAATTAATAACACCTCGTTATAATTTGAACTAGTGCTAAGTCGACTTTTTAAAAGTTGACTTAGCCAGTGTAGACGCCCTAAGTCAACTTGGTCGACTTAGGGCAGGGGGGACATGGGAGCACCAGATGGCTCCCTGGCAGAAGGGAGCCATTGTAGCTCCCTTGTCCTGGGGAGCCTCTGCTCCCTTCTCCCCAGACCTGCAGCTTCCCTGCCAGGGGAGCCGCAGTCCTGGGGAAAAGGGCTCCTCAGCCAGGGCTCCAGTGGGAGGGGATCCCCCGCTGGAACCCTGGCTGGAGAGTCTGGGAGGCGGGCAGCTGGTCCCAGCAGAGCCTGCCGCGCACCAGCTGGCTGTGCCGGGACCGAGAAGCTTCTCACCGCTTCTCAGTCCTGGCAGGCCAGATCTGCACCAGCTGGCTCTGCACCAGCTGGCACACAGCTGGCTCTGCTGGGCCGAGGAGGGGCGGGCGACTCTCCCGACTCCCTTCTCTCCAGGACCCTCGCGGGTCCTGGCTAGAAGGGTTTTTTTTTTTTTTTTTTTTTTTTTCCCATGGGGGTCCTGGCTAGAAGGGAGCTGCTGGCTCCCTTCTTGCCAGGACCGCTCAGTCCTGGCTAGGAGGAAGCACGGGGATCCCTTCGGCCAGGACCACTCGGGTCCCAGCTAGGAGGGAGCCCCGCATTCCCTCTTAGCCGGGACCACACTCCAGCTCCTGGGAAGCCTCCAGAGGCTTCCTGCCAGCTGGAGGCTGCTGTGCCGGCAATTGCCGGTGCTCCAGCTGCTTGGGCGGGCCCAGGGGTGTCCCTAAATAGCTGGAGAGCCAGCAATTGCTCACACAGCGCTCCGGCTGTTTGGGGAAGCCCCCGGCCCTCCCCAAACAGCTAGAGCACGGGCAATTGCTGGCACAGCAGCGCCCAGCTGGCAGGGAGACCCGGAGGCTTCCCCGCAGCTGGAGCCCAGTCCCGGCAAAAAGGGAGCCGGCAGCTCCCTTTTCTCCAGGACCCCCATGGGTCTCAGCAAAAAGGAAGCTGCCACTCCCTTTCTGCTGGGACCCGCGGAGGTCCTGGAGAGAAGGGGTCCCCCTGGTTGCTTCTTGCTGGGACCGCATGGTCCCGTCTAGGAGGGAGCGCTCCCTCCTAGCCGGAACTGCGCTCCAGCTCCCGGGAAGCCTCCGGAGGCTTCCCGAGAGCTGGAGCATGGTTCCAGCCAGAAGGGAGCCACAGGGCTCCATTCTGGCCCAGACCTCTGGGGTCCCAGCAAGAAGGAGCACCAGCTCCCTTTTTCCGGGACCCGTGGGGGACCCAGGCAGCGGGGAGCCACCGGCTTCTTTCTGCCTGGGACCTGAGCGGTCCTGAGCAAGGGAGCCGAGCAGTCTGGGGCAGAAGGGAGCTCCACACTCCCTTCTCCCCGGGACCACTCTGGGGCTTGCTGCCTCGGAGAGAGCCACCCCCATGTGGGGCTGGCTCTCCCTGGACCTAACTAGTCGACTTAGAGTGTCTAGTACAGACTCTCTAAGTCGAGTTAGTAAGGCCCACTTTAAGTTGACTTAGGAGTCCTGTGTGACTCTCTAAGTCAACTTAATAAGGTCGACTTAAAGTCAACTTATTAAAGTCGATTTATTTAAGTCGACCTAAATCCCTAAGTGTAGACATAGTCAAAGGTATTTAGGTGAATTAGGTGCTTAAATATCTTTGTGAATCTGGGCTTAAAGGTTTGATCCTAACAAAGCCTCAATGTATTCACATTTACTTTATGATTCTTTGAATCAGGCCAGAGACACTTACATTTCCAGTGGGTGCTAGCATTAAAAAATGTTCTGGCATCAACTTTCACACCTCCTAAAAAATCTGTTCTAAGAACATTTCAGAACATTCTCGTTGCCTTCTGGTGAACAAAGAAGCAATGTCAGTGGGAGTTTCCACTCGGAGAATGTCAGAGACCAACCACAATTAATTTTCTGACAATGCCAGAGCCAAACACCCCCTCCACATAGTCAGGAAGGAAATGCAATTCACTTGAATGGCTAATTCCATTGTAAGAAATATGTACCTGCTGACACACTCCTTCTGACCATGAAAATACATCCTCACAAACTATTAAAAACACGTCAGGAAATGACACACCAAAACAACAAAATGGTCTCAACATAACAACAGAATGAATTAAAATAATTAAATCAAGGAAATTCCATGGGAAGGTTGTCACTGCATCATACAAAGCGATAACAAATGTAATGTATATAAAGAAACTGATACATAATAAAGGGTAGATTTACTGCACCGCATCCCACACAACTCATATCCTGTAGCATTATTTCCTGTCATTAATTACACTGTCTACATCAAAAAATTATCCATCAGCCAGTTGGAAACACAAGTTAATGAGCTAAATTTCTTACTCTGGGGTCAAGTTCTTTTCTTCTTCATTTGTCTTCATTAGCAGCATCTCTACAGGCTTTCCAAAAATAGAAGACAAAATAAACCAAAGAATTTAAAAATTCTGTCTCAAGGACAATCAGAAATGAAACATACAGGAGCTTTTCAGACCAATTTTGGACTGTTACTGTTAAATAATATAGCAAAAATAACACCCTTTCCTTGCTAAACAAACAAAGAGTCCTGTGGCACTTTTAAAGACTAACAAATTTATTTATTGCATGAGCTTTCGTGGGAGAAAATTCCACTTCATCAGAAGTGCCACCAGACTCCTTGTTTGTTTTGCTGAACTATATTAAGAGACTGCTACTCCTGCCACCCCTTTGGAACTTTCTTTGCTAGCTATTTATAGAATTGAAATGAATGGTAATGATCTCACATTTATCAAATACATATAACCTGAAGGATATCTAAGTTCTCTACAGAAACACCATCTGATTTACAAGCTACATCTATAATATTATTTACCACACATGCTACTCCTGTGCTCTATAGCCCTCAATATCTGCACAGGTGTCAGGAGATCAGTGAAAGTGTGTGTCATCCACACAGTGATCTTCTTTCTCCACACAAGGCCCTGGACCCTTACTGTCTCCTGTCACTGTTAGTACATCAGGAACCATAAAGGTAAGAACTCTTTTGCTAGACCCTGTGCCCCGAGATGTGTGTATGGGGGGAAAAGGTGGGTGAGTTAATGGTGACAGGGTTAGCGTTTATTTACCTATAAAATTCCTGTGGGAGTGGAGGTAGATGTGGGCTGCCCAACCCTTCTCTACGCTCGGACTCCGACCTCATAAACCATCCACTGGAGAAAAGAAGGGAGAGTAATGTCACAGAGGCAGCCTTTCTATGTCCAGGGTCAGAATCTATTGGATACCTGGGCCCTTTGCTCGCAACAGTGGAAGATATAACAGGGCTTTAGACCTAGAGGAATTACAGGTGAATTGTGAGGTGAAGATATGGCAGCTGTTTAAAAGCTCACTGCAGTGGACAGAGACGTACACCGGTGTAGGACAGAAAGTGAAGAATATCAGCATATCTAATTGGAACTGCAGGGGGAATTTATAGAAGGGGGGTGAAGTGTGGAAGGAAACCAGAACACCAATATTGAATACCTCTCTCTTGCACCAAGCACCAGGGGATCTCAACTTCATGTGGCTAGCACCTCGGATTTCTATCTCATGTGAAAGAAATAGTTCCTTCTGTACTGACTTAAGTATGCCCATCATTAATAAAAAAGAGTTTGTTTACAAAAAAAGGGAGGTGCTAATATTGAGTGGTGTTGTACCCCGTAAGCTCAAAAGCTTTTTCTCTCTCTCACCACCAGAAATCAGTCCAACAAAAGATAGTACCTCACCCACTTTGTCTCTTAGGTTGCTAATAGTCTTTAAACACCTGCTCTTTCATTCGAACGGCCTGGCATTTCATCCACACGTATGAGGAAAACTTCAAAAGATCAAACTGAGTCGGGGGGGGGGGGGGGGGAATTATCAAAATCATCTTTTAGTGCAGTCCTCCCTACAGGTTATGCAGCTGGAAAAGGAAAGGACAAAACTATCTGAGCATTTGGACATTAGGACAGATTATAGGCAGAGTCTCATCACACTGTTTCTTCTCTGAGAGCCACACGTTTCTCTGCTAGGAATTATAGGCCGTGGAAAATTTCCAAACCTGTGAAGGAAGAGAGAATGTGTTTATAGTGGTCAGACCAGATAATTGGGGGGTTATGATTCCTATGTTCTATTTATGGCTCTGCCACTGACTTGCTGTGTGTCCTTGAGCAAGTTATTCACAGGGGAATTTTCAATGAGCTTCCTCTGTGTGTTCTATAGGGACCCTGGGGATTCAGAAATGAGGGGGAATCTTCAAAATAAACTTTGTAATCTGATCTTCCCGTGCACTCTTTCCATTGCTTACCTAAGCTATCTGTGTGTTTAGGACTCAGCTGGGGGCTAAGCCCCTGGAATTTTCAAAAATAGATCAATACATGAAGCTCTCTCTTCTTTACCCTTTTTTTGGTTTGTAATTTTGACAAATCAGTATTTTCCAATGAAAAAACACTCTTGAAAAATTCCTGACCAGCTCTACTAGCCAGACACCCTTTCAGAATCAGGAAAAAGAAGTCTGAATAGTGTGTTGTAAATCCTGACACCTCATGTCTGGCAAAGACTACACTGCTGAAGCTTTACACATAGTGGGACTGCCTGACACACTCCGGGTGCATCTACACTGGCAACTTAGGTCTACTGAAGGATGCCTAAGTTGACCTACCCAAAGCCACATCCACACTGGGCTTTTATTAAATCGACTTAAGCGCTTCCTTAAGTCGACTTAATAACACCACCTCTGAAGGTCGACTTAAGCCTTAAGTTGACTTCTTAAGTCAACTTAAAGCCAGTGTGGACAGCTATGTCTACTTTTAAGTCGGCTTAACAAGGTCGACTTCAGTCGACTAAAAGTGTAGCCACTCTGTTAAGTCGACTTAAAGTCAACCTTGTTAAGTTGACTTAACAGAGTTGACTTAACTTTACAAGTGTAGACATAGCCTCAGCCCTCTCTGCCATCTTCAAACTAACTTGCTGAGAAATGCCCAAAGGGTGACAACATTGTCCCATCAAACATAATGAATCAAAATGAGTTTCAAATTATTCATACCTGGCAACATCCTTTCATCTTACAAAGGTTCTAATCTACTGCTAAGCGATTTCTGTAACCACATCAGAGCTTTGAAAACCTCTAATCAACAATTATTTTTGTTTCAACAGATGCTGTTTCTGTCAGTTCTGTTAATCCAGTGGTCCCCAAATGATGGGCCATGCCCTGTAAGAGAGCAGGGCTCAGCCTAGCTGAGACCACCAACCAGCCCACTCTGCCCCCAGCTTGTCCCAGTCTTGGCCCCAAAGTCCCAGACCCACTACCACTTCCAGCCACAGCCCTGGGCCATGCTCCAGGCTCTCAGTCATGGTTCCACTCCTGGCCACATCCCCAGCTCCCACTCAAACCTGAAGATGAAAGCAAAAATAAGTATTTACCCCCCACCCCACCCAAGCTTTTTAAATGTCAAGTTAGCCTTTCTCTACTTTCCCTCACTACTGCTCAATTATCCTGTTTGACTTGCATTTAATGCAGTGTTTGCAAGGTTTGGAATGCACCCCCCTACTGCCAGCTGGGGGCATGAAGGACCAGCTTCAAGTGGGAGCCAGGAAGCTTTAAGGCTATGTCTACACTAGCAATTTAGGTTGACTTAAAAATGCTTAAGTCACCTAAATTACTCCATGTCCACACCGGACTTTCATTAAGTCGACTTAAGGGCATCCTTAAGTCGACTTAATAACTATTGCCTGTTAGGTCGACTTAAGGTCTAAGTTGACCTTATTAAGTCAACCTAACACAGTGTGGACACCCTAAATCGACTTAATTAATTAAGTCGACCTAGGACCGGGGGAAGGGATCCATGGCTTGGGGAAAAGGGAACCCCAGGGGCTCCCGGGGAAGAGAGCCACTGGCAGCTGTCTTCCCCGGCACTCCATGGACAGGGGATCCCCAGAGGTTCCTCTGTCCGCAGAGTGCCGGTAGCTGTCTTCGCTGGCATTCCACAGACAGGGGATCCCCAGAGGTTCCCCTGACCGTGGAGTGCTGGGGAAGACAGCCGCCAGTGCTCCACAGAGAGGGGATCCCCAGAGGTTCCCTGTCTGCAGAGTGCCAGGGAAGACAGCCACTGGTGCTCCATGGACAGGGGATCCCCAGTTGTTCCCCTGTCCACGGAGTGCTGGCATCTGTCTTAGCGAGGACCCATGCGGGTCCCGGCAAGAAGGGAGCCCCACTCCCTTCTCCAGGTCCCAGCAAGAAAGGAGCCATGGTTCTCTTCTCAGCAGGGACCATGGCTCCCTTCTCAGCGGGGAGCCAAGGCCCTGTCTACACTTGAAAAGTTAAGTCGACTTGTTAAGTCAACTTAACAGAGTCGACTTAACTTTTTAAGTATAGACATAGCCTAAGAGACCACGCTGCCATTCTCTGAAAACTCTTTAATTATTTTTAATTAAAGTTTTTGGTTGTTATGGTTGTAGAGAAAAACCTTCAAAATGGGTGCAGTGAAGTCTGCTTGAGTTTGCAGGCAGACAGACCCAACAGTAGTGACATGTACACTTCATCCATTACAAGAGATACTGATCAGATACCAATGACAATACTTTAAATGCCAGCATTGTTAACTATTTCATTCCTCATCCGTATAAGAAAGGAGATACAGGATCAGATTACAAAGTGCTTCACCCTCCTTTCCTGAAGTGTTTATGGGGATGGGAGGTGCAGGAGATGTACAAATTAAGAATTGTATGCCTTTACCACTGCATCGCAGGGTTGAAGGATGGATGCCATTGATTTTCATTTTCCTAAAAGGAGGCTCAGCCTTCCAAAGCTAGGGAAACATTAAAGGCCTGATTTCTGATGCATAATCATATATCCCCTTAATGATGCATAGCCAATTTTGTATCAGGCTGACTGATCCTGTTCACCACTAAACCCCAGGTGGAAATGGAGCCAAGGAACTAAGCCTGCTTCCTGGTCAGGAGACATGTAAGTGACCAATGAGTTGATACAAGGGTGCCCAGGAGCAGCCCTCTCTGAATCCCTGGCTCTTACTTACTCTGTACTTGAATCATTATGATAACGGCTACCCGAGTGCTGTAATAATTCCTGCGTGGGCACAAGACAACTCTCATTATGATCCACTTAGGACTCTGCACATCCCAGCCAGGCTTCCTAGTTCCAGCCAGCTTTGTAGTATGAAGACTCCAGAGGTTAAGATCTGGCAGAAGAAACTATTGACTCAATATTACATTAGTTGTGGGCATAACTGATAAAAGAAAGTTTATTTAAAAACTAGAGTTGGTGAATAACACTCATTCATTTCACTTGTAATTCTCTGCAACAACAATTTGAATATGGAGAAATAAAGAGTCGCCTGCACACATTATTTTATTTTCCCACTAGTGCTGGAATCATGGCCAAAATGTATTATTTATAACAGGTAGTGGGTAGAGAGTTAGTCTAAATGAATTGGCATCTGTTTGAACTTGGTAACTTAGTATATGAAATTGCTGTTCTGCTGGAGTAAAATCTGCACGTTAATTAAGAAAAATTCCTAAAGAAAATGAAGCTTCATTTTGTCACTTTTCCTGAGGAGGCTGCAGAGATGAATGGAAGTGGCCTGAAATGTCACAAGTGCTTCTTCTCAGACTTCAAAGAGAAAATTATGGGCTCAGCCTTCAAAGCGCTCACCCATAGAGTCCTATCAGGCTCAGTTGTCTCTTCCATATCATTCAACATCTATACAAAGCCACTTGAGAACCGATGAGGAAGTAATACTGCTGAAGTCCCAGGAGGGGACAGATGACACCGTTCCCTGTAGCTCTACATCTCATTTACATCCAGTGTAAACAGCACTGCCTCTCAGGGCTGTAGACAAAGCTGAATCCCAGACAAAAATCAACCCACCACCTAGACAAAGATGAATCCAGACAAGACTAAGATGGTATTCGTTAAAAAGAGAGACGCTCCTAAAAAGAATAGCCTATCCCAATAACCTCTTGCACTGTCACAGGCAGTTGTTCTCAGATTATCAAATCAGTTAGCCTTGTCAGATGTACAACTGGCAGGAAAACGGCCAGAAGATTAAGTCTGTGTGGGCTACGATGAGCCCAGACGCTGATCCCTGCAGACATGATCTGCATGCTTGATATCTTCAACTCATATCTACATATAAAGCCTCAAAAAGCTCCAACCAATATAGAACACAGCCGTTCATTCGATTGCTAACCAAGGTCTCCATGAACACACCACCCTAGCAAACCACCCTCTGCACTGGCACATTCCACTGAACATGGAGTGCAGTTTAAGGTCTCTGTCCTAATATAGGACTGACCATGACTACCCGAAAAACACTCTCTCCTTCCAAAGCAGTGCCTCGCATGACATTTCCACTCTATTGGAGCCATGAAATATCAATTAATAGCAGGAGGTTCATGAGGTCAGGAGATAGAATTTTATGGGAAATGGACCTAGACTGTGAAACTCCATTCTGAAAGAAACAAGATTGACCACTACCCTCAGCATGATCAAAACTAAATGCAAATCTCATTTGACTGGCTTTCCCTCTATTGTATTTTCCCCTCCAAACTAAAACTATGACACAAAAGAGCTGTAAACCAAAGATTACTCAATCTATCTCTCCTGCAGGCTCAGAAGGAAGAAGTAAAGGGAGAGTTTTTATTATTTTATCACTAGTCAGCTGTCCAGAATAGATGCCATGCTGATGAAGCAGCATAAGATCCTAAATACACTAAACAGGGAAAGTAATTTATCTGATTTAATCTTTAGTTTCAATGAAAAAACTTGAAAAAATTGCAGGTGCAATATATTGGGCACAAAGTTATTTCTGCAAAGAGCAAAAACTGAGTTTGAACATGAGGCCTTAAACAACTTGCAATGTTTCCTGCAAGATACAAGAAATATTATACAGTGTTCCTCTCTGAGGGTATGTCTACACTTGAAAAGTTAGGTCGACTTTATGAAGTCGACTTAATAAGGTCAACTTTAAGTTGACTTAAAATGGACCTTATTAAGTTGACTTAACAAAAGTCGACTTAACTTTTCAAGTGTAGACGTGGCCGCTTCTTGACCTTATTAAGTCGACTTAACGTTTTAAGTCGACTTAATAAGCTCCACCAAGGCACTAAACCCTGTCTCCACTGGTTTAAATTGACTTAATAAAGTTGACTTATACGCTAGTTCGAATTAAAACTAGGTGTTATTAATTTGAACTAACTTTTCCTTAATTCGACTTAAGGAGCAGCTTCAGTCGACTTTAGGAAAGCCCAGTGTAGATGCGGAGTATTTTAAGTCAACTTAAGCCTCCTTAAGTCGACTCAATTTGTAAGTGTAGACGCAGCCTGAGAGAGTCTTTCCACTATAAATGACACTCACACATCAAACACTCCTTTTATTCTCAAACCAATATCAGCCCCCCACCCCTGAAAATCACCTGCCCCAAGCACAGTTTTGACCTTATAATAGAAATGCCGAAGACTTTATGAAGTCCACTAGGGACTTTGCTTTTCTGTGGAAGGTGCTCATATATTTTAGTGATGGGTGGCAGTATAAAACACTAGATGGACAGACAGAAGTGTGTAGTCTATTTATAAAGAGAGGCATGATTCTCCAAAGTCTTACACCTATATAGTCATTTATGTACACCCAGAGTCTAAACTCTGACTTGGGTATGAGTGAGTGGACAGTTCTATTTCAACAGCATTTTACAGCCACTTTGCACCGGCGTAAATGACTAAACAAAATGCAAAGGAGAATCAGACCCCACGCTTTCAAACCTCTCCATAGACTTGCTCCAGCCTCTCTTTAACTAACAAAGATGCAAGGCTCCTGATTCTCACAATTTGATCATGAGTCACACACATAGTATTTGGTATTTACATTACAGTCCCAGCTGCTGGAATAATTTGATTAAAAGACAATCCCAGCTTTCTGTTTTTTGGTTTGAATGGGTTTTTTTAAGTAAGTTTTAACCATTATGATAGGAAAGAAAAGCTTAAAAAGTGAAGGTATCTAAAGGCTCAGAAACCAGACTGCAAAGAAGGAAATCCCTGAATTTGTTATATAGAAGCATCTCACAATGGGGGGAGGGACTGACTGATTAATTTTGATTGAAGCTGTGTCTATCTGATACTCTCTTTTTGTTCAGGTTTTCAGACTATACAGCCTCAGTGCAGGGGATTGTCTTATTGCTCTTCTTGCACAGCACCCATAACATTGAGGCTCTAGACCTTTGAGAAATAGCATAAAATAAATACTATTGTTAAAAATAAATCAAATCTAATCCCATACTTGCCTAACACCAGCCTTCCATGTACATTCATATCACCTGCTTGTCCATCAATGTGATTTATGCCATCATATGCCGGAAATGCCCCCCATTCCCCACGTGATACATTGGAAAAACAGGATAGTCTCTGCGCAAAAGAATAAATGGACACAAGTCTGACATCAGAAATCACACCATTCAAAAACCAATAGGGGAACACTTCAATTTCCCTGCTCACTCCATTGTTGACTTGTTAATAGCTGTGCTCAAACAAATGAATAACAAATCGCAGCTTCAAAGAAAAACTGCAGAACTGGAATTCATATGTAGATTTGACTCCATTGCTTCAGGGTTAAACAGGGACTATGGGTATTTTTCTCATTACAACAGGCCATTTGACCTCTCCTTCCTCTATATGCTGTTCCCTAGTGTTTGAATCTTAACATCTGCTTTGATTTGCTGTTACAGCCTGACCTGATCCTATGATTTACACTTCCCTGCATTCATTTTCCTCCCATTCTGTAAGTTCCCCATCTTCAAAGCATCTGATGAAGTGGGATTTTCTTCCACCAAAGCTCATGTGATAAATAAATGTATTAGTCTTTATAAGTGCCACAGGACTCCTTGTTTGTTTTCTTGAACTAGACTAACTCAGCTACCCCTTTGAAACCTCTCCTTTGCTGTTACTGCTCCTTCGAACAGCCTCCCTCTGATTCTGCCCCATTGATTTGCCATCTCTTTTCAGACCTTCCCCACACTTGCTTATCCCTCTGAATAGCTCTCTCCCTCTGGCATTATCTAGCTCCCTGGCTGTGCTGTTTGACTCTATAAGGCATTTTTGGATAGTTTATATGACAGATGCTATACTGAGTAAAGCCTATTATGTAGATATATCTTATTGTTCTTGGGGCTTCTGCCTACCTGCAGCTTTAGAAAGAATCCACATGTGCTGCCAAGCTGACTGTAAAGGTGCCAATAGCTCTGTTTTCACCCATTTCAGTGGGGCTGGTAAGTGACAACACTGCGGAGTGGTTTACGCTCGCCTCAAGATTGGCTGATTAACAGAGACAACAGTTACATAGATTGGCAGGCGCCCACACTTCCTGAATATTCAGGAGGCCCTACGGATTACACTAAAACTTCTTTGTTAATTTACACCTTCTATTTCATTAAGCTGGGAAACATCATTTACAGCTACAGACCTAGCATCATTTCACAACTGTTTTGTCCACCATAGCACTACGGAAACACACCCAAAAACCCCTGCAGGGACAAGGGCTGTTGTTATTTTTACATATACTGATTTCTCCCAATGGAAGCCAACCAACAGTTCATAAAAATAAAAATGCTTTGCCTTAACATTAAAAAACCTGAATTCTCTGGTTCTCCCTCAATTTAAACAAAATGGGCCTGTCAATATGATGTAGTATGGTTAACAGCTCATGGGTTAAAAGGAACTCCACCCATCAGCTTTGTGTTTGAGGGAACAGGAGCAGGCCTTGCTCAAAGTCTTACATAAGTCACCAGCTTTCTAGGTGGAGGACAATAGAAGGCCTCCAAAAATGTGCAAAGCAGCTTTAACAAACCAAAGAGTCTGGCTCAATGGCTATATCTACACTTGCAAGTTAGTTCGAATTAAGGAAGCTTAATTCGAACTAACTTAAGCCTTGGCCGCACTAGGCTTTCATTAGTTCGAATTAAGGGCTTCCTTAATTCGAAATAGTTAGTTCGAATTAAGTCAATGTGGCCATATTAGTTCGAACTAACTGCTTCCTGTAACAAAAACGGAGTGTGTCAATGTACAATGTGACTCATGAAAAACATAAAGCTTTCATTCATTGGAAATAATGGCAGCCAGAATGGAGAGTTTCCATGCTATAGATGAGTGGCAGTATCAATTTGCACTGTTCACCAGAAGGAGGCAATAGGTTATATTTAACCTGATATAATTGGAGCATAAGATGTTTTGCAAAAAGAGTGCTATGAATATCCTAGTGCATGATTTACAGTTTCCTTAAACTGGTAGCCAGCTCCCAGCTCCCATGGCTCACAAACTATCTAAACTGGATTCAGGTACTTTGACATATTTCTACATACAACAAAATCTAATTGGATTCATTACAGCAGCACTTGCATACATTAGCATCACCAGCAATACATAGTGGAATTATTATGTAACTGTCCTCATTTTCCAAATGCTGTCAGTCAACCACCCACAGGCTTGGCAGAGAGCATTTGTTGGCAGAAAGACTATTCCAATCCCTTTCTACTGTCATTTATTTGACAAACATTATTGTACCAACCAGGTAGCTACGCTATCTGTCACCATGCTAACAAACATCTGCTCTTTCATTAAAGAAGGAAATCTCCAAAAAACGTATACACACGTGATAAAATGTATTATTTCACTAACTCATTAACCAAATTATATTCTGAGCATAGTGAATATATATATATATA
>ML685840.1:8336380-8413617 GCA_007922175.1 Pelusios castaneus | reverse complement strand
CTATATAATCATTCCCAGCAAATTACTACCTTTCTATTGATACCAAAGATGACATAGTTCCTATAGATTATAGCATTTATGAGATATCCATAGAAAATAATATAAATGCTTCCCTAAATCCAGACAGTCACACTGTGCCCACATGCCCTGCCCTTTGGGGGGCATGCCAGGCTCCCCCTGTGCCCCCCCCCCCACCAGGGAGGGCATTGGTGTAGTCCTGGGGTAGCCCTAAGTCGACTTAGGGCTACCCCAGGGCTACACTGGCTTAATTTGACTTTAGAAAGTCGAATTAAGCCTTAGGTCGAGTAGAAAGGTGGTTTAATAAAGCCGACTTAATTTTCATTAAGTCGACTTTATTTTCCTTAAGTTGACTTAAGCAAGCTGCTTAAGTCGACTTAAGCAAAATGTGGTGTAGACACAGTGCACATTAAGTCGACTTAAGCCAAGCTTAAGTCGACTTAATTTACCAGTGTAGATGCAGCCTATGTGCCTTTAACAACAACAAAGTGTTCAGCCAATTTTTCTATCGTCATCAGTAATTAACAACTTTTTGCCTGATAAATAAAGAAAATGGCAATCCCCATATCAAAACAGCTTAGCCGGTTTGGCTATTCAATGCTGGATGTTGTGATAGAGCTTGCAATAAATATTGATGCTAATTTTTAATTTTTTTTAAAAGGGTTTAATGCATTTTGGCAGTTTCACCTTTCCTGAAGAACAAATTCAGAGGCTGAAGCTCCTAGCAATCTGATGTAAATTTCAGCTCCTGCAAATGACATCCTCATTATGTGCCCTGGATGAGGTCATGCCTGTTGATGGCAGATAAATAGGGAGTATTTCTTTAGGGAAAAAACACAATAATAAAATAAGTACTTCTTGGCACTTAATTAGCCTGGAACTGGTTAGAAACAAGACAGATTTTAAATTCAAAGTTATTTTGATTTTAGTAAGCTATGCTGTTCTGTAGTATATGTTCTACACATTCATTTAGGTAACACTGAAAAAACAAAATGTTATTAACTCCTTTGGTGCACTATGTTCTTACACTGTGATATTAAAGGACTGACAGGAAATAGATATGAAGAATATATTGGGCGTTTTGGGTCTGGGTGAATAGTATGAACAGTGAAAATACAGAGCAGCTATTAAGCCTTTGAAAATCTCTATTGCTTTGCAGAAAAGCAGCTTCCTTCTGCAACTGGCAAACTTCTTCACTGGTAATTAAAGCACAGGAATTCTAGAGAGGCAAATAACTGACAGTCACACAAACTGTGTGCCTGATGAGTCTCTTTCCTCTTTCCAAGGATAGACACATTTGTCACAATCTTTGTGATAAGTGCAAACCAGCCCTTACTTTCCATGTCATTGTGGATAAAAATGGTGGGAAACGGAAATAGAAGAGGTATGAGATACTGTCAAATTCTTGTCAAAGCAAAGCCAAGTGTCATTTTCCAGACAATGTTGCTGTATTAAATATGCACTCTGAAACAATGCATTATGCAAAAGGAGGCACAAGATGGACAGTCTAGCAGAAATTCAGTTACATTGGGCAGGCAGATTCCTAACAGTTTGTATGATAAGGGATTTTTTAATTGATAGGAAAAATTCCATGAAGAAACCTGTATGCCATGGATCAAATGCAAATCTTCTCTTGATTAGTGGGACCTACCTCTTATAGTGTGAGAAATGCATAGTGTCCACTGGGAGATGTCTGGGGAAAGGCTGCTTTCAGCCAGCTTCCTTCTCCTCTCAGACATAGCAGGATTCCGGCTAGGTTTCTATGTTTGTGACTCACCTCCTCTGTCTTTCCATGGCATGTGCTACTCTGGAAGAAAGATTTGAAATCCAGGGTGCACAGTTTTCCCCAAAATCCAGCTCCTGAGAACACAGGTTTATAGAGAAAAAGAAACTATAATAGCCTCTGTTTCTTATCTCCAAGATAAAGATGACTAATAATTCATCTAGCAGGTTCCATTTGTTTGGACTTGTCCTTCCAAAACATTTATGATTAAACAAGTATGACTGAGGCAGAGAATTTCCTGGGGATTAGTGACAGATGAGGAGAGCAGGTGACTCAGGATGAATCAATTAATCACAGTATTATGATCAGCACATAGCTGGTCTGACCTAATGATTTGATACCAGGAGGTCAGAGTCCAAGAGATGCCAGAGAGCAAACTGGCCATCAGGTGTCAGTAGACAGATGGGGCCAAGTTACCAGGAGATTGGAAATAGGAGCAGGTCTCTAAGGGAAAGCAGTGAAAAGCAGGGAGCGCAGATTCATGGACAACTTCCTGTTCCCGTGCTGGGTTTAGAGAGAAGCTGTGACCCCCCAGCACTCTGCCAATCAGATTACAGGACTGGGTTCCTATGTTGGAGTTCAGCTCCTATGCTGATAACAGTTGGCAGGTTGGTGCTTATCAGCCCCCAAAGTCCTCTGTGGATCTGTGTTCAAGACCCATAGTCCCTGACACCCATCCAGTTGTTAATTCCCAAGGCACTGATTTTACCTGAGATCACTACTGTTATGCATGAGGACCCATTTTCAATACAGCAGGAACAAATTTGATTTGTACTGATGCTGCATTAGACATTTTTAGAGAATGGGCACCCAGTCCACCACCCAATGAAAATTCTAATTTACCTCTTGATGATGGTCTTCACGGCATAATTTGTTTCAGGGTTACTAAGCTTTAAAAGGAGTCTGTTTTGACAGAAGACCCATTCAATGAGATTTTACTAGAAGCTAAAACTGATTCTTGGAGATCTGAATTTAAAAGTAAACCCAGCTTATTCTGTATCACAATAAAGCCAGACAAGCCAAGTACAGTATGACAGATAAAAAAGCAATTACATGATCACTCCAGGGCCCACAGCCTACAATCCTTAAATTCAAAGGTTATGTCTACACTTACAAAAGCTAGTTTGAATTAGTTAATTCAAACTAACTAATTCAAACTAATTTTAGTTAGTTCAAATTAACTTAATTTGAACTAGCACGGCCCCACTAGAATGTTAGTTTGAACTAGCCATGTTCATGCAGGGCACTTGCTTTGTTCGAATATGTTAGTTGCATGAAGGTCAATCTGCCAATTAGTTGGAAATAAGCAGTTAGTTCGAACTAATATGGCCACATTGACTTAATTCGAACAAACTATTTCGAATTAAGGGCTAGTTCAAACTAAGCAATTGAATTTATTAGTTCGAATTAAGGAAGCCTTTAATTCGAACTCATGAAAGCCTAGTGTGGCCAAGGCTTAAATTAGTTTGAATTAAGCTTCCTTAATTCAAACTAACTTGCAAGTGTAGACATAGCCAAAGACACCAACTGTAGACAATAGTCTGGTCTATACTACCGCACTGGATCGATGGGTAGAGCCCTGTGCGGATACAAAAATGTGGATCCGCAACCGATCCATATCCGAGACATGTAAGCATGTATCCGATCTGCAATCCGCATCTCCATGTTTTGTGGGTATCTGCAACCGCCCCGCCCCTGCCTTGCAGCAGCTCCGCTCCGCTCTGCTCGGCTCCTGGTCATTGCACTGTGCTTCTGTTTTGTGTTCCCGCCTGTGTGTGTTTTGTAATATAACAACTTAAAAACAAGGGCTTAGTAAATGTGCACACACTGTTTTTATTTTGAACAACGTTATAGAGAGTCCTATGGATCCTGGTGCAACCTCTGTGTTTTCTTCTGGGGCAGCTGCCTGGAAATTTCTGGATTGTTAGATAGCAGCAACTGCCTCACACAGAGCCCGAGGAAGGGAACAGGGAGGGCAGTACTAGCCAGCAACTCCCGATCCTGTTTGTTCAGAGCCCTGCTTGCCCTGATCATCTGGATATTCCACCTACTAGAGCAAAGATCAGGGCACTCAACTGTTCAGCATGGGCAAGGTAATTCATTCAGCTGAGCGATCAGATTCAGAGGCTGGCAGCCCATCATCAGCTGATATGCGTGGGCTCTGGCAAGCTAGGTTCAGGGAGCCCAAGAAACAGCTGAGAGGGGAGAGAGTTGCCAACGGCTCCCAGTGTTTTTCAGAGCCTTCGCTGGCTCCAATCTGAGCAACTGTTATTCTGTCTGGGCTGGGCTGGGAAGTCTGGGCTGCTGCAATTTCTCAGCTGATCAGTGGAGGTGGGGACTGGCCACTGAAACTGAACACCAGCTCAGAGGGGCTGGGCTCTGGCTCTCACAGTCTGGAGTCAGAGACTGAAGGACAGCTGGGGGTGGGACCCAGGACCCAGATGAGCCAGTAAAAGCCCGATGCTTTTCAGAGACCCAGCTAGCCCAGATATGATCAACTCTTATTCTGCCAGGGCTGGACATGTGAAACGGGGGTTGCTGAGATCACTCAGCTGTTTGGTGCTGGGGGGAGTGGCTGGCAGTGGGGGACATGGGATGGGGAGCAACTGTTACTGGCCCCTGGATTCAGTCAGGGCTGCAGCTGTAACCAATCAGATATTCTGGGCGGAGCAATGGTGCTCTCTGCACGTATAGCCGTGACCAGATAAAAATAGTATCCATACCCGGGCCACAATCCGCAGCAACGGGTCTGCGGATATCTGCATTTGTACCCACGGATGCAGATATCCACGGGTAAGAAGCGGATATCCGCGGATCTGCAGGGCTCTATCGATGGGAGATACACATACTACAGTATGTAGCTTGTGTATCTCCCATTGACTAACTTACACTCCCTTACCACGGCATCTTCACTGTGCTGTTCTGACAGGAAATGCTCTCTGTTCAACACAGTGTTACTCTTTTCAGAGGGCTGGCATTACCACATCAAACAGAGAGCACTTACAGGATCAATTGAGTGGGTCTCCACCAGCCACTCAATCAATCTCACTGTGTTGATCTTTGGAGACCAATGCAGCAATTTCAGTATAGGCAAGCTCAGTGTCTTTTTCTCAGCTGTTGCTGAATTTTCTCTAGATAAATGGTACATACAGTGAGATATCAGAATGTTTTAACTCCTACCTGCCTTTGCTGCTACTCCCAAATAGCATTGTTAATAATGCAAGCAAAATATGGTCCCGGGTGTCTGGAAAAATCCCAGAACTGAGGGTCAGGAGTTATGAATTTGCTCGTTAGGAGAAACACATTTCCTTTTTGTACCACTGCTGAGAGCTTTAGCTGCAAGCCATTTTCACAGAGGAATTATTTCCAAAATATAAAGATGGGAAGAAAAGGTTATATTCAGCTATAAGGCTGCTGTATGGACTCTTAAAAAGAAAGCAGCATGGGAGGAGATCTAGCTGTATGTACATTAGTAAATGGCCTTAGTTTTCTCTCTTCAAGATCCAGAAATACTCACCTCTGAACAAGTAAAATACTAAACACAGTATTCTCCAAGCAGAATCTCAGCAATGTGAAGGCCTTCTTCAGGAACAGCTCCCATTGATTACACAGAGGGTTTGCATCAGTCAAATGTTGACTTGTACCATTTGAAAGTAATTTCTGTTGATTGTGGCATCACCAGTATTCTCTTTACTTACTATGGGTATGTAAGGAGTACCTGTAGTACCACTGCAACACTAACTGCTGCCACAGGGTGACTGTCAATAACTCAGTGGCAACCTCCATAACATCTATACATGTAGCTCACAAAGGCTATGTCGACACTAGAAAAGTTAAGTCGACTTTGTTAAGTTGACTTAATAAGGTCAACTTTAAGTCAACTTAAAGTCAACTTAATAAAAGCCCAGTGTGGACATGGCTTTGTTTAGGTCGACTTAAGTCTCCTTAAGTCGACCTAAATTGCCAGTGTAGACGCACCAAAGGAGCGTATTTGCTGCTATAAAAAAAGCATTTGTTCCTTTCATATTTTTAAAGACTAGTGAAACCCACAGAGAACAATAGTTATGGACACAATATAAGACCCTGGATACACAGGCTGTCTGTTGTGAGACCTTGGTATCAGATCAACTTTAAGGTATTTGTGAACTCTTCACCTTTTTTAGTGAAAGACCATGTATATAGTTAGAACAATTTCACATTGTAAAGTGCAGGTAAGTAAGAAAAATGACTGTGCACAAATAACACCTTCTTATCCAAAATACATAGTCCCTTCTTTTTCTGTCCCTTACATTTGCCTGCTTTATTACTAAACATATTTTACTTGTCAGTGGTGCAAAGCCCATACAGTGATGAAAACAGCCCCCTGGATTCCATTCTGCTTTGTGCACCATCGATCAAATTGTGTGCCAATTTCTGACTGCCAAATTTTTGTTACCAGAGTGGATGTATTGCAGAAAGAACACAACTTCATTTTCTACTCCAGCTTGAGTTTGCAGGGTTGACAATTAGAAAAACCTCTTTTGAGTGATGAACTAAGCAAATAAGATTTGAGTTTCATTAGGAGAGAATAAATATGGAACCTACAATGTCGTTTTTCTGACTACCGTCATGATTTAAACATTGTCTGTTTTGGGGAACTGTAGGAGGCTCAGAGGGTTGTTATTGGAATATAGAGCTTCTTAGGTCATCAGTTAAATTCCAGGCTAGATGATGTATATATGAAATGAGTAGAGAGCTCAGTCTACTTTGGGGGGCAGAAAGTAACCCCCTTACAAAAATCACCATCAAAACTGGCAGCTTTCTTTACAAAGTCAGCCAATGACTGACTGGGCACAGAGACAGAAGTCTCCTCTCCCTCCCAAAAGTAGTCCCTCCAGGTGAGGGTCGAAGTGTGCTGGCAGAAAGAAGAGAGAAAGCTTGCACTATAAATGCATGTGTTGTAGCTATCCTCTGGATAAACAAAGGAATTCAGCAACTAGGGTTATCAGGTGCCAGGAAAATTGATGATGCCATCTTTCTAAGAAAGCAGGTGGCTCTGCTCCATCCAGTGCTTCTAAATCACATAATATCAGAACCTGGGTGACAACATAGCTTCCAAGAAATTAAACACCAAACCTATCAGATAGAGAAGGGCATTCAAGGTTTCAAGACTGCATTCTTTCTCATCTTGACTTGATCAAATCATTAATGAGGTGGCAGGTGGACCAGCCTATGACAGCTATGAAGATGTAATGTATCCAGTCAGTAGACAGAAGAGAAAGCAACTGCTATAACCCTGGGAGGAAAGTAGGGAGCATTTTTTTTTTTTTTTTGTATTGTGGCCTGAACTATGACAGATGACAACTGGGTTTTACCAGTTATTTTGTCAGGTAATAAATTCCATTTAGTTCAAGTCAGAAGGAACTGAAGTACTGTTATGAATTTTCTCAATGGTAAACGCACGGGAGTCTTATGCTAACAAGACTTCTCCCCTTAACAGGAGGAATCTAAGCATTGACTACTGTTAGAAACTGCAAAATCTAAGCAGGTCTAGCATTTAATCAGAGACTTCGCACTTAATAATTTTAAGGTTCATTTAATTTCAGAAGAGTTTTTCATTCAGTGTTTGATCATTTAATACCCTTAAAGAAATCACACACATGCGCACACATACACCACACACATCACCTTTCTTACTGGCTTCCTCAGGAACAACTATTCCCTGTGCCAAAGTGGTAGCCATGCTGGTCTAGATCAGCAAAACAAACAAGGAGTCCTGTGGCACTTTTAAAGACTAACACTTTTATTTATCGCCTGAGCTTCCGTGGGAGAAAACCCACTTCTTTACTCCCATGAAATCTCAGGCGATAAATAAATTTGTTAGTCTTTAAAAGTGCCATAGGACTCTTTGTTTGTTTTATTCCCTGTGCATCTCTCTGCTTCATGAGACAAGAATCTGAACTGGTCTACACTTAACATTTATATTAGCATACCTCCATAGGTCAGGAACATGAAAAAACTAACAGGACTAACCCAGAGAGCTACACCCACAAAAACCCCCAGTGTAGACAGAGTTATGCCAAACTAAAGGAGTGCTCAGGGAAGAGGTGACAGAAAAACTAACTTCTATCAGTTCATATTGCATCTGTGCTAAGTAGCCATAGCAGCATAGGCTCTGTAGTGTAAAAAGAACCCTTAGTTCAAAGCCTGATCTCAGTTCTTCACTCCCCAGTCCAGGCACAAGGGGGCTTTCTGAGGCTGCCCTGGTAGCCTGCACTGGCTGATCTATTCTTAACATAATCTAGTTTCTCCCCTCCGTTACACAATAAGCTCATGGCATGGCCCTAGGAGTGGGAGAAATATTACCCTGCCATTATCTAGTGCTCCTCTCTTTTCGGCATGAGCAATCAGCAATGGGAAGGGAGAGGGCTTTTAAGAGAGGAAAACTGCACTGTGCCTCAGAGCCTTTGGGTTATAGCTTCACTGTACATAGGACCTGGCTTTGAGGGAAACTGACATAGACACTATTTTTATTTCCCAGTTAACAGTAACTCTGAGAAGAAAATATTTAGCTACAAAATGCAAGATAATAACAGTACATAAATACCCACAGCCTCTGAGTCAGTGTTTAGGCTGGTGCATTGTGACTAAATACTTAGTTCTCTGTTTTAGATCAGGGTAATGTGTGTGTTTATTACTTGGGCAGTGTCAGATTTAAGAGATTGGGATTTACAAGTGCTAAGTGGTGTTTAAGAATGCACTGGCTAGTTGGACAAAAGGACTCTACACAGGTTCTGGTAGGGAAGGGATTAAAACCCTTCCCTAAACCAGGGGTGGACAAAATTGGCTCACAGATAGGCACCAGCAATTTTACTTTGGATCACCAGAGGGCGCTTCTCCATTACATATCTGCAATGGAGTTAGGCGACAGGCTACTAAAAGTGGTCGCCATGGCAACCAGAAACATTGATTTGTCAAGGCATGCCCTAAACATAGGTGCTCAACACATTCCTGTTCAGATTCTCATTGGCTGATTCCCTGAGAGGTTGGGTATATAAGCCAACAGGAACAGAACTGGGAACAAGAGGAAGGTGAGAGGAAGGCATGTATCCATACCTCAGCTTGCATAATAGTTGAAACAAGCCTTTTCTGTCCCTCAGTCACATTAATATAATCAGCTCATATGTTTTCATATTTTTTTCATAATTGTCTGTGTTCACACTATGTGCTAGGAGTTGTTAGTTAAAATGAGTTAATTGACACATTTTAAAAGCCCACTTATTTTCCCAATGTAGACAAACCCACAGGTATCACTCCAGTTTTGACTGACCTCTCCCTACCATGAATACTTCCTAATGTTTCATTTCTGCTGTCTTAAGACAGACTTTTCACTCTTGAACTGTCAAAATTAAATACCATGCTCTAAATGTACATTGATATTTTTCCCCCTCAGATAACGTCGTCAATGTGAAGTCCATAATTTTAGAGCCTCAACCTATGCTTGTCAGCCTGGAGTAAAGAAAGCAAATGACTCCATATTCTCAGCATGACAAGTGCCCCTGTGCCCTGGAAAGTGATCCCACTGTGATGAACAGGCACATAGGCCACACAGCATCCTTCAGAGAAACACACAAGTGCTTTCTGAATTATTCATTAAGTAACTTGCATTGCAGATCCTAACGAAATCTGAGACCAGCACAGCCTTTTTAGACCTGTCATCAGTCAACAGCACAGTCTGGATTAAAGGCTTGATGCTGAAGCTCACAATCTCCTGCCACAAAACACCACATCTGCTTTGGAAAATGCTGAGCAATCGGCAGCTACTTGTCCTCTTGGACAACAAAGTCAATTTGTCCCAGTTCCTCACCAATGGACGGCCACAGTACTCATGCTGATGCTCTTCAATGTTTACACAAGTGACATGCTCCAGTGAAGTTGCGGAAATTTGCATATGTGGATGATCCTGCCCTTGCAATACAAGCAATCACCTTCAATGCCATTGTGTTCACCTTGAATGAGGACCAAAACACCATAGAGGAATATTTCCAGAAACAGAAGCTCAAGCTAAATCCTCATAAAACAACAATCACTCATTCCATTTTGATAACAGGAATGCAAAGAGCACCCTGAAATGACCTTCTCTGGCAACACTGTACAGCAGGACCAACCCCAACTAAATCATTCCAGTCAAAGCTTTGTCAAGCTGGGCCTTAAAAACCTCTAAAGATGGAAGATTCTACCACCTCCCTAGGTAACCCATTCCAGGGCTTCAACACACTTCTCATGAAAAAGTGTTTCCTAATATCCAGCCGTAGACTTCCCCCACTGTAACCTGAAATCATTGCTCCTTGTTCTGTCATCTGCCACCACTAACAGGATCAGCCTGGTGCAGAAACTGGCAAGCACAAGCTGGAGGGCATAAGCCTTAGTGCTATGGACATCAGAGATGGCTCTTGTGTACTCTGTAGCTGAGAACTGTGCACTGGTATGAACCAGAAGTAACCATACTTGACTTGTTCCAGCTGAACACTGGAATGCACTGCATCACTGGAACCCTCAAATCAACCCTAACACCTTGACTGCTGGTGCTGTGGCACATTGCTCCACTATCCATTCACAGCAATGCTGTAACCCCTTGGGAATTCCAGAGGTTTGTGGAAAATGAACTTCTTCCCATCCACCAGGACCTTAACAATGTCCCTCATCACTGCCTGAAGTAGCATATGCCTTTTTTGACCCACGCCTTTAATTTTCAACAATGCAGCTTCAACCGTGATGAAGCTTCGAAAGTCAAATGGAGTTATGAGAAGTTACAAATAAACACCTCATAAAAGACCTAACACAGAAGATCCTTGGCTTCAGTCTCCCACAAAGCTTATGAACATCTGCACAAATCACAGTAAATATGGATACTTGCTACACAAATGGAAAATTAAAGACTCTCCAGTGTGTAACTGTGGTCACCTAGAACAGACCATGGAACATATAGCAACTCAACACCTGACTCACAAATACAAAGGAGGCATCATCGCAATTTACTCTACTACTCAAGATGCAATTATTTAACTTAACCTTTTGAATGTAAATTTATAATTGTTGCTCTACATTTACATCAGCCAAACAAAGAAGAGGACTGCAGATCCTGAGCAGCACCGAAGAGTTAACATTTATTTTGTTCTTGTGCTGTAAAGCTCCCTAAATTCACTGACGGACATTGTTTGAATACCCAGCATATTGTTGGAAATCCCATAAATAGCTTCTCTTCAAACACAATGCTGAAAGCCGAAAGTAATAAAAGAGAAGCAAAACATTCCAGCACTCAAGTGTTTATTGTATTTGTCGAGGCCAAAGGCTGCAGTGGCTCGATTCTGTGTTTAAATAAAAGCCAAACTATGCAAGAAATGCTATCCATTCTTCAGACTCCCTTAAAATGGGGCCATTTTCCTTCAGTTATAAAAAACAACCATGGAGCACTAAAGGTGATTGATGTGAAAAAGGCATAAATGAGCTGGGCATATGAAGCACTAGACACATAAAAAAACAGATTGGGATTCCAGCCAGATGCTTCAAACATGGATACTTAATACTAGAGCTGTGAGTGCTCAGTGTCTGTAAAATGCTGGCTACTTTTATTTCGCTTCTCAGGGGGTGGGTGCTCAATACTTGCTGAAAATCAGATCCCCAAGGCATCTCAAGTAGAGCACTGAAAAACAGAAGCATCCAAAATCACTGAAAGTTTTCTTTATTTAGGTTTATATTGCCCCTTTGATAACTGCTCTGGAAGTATGAAAACAAGACAAGCCTTTTGGAAACAGATTAGACTTACCTCACATGCAATTCATTCAGCACCTCCTTGGCAAGCCTACACAATGAAGAAATGAGATGGAGGACAACATGATCTTTTTCTTTGGATTTCCTGTTTTGGCTTCACCCTTCCAATAGGTTTCTTCGGGCACTATCCTCCAGGCTATAATCCAGTGATTTAGCAATGAGGGGAGTGATGGGAGGCCAAGCCCTCAGGTATGTGGCTGCAGGAGAAGGGATGCTGAACTGGTCCCCCCAGGGCCAGATTTCATGGCCCCTGCACCTCCCCATCACAGTAGTAGCCAACGTGGGGCGGGGAACTGAAAGGGACCCAGCCAGCACTGGCAGGAAGCCTGACCCACCCTAGGGCCAAAGGCCACACTCTGTGGTGCTCTCACCCTGCCCCCAAGCCAGCTGGACTGCCCCAGGGGATGGGGCCAGGGCCAGGGCCAGGGCCAGGGCCAGGGCCAGTCAATCAGCTGGCCGGCTGGCCTCCAGCATGGTCCTGTGGGGATGAGTAGAGCGGCCCAGCCTGGGATAAGCAGCCCCCGCGTGGCCCGGCCCAGGCCCCACCAGGGCAGAGCAGAGAGGCACCAGCCCAGCCTGAGGCACAGGGTGAGAGGCGCTTTGGGGCCAGGTGGCCCCAGAGCTTGGGGAACCAGGGCAATAGTGGGAATGAGAGCTTGGGGAGGTGGGAGCAATAGCAGGGGGCTGTGGGGAAGAGGGGCCAATAGCGGGAGGGAACGGTTTGGGAGCCTGTGCCCCAAATCTTTTTGGGAAGAAGGGGTACCACCCTGCTCTAGGGCCTGGTGCATTGTTGGGCCACTGCCCTGGGGCCCTGGGGGACAGCTGCAGGAACCCTGGTAAGGCAGACTGACATCCCCCTGCAGGTACAGACTCCCCTCCCTCGGGCAGATGGAGGCTGGTCCTGGGATCCCTCCTGTCCCATGTGTGGGGGGCTGCAAGGTCAGAGGGGTGTGGGGTGCCCAAGGAGGAACAAATCAAATGTGGGCTTGGCCCCCGGACACTGAACACCCTCATTACGCCACTGTTGTAATCCTGTGGCTCTCCTCAAAATCTATACCTAAGCAACCCAGAGGCTAGAAAAAAGTTTTTGTCTTCATGAAGGGCTCTTACCTTTATCGTCATATATTGTATGACTTTCACCACCCCACACAGGTTTTATATTAATCAGAATGCAAAAAGGCATAATTTTGCATCCCTGTCGCTTAAAAAAATGCAATAGAATGTTTTTGAACATATGTACAACTAACTAGTGTTAATGAGTTATATGAACTAGATCAGTGGTTCTCAACCACTGAATCAGCAGACATTACTATGTCGTCAAACATTGGTGCTTCTGTCATTCAGCTGGAGGGTAGCAGGGAGGTGAGCCAGTGTGTCCTTTAGAGTCACAACTTGCCACCAAGCATGCTGCGACCCACAAAAGGTGAAGAACCACTGAATTCGATTATAATTTAGGGAGTGGAGTGCTGGGCAGTATACTTGTCCACTTGCCTCAAAAAGCCGGATATTTTTTTGGCTAGAAATCTGATTGTGTAATCCCTCACATTAACATACTGGGATATGTTTTATTAATGATTTATATCTAGGCCCTGATCCAGCAAAGCATTTAAACATATGCTTAACTTTAAGCATGTGAGTAATTGCATTGTAGTCTATGGGATTACTCATGTGATTAGTGATGGGCGGGTGCTTAACTGTTTCATTCGGTCTTCATTGGCTTCCCTTTTCCATGTTTGCGCTGGGAGGGCATGAACACCATCTCCGTATCCCACTACCTTCATGGAAGGGACTTTACTCAAAGATATACATTGCTTATTGTGGCAACGTCAGCTGTAAGTGTTAAATAGCTGTGCGACTAGCAATGTCATAAGGAGAATAGCTGCGATGAGACATCATGATAAAGGTACTAGAACTCCTTCTTGATGTGTCAGCTAACGTTCTTTATCTGAGGAAGACAGCACACCACAGTGCAAAGCTGTCACCTTCAAACTGCTCACACGTGCATAACTTTGACTGTTTTGACAGAAGAGGATTAAAATCTATTGTGCAAAGCGAATTCCTTTAACCCTTTATATTATCTCTGCTATGACAGGGAACCCACCCACTAGACTAGAGCAAACATGCAGCCCAACCATAGAATTAAGTCTCTCTTAGACCAGGGGTCTGCAACCTGCAGCTCCGGAGCCTCATGTGGCTCTTTGGCTGCCCCCTTGCGGCTCTGGGATCCAGGATCTCCTCCCCCACACCCATTGGGGGACCCTGTGGGATGCCTGCTCCTGGTTCCAGGCTTTTCCACCCCCACCAGGAGACCCTGCGGCAGGCACCCAGGCCCATCTCCCCCCACCAGGAGCTACACCCATTTTGGCTCTCAAAACACTTGGTTATTGAAGATTTTTTTTTTAAATGACTCTTCTTATCTTTTGGGTTGCCAACCCCTGTCTTAGAGCTTCAAGAGAAGAATAATCTTAATCTTATCCTGACATGTGAAAAGTATTAATCAGGAATAACTTTAGAAGCATAAGCATAAGATGTTTTGCCAGGTGACCCAAAGTGAAGTTGACATCCCATTGCTTCAAGAATCCATTACAATAACTAGCTACACTGCAATCGATGTAAATCAAACTTACATCTACTAATACACTGTTACTATCACCACTCTGAGGAAAAGATACCATCTCTCCCCCCTGCATCAACTTTTGCTGTTGTCTGAAAACTCACTGCTCGTCAGATCAGTGACCTCTGACTTACTGAAGTCTTTATTGTCCCATTTACTTTGGCACTTCAGCTCTTGGATCAAAGACCTTGTACGTTAAGACAACAGAGTCTTGTGGCACTTTTAAAGACTAACAGATTTATAAATCTGTTAGTCTTTAAAAGTGCCACAAGACTCTGTTGTCTTTCTACAATAGACTAACACGGCTACCCCTTTGGAACTTGTACGTTAAGACATTTGTCTCTTATTTTCTGATACTGTTCTGGGTAGATTCTGTCCACCAGGGGTTTGAATGATAATTGTTTGACAAGGGGAATGCTTCCTTTATTCTTATCCTATATCTATCAAATAGGATACTTTATTTTTAGAAGGTGACAAACTGAGTTTCTCAACTTCTTTCAATTCAGTGCTCTTTTTTGGATTTTATCCTGTGCTGTGACTGTTTGGCCAGCTAGCCAACCAATTTAGTCAGGAAAATTGCTAGATTTCCTGTTATTATTCTTATTATTTATTTGTATGACAGTATCACCTACAAGTCACGCTCCTGGACGAGGACCCCTTTGTGTGAGGCACAGTACAAGTCAGAACATCCCTGCCCCAGAGAGCTTGTTTCCTGAACATTTGACCCATACACAGTTTTGAAAATACAACCCACTGGAGTATAACACAAACTCACCAGTGAGTTACACTCATGGCCAAATATGGCCCTTTTCTTCCTTCCATGACTCCTAAATTCAGTTTCCTCTCCAAGTGCCCTGATATTTGTATCTAATCATTTACCTGTGATTTAAGAAACTGACGTTAAAGAAAAGAATCCACCCATATAAATATAAAGTACTATAATTGAAATTCAGGAAAACAGTGTACTAGGTGGTCTTTAAACAAAGACTGGGGACAAATCCTCAGTTGGTGTAAATGGTGACTGCTCCACATTGTCAATGGCACTATGACAAAATACACCAGCTGGGGATCTCTCTTGTGGTCTCCGAACTGTCAAGACTGTTGTGCTGTTTGGACAATGGACATCACAAAGCCCAGAATGAAGCCTCTGGCAGCTGAGGACAAAAGGGATCTGACTGTGGAACAAAGTTCCGGAAATTAGACAAATGCAGAGCCTGACCACCTTTAGGAATTGCTGAAAAACATTTTCTATATAACACAGTTTTTCCACCAGAACCAAACCGTCCACTGCAATAGAAACTGTATCCCAAGGAGAGCTTTCCATTACCTAAAAAGCGAGGAGAGCCAGAAACTCCAGTATATTTTATATGAAGGGTGTTTCAGATGCTACAAATGATGCTACAAATCCTTAATGGATCAAAACTGAAATTTCATTGGTTTCTTCATGGTTCAAATGGAGACCTTTTCAGAGATTAAATTCAGCACCTAATTCTGCTTCTTCCTCTCTTTTTATATTGTGCTATTTGGTGAAGCCCATTCCCAAGGCCACGTAATAAGTCATATATTGGCTCCAAAGAAATAGATTTAGTTATAAAATTGCATTAAGAAATCAGAGCTAAGGATCAATCTTCCTCTTTGCTGCAATGGATTCTGACAGGACACACTCCCATCCTCAGAAAAAGGCGGACCTGTTGTTGATGTCACAAGCAGGTTGGGTACTCTGGGACATGCTAGAAACCAAGCAGGAGTAACGGAGCGGAATAAGACTGAAAGCTATTAGTGCAGCAATACCAAAAAAAGGAATACCCAGCAGTCCAGCATGGAAATATTTGATGAAAAGAGAGCATATTAACAGTAGTGATATTAATAGCTCATTTGCAATTTTTACTAGAATCTACACACTTCAAAAGCTCAGCTTGGGGACAGTGAGACAGAAATTTTTCAACAAAACAGTCTCAGTTAACTAAATGTAACTATGATAAATGAGCTGAAGGAGGAAATTGAAGCAGATAAAATCCAAGAGGCCATTAAATTCATAAATACAGGGAAGATGCTTAAACTTGGACAGCTTCCCAATAGATTTTTATGAAGTATTCCAAAGCAGGGTCAACATGGAGTGCAGGGGGGCCCCTCTTAGCCACGTGATATGGAGAGCCCAGTATTAACACATGGGCAGATGACCAACAATGTAGTTTGTAGTAATAATTTTGTATTAAGGAGTCACAGTTGTTGCTAAGAAGTTATGGGTATTTGAATGGGTTAGTCCAACAACATGTGAGCATGAAGTGAAACTGGCACATCCCCAATATCCCTAAAGAGCGAACCATCTCCCTATTAGAACACAAAAGCTAAGACACAGCCATTGTGCCTTCTGGGGAGATTCAAAGATGGCTAGACCTCAAGTCTCTCTCCTTGACCATAATGTTCTTAAAGTTATGCATATGTATGTCAGTGCTTTGCTGGATGAGGGCCAAAGTAAACAAACTGAAAAATAAAGGTATATCTTGTTTATACCATTTCTTTCTATGACATCAGTCACAAGTGTTATCAAGAACTAGAGCAAACCCAACATTTTCAGACAGGACATTATATTATTAAATTAATATTGCTCCTTTAAAAGAACATGGTTTGGTGTCTTCAAAAAGAATAGCAACCTTCTGACTCAAGCAGGTAAAAAATAATCACACAAGTAATACCTTGTGAGAAGAGAGGTGCTACTCCTACGAAATGTTGCTGCGGAACATGAGAGTCCATTAAGGACAGAGTGAGCAAAATGATCACCAGGGAAAAGGGGTCATGACAGTGCTCAGCTGCCTTTTAAAAAATATTTGCAATATGTTTATCATCCCAGAATAAGTGGGTCAGACACTGTTTCAGAAGCCATATTACACCCTCAGCAGAAGAACTCCCGGGGTCCAGCAGGTGGCTATTGGATACATCTTATGGTCTGGAAAATACAGACTAAAAAGGATGTGCCACAAAATCAAAGAATAATAATGTTTCCATCTGAAATCATGTCCAGCCTAAAGGAGATATTGGATCCAACAGGAAGTCAGTGGAAATGTTTTCTTTGCTCCTGTAAATATACTACATTTTACAATTGTATGGAAGGCGAGTTTATTAAACGATGGAAGAAAGATCAACTTGACAAGAATCCCAAAGATTACTGATCCCATGGTGAGTATGAGAGACCTTTACATATCTTATTGCCTGAGTTCAGTGTATGATAAACCATAAAAACCCTCAGGAAAACTAGGAGTTCAACTAGTGAGAAATTGTAGTGAATGTCATTTTACTCCTTCTGTTAATCTCATGATTTGTTAAAAAGGACAGATCATTTTCATTATTTTTAACTAGCTTTTTATAACAATGAATCTTCCAGGAAATCTGGCATATTTATCTGCTGGCCTCCCTATGCACCATGTGCTGCACATTTTCAAACAATGAAATACCTGCTAAACTGTGTAATGACTCTTTTGCTCATTGCATGTAAAACCTCTTTTTTATTCATGGGACTTCAAAAAAACTCTCTCCATGTAAGGTCTAAGGCAGGGGTCGGCAACCCCTGGCATATATGCCATGATAGGCATGCAAGCTGAGTCAGAGCAGCATGTGGTGCCCTCTGCAGCACTGTCAAAATTGCTACTCCTGCTGCCAAAAGTTGCTCTGGGTGGCTTCTCTCTGTGGCATGCCTGGGGACAACCCCAACTGCTGCTAAAAGAAGCCTTCCAGAGTGGCTTTCCATGGTGTGCATGGGGATCCCCCCTCCACTGCCAAATGAAGCCAGTGTGAGTGGTTTCTTTCAGCACTTGGGGGAAGGGAATCACCCACTTTTTTTTCGGTGGAGGAGGTCACCAGAACCCACTGAGGGTTGGGGAGGAGAGGCCAGCAGTTGCCGACCCTGGGTCTAACGCCCTGTTTTTTGGCTAAACTTAGGCCTTATTCTTGGGCTAAGAAGTAGCAGTCATTTTAGGAGAGGCAGCAGCCATAAGCCAAGTTGCATCTTCACATTCCTGAAATTACATCAAGACAATGTAATATTGCGCTGTTCCGAAGTCTGATACTCCTAATAGTAAATACCACCACTAGGAAAAGGCCACTTGCCTGATCATGACTGGTAAGCATAGCATTGTATTCTTAGCATGTCTCCTATGTTTGATGATTGTTAATTATTAGAGGTTAGAGTTATTACTGTGTAAGACTCTCTCACTGGGAACAGATCCTGTACACCCACAGTAGTATATATGCAGACCCCTATACATTGGGAAAGGGCAGGGGTACTTATATGAACTGGGTTAGTTTCATCCCAAGCCTTATGAATTGGGTACAGGTGATCCTCAGCCCTAGAGTGTGAATTGAGTAAGGGTAGGTGCCTTTACCCTAGAGCCCTACGGACTGGGAAAGCATGTAGGTACCTAAATTAACTAGCTTATGTCTGGTGTCCTTCTGACTACCTACCAGCACGCCTCAGTTGGCACAAGAAGGATGACCATCTCAAGCATGCACCTGAGCACTGGAAAAAAACAGTATGCTATAAGTATTCTCGGATGATATACCAGCACAAGCTGTGAAGAAATCATTTTAAAGCAACTAAGCATTAAAAAGAGCAGATATGTAAAGCATTTCTCCTTCCCTCTGGCAGACTTGTAAATGGTGCTGTGCTCTCAGTTAGATAAGGGGCAGTATACAGTAGATCTCTTTACAGATAATATTTCAACTCGTTCTTTATCTTTCCAAGGTAGCTTCAAAGCCTTTTCTGGTGTTTCATACATCAGTGGCTTCCTTTAATTTTTCATTTTGAAAATGGATATTGCATAACTTATCTAGGTAGGTTGTTTCTATTATCTATTCATACATTTTGAATTAAACAAGACTTTCTACTTAATGAAAAGCCATCTCCTGTGTTTCTCACTGAAGAGAGTAACTGTTGTCCCAGAGGCAGACATGAATAATTGCTTGGTTACATCTCATACTGTACTTTGTTTTTTCCATGAGACTATTCCCTGTGCAATGACTAACTAACACTGCAAAAAGGAAAAAGCAGATTTTGTTTGGTGTTACACCGTTCTTGTTTCTAGGGGATTGTCTTTTTTTCCACGTCCCAATCACATACAAGCTAAATCCCCATTACACTACTTCATTTAGCTAAGGATTGACCAGCTCTTCAGACTCTCCCAGTCGCAATATGATTCAGCAATTATGCTGCTTTGTATCAGTATCCCGGGCAAAATAACTGTCTCCTCAAACTCCACTTAACACAGCTGAGACCTGACAATTGGATAAGGGGCATTCCAGTTAAATCAACATGCTGGGGTAGAATTGCCAAGCATTTACACAGGGATAATCCGTTTGGCTACTGTTTCACATCAGAAAACAATGTAAAATGAATCCAAATTGGACCATGATTCCATTCTGTCCTACTTAAGTTCTCTTACTAATATCATCACTGGGGTATTTGACTGCTGGATCAAATCCCCTCTCCCCCATATACTTTAGGGAAATTTGGTGTCTTGGAAAATAAGCCAAAGTGAACAGTTGGAATTTCACTGTTCAGGCCACTGGGGCATGTACTGTGACTGCATTTGAAATGGGCACTGAATACAATGCTAATAGAAGAATCGAAAGTGTGTCCTATCAGTTTGAAATATGACACATTTCAAACAGACTAGAGGAAAGTAGGAGTAGAAAAGTCCAACGAAAGGAGGCAGAGTGAAGGAGGGAAACAGAAGAAGAAAGATAGATGAAAGAAAGATAGCTGTGAAATAGAAAAATGTGAAAAACACCATAATTATAGGCCAAGATCGCAGTGAAGCCGTGGTTAAAGTTGCCTCCCACTTTCTATTATAAAATCCTCTTTCAGTTTCTTAGAACTGTGTTGAACTTGACCATTCAGGTTGGGGGATGTCTGCCTCAAGCTGAATTATTTTTTAGTGTTTCAGCTAGGTCCTAGGGGGCGAGGGGGAATGTGTATGATTATGCAATTAAGGACTGTATAATACTACATATGTACAAGGGGAACATATTTAAGGTTGCATGAGCAACTGTAAATTTGGCAATTCCTAATACTGTACTTGAATGCTGAAATCATAACATTCTTTTACCATAGTGTTTGGTTGTAAGAATATGTAATTTTATAACATTAGCCATAATTTGACAAGGCTCTTCAACTATGTCCCTTGTGTTTCTGCTTCATTGTGCATAGCATGTGTGTGAGAGAATGAATACAGTATTTAATTCATTCTAAAGGAATTATTTTATTCATGAGTGAATTTTGCATCACGGTACACATGAAGAATTCATGTACCTTGCAGATTTTTTTCTCATATCAGAAAAGAGTTTCTGTTGGGGAGGCGCTGCAGTTACACCTTTTGCCCATCCCGGACAGCTGTGGTACCAGAAGAAAGGGCAGTCAGCTCTGGGCTTGGGCAGACAGCCACAGAAAGGGAGGAGAAGCTGTGTTTCTCACAGAGCATGCCCAAAGGGCTAGGTGAGGAGACATAGTATGGGGGATGGACAGAGCAGGGTACATGGGGCTGCTGGGAAGCCAAATAAACCAGGGTACAGAAGAACCAGAGGGGGAGAGAGACTGGGGTGAGGATATAGGAGCTAGTGGGGTGACACCATTGAGCCAAGAGCAGAATGGGAATACAGGGCTACATGGGAATAGGGGGAGAGGGTGGCAAAGTAGAGGTGCAGGTACACGCGGGTGGTGGTATAAGGACTTATGGGGATGGAGAGGGGATGACCGAGGGGAATGCAGGGACATCAGGGCACAGGGAGGCGAGAGCAAGTACACATGGGGATGAAGGCAGATGAGCTTGACCGAATGGGAGAGGCTGGGTTCAGCCAGGGTCTGCATGGGGGAGGCTCCCCAACAATCCTCCCTCCCCAAAAAATTCTGTTCCATAATTCTTCCACACATGTAACAACCCTCCAGGTTCACTCCCATGCTTCTTCCCAGAATTTTTTCTTTCTCCATCAGCTCCTCTCTTACTCATGACTCCTGCAACTACTATCTACTGATATATATTAATCACTACCCTGTTTTGGAAAATGATTATTCCAGGTTCAAATACACAAAACATCCCTTGATGTGCTTAGAGAGTGGATTGGGAGGCAGCCATTAAAGAAAGCCTCTCAGAGTATAACTACAGGATCATTTTATTTCTGGCTGCCGTTCTTGTCTCTTTCCAGCATGCAGACATTTCTACAGTTTCTTCCAGTGACTTCATTAAGCACTCTCTAGGCAAGCAAATTTGTTCACCGACTGGATTTTCTCACATCTTGCCCAGATCTCGTTCACTCCATGTGGTTCTAGCTAACTCTTGCCAGTGCCAAACCTCACGATTACTTTGTAGTTAACATCCAGAGTTTTGTGCAGCATAAACAGGAAGGGAAAGTCATTCAAGAACAAAGTTTACAGGTGAAACTGAGGTCATGTCTGTCTCTGTCTGTAAAAAACAGCCTTCCAACATGACTGCCTAACCTCTTCCCAGATGAAAAAGCTTCATTTTATGGCTGCCTTTTGTTTCCTGCTTTGTATCCAATTATCAGTCTAATGAGCCAACTTTCCACTTATTCCATTACTCTTTACCATAGATGTTCTACTGAGATGTGAAGCTTTGCCAAATGCTTTAAAAATATCCATTGTATTCCCTTTCTACACCATGCAACAAATATCTTCAAACAATTCTAATGCATCACCATCAGTTCCCTAACATTATGGTTACTTTCCAGCTTTCTGCTCCGGGATCACAGTTTTCCACCACATTTTTATTTCTCTCTTTTGCTTACAATAATTTGCAAGAATTTCTTAAGCATTTAGATGAACATCATAGTCCATAACTTCCCAATCTTTTAAGAATGTAATTTGAACATCAATAATGTAAAGTTCCAAAGGGATAGCAGTGTTAGTCTAGTTCAGCAAAACAAACAAGGAGTCTAGTTGCACTTTTAAACACTAAAAAAGGTATTTATTGCATGAGCTTTCATGGGAGAAAATCCCACTTCATCAGATGCTAGAAGATGGAGAAGAACAGATGAATGGAAGGAAAATAAATGCAGGGAAGTGTAAGTCATGGGATCAGGTCAGACCGTTACAGCAAATTAAAGCAGTTGTTTAGATTCAAACAGTGGACAACAGCATATAGAAGGGAGGTGAGGGGAAAAAGAAGGCAAAATTGCCTGTGGTAATGGGAAAAAACCCCGTAGTCTCTATTTATAATGTAATAATTCTTCTTGCATTTTCAGTTACAACTCAAATCCAGCAGCTGGCACCAAGCCATGCAAAAGCACAATGTGAATACAATAGTGTTCCACTTGACACTAATGAATAGGATGCCATTTTCTTTTTAAGCCTCAGTAATTTTACTGAGATGTGTTATAGCTATCATTACACAACACCACAGAACACTAACAAATCCCATTTCAAACTTTGTTCTCACTGTGGACACTCAAGGGCAGTGTGTCCCCAGTGGTATCATTCAGCCAAGGATTTTTACCAGCTGAATACTGAAAAGGGTTATCCTTGAATTCAGTCAAGTCTTTAAAAATGAATTAGCCTTCACATGAGTTTCAGATCTTTTCTGTTTGCTTCTACCCACGTGCTAACCAATAAGAGTGCTGGAACACAAAAATGAGTTGGACCAGGCTGTGAACTGTGGTGCTGAAATAATTTAACATACAATACAGGGGCAGAGGTCTGATATGAATGTGGGGACAGGAGACCAGAGGAGAAATGACATAGGGCAAGCAACTGAATGATACAAAGGGGAGGGCATGGAGAAGTGGGCAGGCAACCAGAAGAGAAGGAATAGATTTGTGGGATTGGTGGGCAGATGAAGAAGTGGCATAGATCCCTAGTCTCAGAAAGAGCACTATGCAATACACACAGTACCCTTTAACGTGTATAAAATCCTTAATCCATAAAAGAGGCTTAAGACAATGCTGTTGGTATCTAGGTCCCACGAGTGGGCGCTATAGGCGTGTGCTGGTAAGGATTTGCTATAGCTTTTAAGACTTGTGCGAGCCACGTCATACGCCATGCAACTGCAGTATAGCTAACATTGGACCATATTTGTGTGCCATATTGTACCCTCCACTGCTCCCAAGGAGCAAGTCAAGGAAGGCTAGTTATTAGCCACTCTTAACATGGAGCACTCGGTTTCAGGATGCCAGTGCAATAGGAGGCTTACTCCTCCTTACTGCTGCTGGATCCAGCAGGTTTTCAGAAATGGCCCCCAGCTGGTGTGAAGGAGTAAGAGATAACATTCCTTCAGGGTCGGAAGCCTGGAGCTGGCATGGCTGCCTGATTAGACCATCCCCCGCACCTGAGGAAAGAAGTGCATTTGTATTAGTGGAGCCTTACAAAAGAGGGTAGCAGCAATAAGGTGGGGGAGAGTGCAATATCCTCCAGGAAAGGGAATTACCTGGCTTTGCTCCCAATGGATTACTCCTAAAAGGAACTGCTCCAGAAACACCAAATGGATGAGAGGGGAGACTGTTTGGGGCATGCTTGATGCCTGAGGCTCCAAGGTAGGAGCCAGAAAATCTTGTTACAGGGAGTCCTGGTGTGAGAGAAAGATTTGGGGTAGGGTGTGCTGAGATTGCACAGACTTTGAAGTCAGACTTGGCAAGAGGTGGGATTGTGTTTAAGAAGGCTCAATTAAAGAAACTGCCCTAGCTAAACAACAGAGTCCTGTGGCACTTTTAAAGACTAACAGATTTATTTATCGCATGAGCTTTCATGGGAGAAAATCCCACTTCGTCAGATGAAGTTTTTCTACAATAGACTAACACGGCTACCCCTTTGGAATTGCTCTAGCTAAAGATAGTTTTCCCTGGATTCCCTGAGAAGCACAGAGGAGGTGAGTCCAAGGAATAAAGCTTGGTAGGATAGGAGGAGGGAGCTATAAAATAGGCCTAATCCATTACATTGGGCTGCTGGCTACAGGAAACGGATGGGCAGTAAGGAGATTTCTGAGGCCCTTTGTGCCTTAGGTGGTCCCTGCTCTTTGACAAAGGGATGTTTTTAAATTAAAATGCAACTTAGTGGCACTTTGGCTTCAATTGAAAGACTGCCTCTCCCCCTCATCTCTTGGTGCTAACATAAGCATTGGGAGCTCTGTTGTCATGTTCCTCAAACCCTGACGGTGGGTCCAGAGCGGTAGCTAGCTAGGATCACTTTTCTTCCTCTGGCAGCACAGCGGTCAGTGTCAAGAGGCAGCAAAGGAAGCACAATACCGAATGTAGGCACACCTCTGGAGCTGCATGTTTTGGTTATTGTTCCCTCTAGGGACAGGGAACAGAGAAAAGTAGAACATGATTAGACAAGATGGATGAAGGAGCAGATCAAGGATATAGGAGGGAGCAGAGGGAAGATGGGGGAGAGAGTGGGGAAAATGGGGAAAAAGAAAGGCAGAAGGAGGTGGGAGATAAATAAGGGGGACAAAGATGAGACTAAGACAACTTCATTTCCCCTCACTTGTTTCCATTAAGCATTATAAAGTTTAAATGTACAATACAGGATAAGTAAAATGGACTCACCCATTTCACAAAACCAATATAAAATTACCTAGTGAATATATAGAGGGTCTCATTGCTATTCTTACCGACCAAGATCTATCTGATGGAGTGCAAAAAACCCAACAAATTAATGAAAACTTGGTATTCAGCTGAAATATAAAACTATGAAAGAATCATCAATCGTGATGTGTTTCCTAATTAAAATGATAGTGGTAGACTGTGACAGAACTACAAGCTAGCACTTTAGGTTTGGGGGGTGGGAGCTTTCCTAGACCTGCTTGCAGACTTTGGTGTGCTAGAAAGAGAGAGTTCTGTAGCTAACGAGCTTTAAGCAAGGTGACGGGTGAGCTGTGCCTCTCTGCCTGCTTTCTCTCTCTTTGGAGGGTGGGGATCATCTGGTATGCTATGTTCTGAAATCTTAGAAATATGTGAATGTTACATTGCAACTTTCCACCAAGAATATTTATTTTTTTATCTAATGTCTACATGCATGCTGTGAACATAAACGACTTTTTGCACTTACAGCATTATGCCAGCCTCAAAATCAGGAGGATCCTGAGGCTACAAAGTTTTATTTAAAACTAGGTGAGCTGGGTGCTATGGATTTTTTTCTCTCACATTCAAAGCAGTGTTGAATTCACAATCTGTCTGTCTGTCTCTCTCATCCATATTCCTCTTTCTCTTTTATTTCTTGAACACAGTTGGACCAATATTATATTTGCTAAGTGATTATGCTGTAGATTGAAATATCTCTATGTAGGTGTCACAACTGTAACTGAAGGTTTCCTTCTGGAGCAAGCTACCTGCTTTAATGAGAATTTCTATATTATAAGGCAAAAGGGAAGGTTAAAAGCATTCCCTGAATGTACGTCTGGTCTTCATGGATCCACAGAACTTGTCACCATGACATAAAAGACCGTTTAAGAACTCTTCCTCATACCTTTCTAATGCTTCATCTTGTCATCTTGCAAATTCATGTATTAACTTAGGGCGTCAGACATGTCCGTTAGGCCTGAACCCATAACGTGCTGAAGAGCAACTAAAAGGTGGTGAGGGACTTCAAGTCCCATGGAAGTCAACAGGATTTATGGGTTCTTGGTATCTGGAAAATCAGGACTCTCGTTGGTAAAGATACAAATCAAAACATGCTTTAAGATTTCTGCTATTTTCTTATTTTCCCATCAAATCTCTCTAAATGAAAATTTAATGTTTTCTTGGCAGTCATCCTGCCTAAGCAGAAACTCTATTTTTGTTCAAAAGATGTTGTTAATTGATGCACATTTTTTTTCTTACCATTTTTTATTTGCTTTTACTTTTGCTTGCCATCTCACGATTTCTCCCAGATCTTTCAACCCTTCCACATTTTGACTCTGAACTTCCAATATTGTTTCCTCTTGCTTTGCTGGACTTGCTTAAAAACTAGTCATTATGATGCAGTAGAATAGTCATTAGCAGTCCTCATTATCTGCTTCATGGTAGATTTGGGAAGGTAGGGCGGGATAATCATTCATTTCTGCTTCTTTTCTTTTTTTCTATCATTCCCTATAAATCTGGACATGACCTCTGGCCAGGTCATGCAACATTCCCTCCTTCCAAGGTATAGTTCTTCAATGTCTGTCACTCCCACAGTGACTCAGGCAGGCTTCCAGCTCACTGCCCTGCTGGTGCCACTTCCCCACAGAAGGGGAGGGGACAGAGTAGGGGAGGGGAACCAAAATTTACCCTTTACTCTGGACTCCTACAACATGTATCCAAGGTCTGTTCATCCCCAAGCTTGCTGCTTCCTACCCCAGCAATCCCACCTCTGGGGTTTGCTGGCCTCTCTGCTGTCTCTTCTCAGGGAGCAACCATGGGCTAATTATCTCTCTAGCTCCCAAACACACCTTCATGCTCCTAGGGAGCGACTGCCAACTAACTCCCTGCAGCCTCTACTATTAGCTCCTTGGCTTTATAGAAGCCCTACCTGTTCCTGCATAGATGAGCTTCCCTTAATTAGGGCTTCCATCAGCCTAGTAAGTTAATTGGCTCATCTGGCCTCTATTAATCCCTTCTGGGCACATGTGGGGTGGACATCACATCACTGGACATTTCAAAGGCTATCCAATTCCAGCTTGCAAATAAAACTCTTGATTTGAAATCTGAGCATGCCGCCTGAAAAGAACTTAATTATGTTAAGCACAAAGCTCCTATTACCAAGAAATGATTTTTTTAAAAAGCTATATGATTCTGGCACTTTAAGCTGTAATATAGCACTAAATTTACTCTTCAGAGGCAGATTTAAATTCTTCTGTAGGAAAACAGAGAATTAAAGAACTGTTATGCTGAAATGGCTTTATGATAATGGATGACAGTGAAGAATTTCAGTCTATTACATAGACATCTGCTCTGCAAACAAAAAAATCACCAAGGTGGTCTCAATGAGACTCCAAACACCACTGCTGCATGGATGATTTTTCCCCTGCACTCACCTCTCTGCCCAGTAAAAATGGTGGGTTTTCAAACTCCATCCAGTCTAGCCATGTCTAATCCAATTGTGTGAAAAGGGAAAATGGCTACAACAGTAAAATAGAGGAGACACCAAACTCATTAGGGGAAAGCTAAAAGACATAGGAAGTTTAAAGAAGAGAAAATCAGTTTCTGCCTTTGTGCTTCATATTAATATTAACCATCAGGCACAACAAACTGGTAACTTAACAGCAGCACATGTGCTTTTAGGCTTTTCCACAGATATGTTTTGGCTAAAAAGAGTTCAAAACCCAAGCACAGCGTCCAACTAATACAGGCACAACAATCTCAGCACAGACAGACCTGGTTCTGTCTCCTATTGAAATCAAGTGAAGTTAGGCGTTTGCATTCATTGGGAGCAGGATCAAGTCCAAAAAGTTAACCTTCATCTTCTACACTCGGCACCACAATCTAAGGCTATGTCTACACTTGCAAGTTAGGTCGACTTAAGGGGGCTTAAGTCAACCTAACTTAGTCCCTGTCCACACCAGGCTTTCATTAAGTCAATTTAAGAAATTCCTTAAGTCGACTTAATGAGAGCTTAGGTTGACTTAATAAGAACCGCCGGTTAGGTCGACCTAACCCTTAAGTTGACTCCTTAGCTCAACCTAAGCCCAGTGTGGACGCTTAAGTCCACTTTATTAGGTCAACCTAAGGGCAGTTAGGTCGACTTACTAAGTCCCCGTTCAGGGAAACCACTTTGTTAAGTTGACCTAATAAGTTCGACTTTGTGTCGACTTAACAAAGCCAACCTAACTTTTTGTAGTGTGGACATAGCCTAAGAGGTCACAGTAGACATGCCTATACAGCAAGCGGGAGGCACAACTGGAGCACTTGTAGGCATAATCACGCTAGCTTTGATCAATCCACACATGGCACAGGATCTCAAAGCCTTGATTCCAGCCTAAGCTTGGACACTTACACTTCAATTTTACAACCCGGCAGCCCGAGCCCCACAAGCTTGAATAAGCTGACCAGGACCTGCCATAGCCAGAGAGCAGCTTTTTTATTGCAATGTAAGTAACTGTGTCCAGGTGTTTTGGAGTTTGGTTTTGGTTTTAGTAGCTGGATAATTTTCAGGCCTCTAGCAGCATGAATTTATCAAATATTCCCATTGATGTAATGGGCCTAATGCTCCATTCGAAGGTTTTAATTCAAACTTCTAGAAAATATTCTGACAACATCATCAGTGTCCAACTGTCTCTGCTACACTTCGCAGGCCACCACATCACAAGGCATCAATGGAGAGAAATGTGAAGGTGCTGTTGACCAAAGCAAGCACTGTGTAAAAACTTAAGACAAATGGATGAGAGAGAAATGTTTCAAATCCGACTTGTGCTGGACTGATAAAAGATTTTGTCATTGTTTACTAGGGTTATTGTTTTACTCCTGCTACATATTTGTTACCACCGGGAATATTTTCATCTGGTCCCCCACCTCAGTGTCTCATAGAAGATAGTATTACTGAAACATTGGGCTCATTCTGAGTCATTTTTTAATCCTCCCTGAACCACAGTCCATGGTCAGTTGTTCAGTAATGTTCTGAAGAGGGCAAATCTTAGTATCTTACTACTACTCCCATTATGGCTCTTCTCAACATCTAGCAGAATCTGCATAGCCAGAAAAGTAAAGACAGCCAGAGATTACTGACTGCAACATGGGAACCGAGTTGGATTAGTTCAGAAACTTTACCCTATGTTTGTATTCACTGGAGAAAACATAATTTTCTGTTAACCTGTTGCTAGCCAAAAGGTCTATCTGTGATAGATTGGAAGAGAACACAGGAAGACGGGTTTTAGAAGAACAAATGGTTACCAGATGACACAAGTCATGTTCTTGATTGGTCTATCTACTTGTGCAGGGAATAATTCATCTGTCTGTTAGCAAAGTGGAGTAAAATTCTCACAGAATCCTATGTTCTAAATCTACTGAATCATCACTACACTGGCTGCGTGTGACAGGCACATACTCTATCTCTACCATATTGTCATTTGCTGTTTTTAGAGCATTCCCTGACAAAAAATAAAAACCTATTAGCCATCCAACATAATGATTAACTGTCTACCAGTCCTAATTCCTGAGCTAGGCTGAAATCAACATCACAGATGTGTGTACATGCATGTCTCAGCATATCCCTTCACTCTTCCTGCCAGCTTTATTCTTGCAAGCTGGCAAAGGATTGAAATTGATAGAATTCATTCTCTCTGAAGCTGGAAAAGCAGGAATATTATTAGTTTCATTGCTCTCTGGACTCATAAAGTCAGAACCAGCTACAGTGGGGAAGACAGAAGAATGGCAGGTGCATTTAAGGATACGGGACATGAACTAACCTACTATGCTGTGCCTGTTGGAAAGTCTTAGTGCTAGAATATAAGGCTCATTATTTCACACTTTGGAAGGCTTTTTAAACACACAAACAATGACATTGTCTTTTGTTTAATTGTGAGAGAGTGTCAAATGTAGGGTCTCTTAGTGCTGAGATTCTGGGATAATGAAACAACCAAAAAAAAAAAAAAAAAAAGACTAACTGCATTGATACACTGGGATTAATTAATTACACAGCCAGATTCTGCTACACTTGTCACATTGAGTAATAATTTACTCTATGAAAAGGGCCATTAAAATCAGTGGAACAACCCACAGTCTGGTACTGTTCAGTCTAAATAAGGATAGCAGAATTTTGAAGTGCTTTGAAACAGAAAATGCATCATTTGAGGTCTTAACATGGGTGTAGTGAATGCTGGGTGAGCAGGTTAGGTAATACTGTATCTATTTACTGTATTCTGCAGTTTCTCTTTGAAGCTTTGATTTAGCAAACGGATAACAAATCAAAGCTTCAAAGAGAAACTGAGAATTGGAATTCATATGTAGATTTGACACCGGCACCTTAGGACTATAGTGTTGGGTTTTTTTCCCTCATTACAACATGTGATTTGACCTCACCTCCCTCTATATGCTGTTTTCCACTGTTTGAATCTAAACAACTGCTTTGATTTTCTGTAAGAGTCTGACCTGATCCTATGATTTACACTTTCCTGCATTTATATTCCTCCTATTCTGTAAATTCCCCATCTTCAAGCATCTGACAAAGTGGGATTTTCTCCCATGAAAGTTCATGTGATAATAAATTTTAGTCTCCAAAAGTGCCACTAGACTCCTTATTTGTTTTGCTGAACTAGACTAACAGGGCAGCTCCTTTGGAACTTGTCACCATGCAAAAATTATGACTATAATGAGTAATAAACCACCCCCACAGTTCTATCCTCAAAGGAGGAGGAGCAAAAGAAGACTTCTTCTTAGTTTTATTAAATGAGCCCTAATGTCTTCTTTTAGAAAACACTCTCTGCTCCTCTAGATGGATTCCTGGACATTTGCTCCTGCTATCCCAAATTACCCAGGCAGAAACTCAGGGGCTTAACTTGAACTTTAACAATACAGGATCATTAACTATCAATCATTTACCCTTTAATCAACATATTACTGTATTTTTATTAGGCAGGCTCTTTTAGCACACGCTCACCGTTGGGGTTACTTGAGAGATTCATTTTAAATATATTGAGATTCTAACTTTAAAATTGATTCTATAACTGGGAGATTTTCAAAGGTGCTGAAATTCTATTGGTAGTCAATGGGCGTTATTACCTGTGAGAATCCTCCCAGAAGAATATGTTAACTGAGACCATTTTTCTGAGAATTTTTTAAATATAGAAAATATTAAATTCTTACTTTTTGATCTGTGTTTGAGAAAAGAGGGTGGATCTCAGGGTACCTGGAGAAAGAACACCTGCTTAATGCCACAGTACCACCTGCTCATTCAGTGAGAATTTTCATTCAGACCAGCTACAGATGAAGTACTCTTCTGTTCTCACAGACAAGTTAAATTATAGGAACCAAAAAAGAGGGCTGATGCATCAGCAGGTGGACTGTATGTGGGACAAAAAAATACACTAGCATTAGAAAGGATAGTGTGGGGCTGTGAGCGTTTCTTCAGCAAAGACCTATAAAGTCTGATATACCCTTTTTAACAGCATATATGACTTCCTTGAAAAAAGGCATAATGATCGCACTGCCATTACTTTAGTTTCTGTTTTCAGCATAAAGCTTAAAATAAACTTTTTTCCTGAAATGAAATGCAGCTAGGCACTACATAGAAAGGAAATTGAAAAGATTAATATAATGACTTCATCTTGCACCCACTCAATCAAACACAAAACTCCCATTCACTTCAGTGGTGCAGACCAGGTCTTTAATCTTAACACTCAAAAAATGTAAGGTTATAACAAAGCATCAAGGTGTCTGACATTGCTTTTGAGTGTTTTTCTCAGTTGTGCACCCACACTAGTTTAATATAGTGTAGGTTTGCCCCTGATTAGTATTTTGTCTGTATTTCTTTATTTTCAGAAATGAATAATAGAGCGTTATGTTTTTGACATGTAAAAAAATTACAAGAAAGCTACCCAAAAAAAGTAAGGGCTTGGGAAAGGCAGGTGCCCTTCTTAGATGTATATATGAACTATAAAAAATATAAGCTCCCCTGAAAGCTGTATTATTTTTCAGACCTATTTAAAATATGCAAATGAAGATAGTGTACTATCTACAAATCTTCATCTCACAGGCCTCAGCCTCCCCACTGCTCCAGAACAACCCTCACCCCCCACCCCCAAAAAACCCCAAACCAACCAACCCATATCACTCCCACCAGTCCGAAAGGAGAGTGTAGTTTGTGCTCTTGACTTCAGCACTCTGGATCTGAGATAGAACTTTTTGGTTCTGATCCCTAGGCTAAAACAGAAATGACTCAACCTTGCAGCTGAAAAATAGCCTACTCCAACAGCATACAACACTGTTGATCTAATATGTTATTTTCCTGAATTGGAAGAGCCAGATATTTCCAGATATTCCATATATTGATTAATATGGGACAATTGTGCTTTTTGAATAAAGTTTTTAAAGTGTATTTTTCTGTTCATTAAATTTTCTCAAAATAAAAAGCTCATTCCAAAAGACCTTCAAAATTGCAACTGTTTCAGGTAGCCCTTCATTGAAGAATCCCCCTCAAGAAGTGATGTAAATGGCCATCACTAATAAACTACTTTATTGATGCCATCTTGTGGTACAGAGCTATAAATAAGGATTCTAGTATATCAAAAGCAATTTTTCACTTGGAAAACACCATTTAGACAGAAGTCATCTTATTTTTACCATTGAGAGCTATCTATTATCATTTTACAGATCATTTATGGAAGGAAAATGCTTACGAACATGAAAGATGTGGACAAATTGGAGAAAGTCCAGAGAAGAGCAACATGAATGATTAAAGGTCTGGAGCACTTGACTTATAAGGGAAGATTGAAAGAGTTGGGTTTGTTTAGTCTGGAAGGCTATGTCTACACTTGTAATTTTAAGTCGACTTAGTGTGTCTACACTTAAAATTAAAGTCGACTTAAAGGGGAACTTACAAAGTCGACCTAGAGCGTCCACATTGGACGCCTAGGTCAACTTCTAGGGGCTAGGGAGACCTTGGGCAGGTCCACGGTGGCAGGGGGGCACCCCTTGTGTGCAATGGGGCAAAGGGGGACAGGGACCCTGGCAGGGCATGTGGGCAGGGTGTGATGCTGTCTGGATTTAGGGAAGCATTTATGATATTATTTTCTATTCATGTATCATAAATGCTATAATCCACAGGAACTATGTCATGTTTGGCATCAATAGAAAGGTAGTAATTTGCTGGGAATGATTATATAGTTTATGTCTAGGAATTGTATTTGGATTAGAAGTTAGTTTAGTTAGGAATTTGGTGTTATATCTATACTTTAACTTATGTGATTTTATGGAAATGTCTGAGGAATCTGCCAGGTGATATGGGCCCAGGGAGTAACCTGATTAAGGACACAATGGTTGTATTCCTTAAATCCTTAATGTCCATAAATCAAGACAGCATCACACAGGGCTCTGCCCTGCCCTTTGGGGGGCATGCCAGGCTCCCCTGTGCCCCCCCCCCCAGCAGGGAGGTAATTGGTAAATTCCGGGGTAGGCCTAAGTTGACTTAGGGGTACCCCATGGCTACACTGGCTTAATTTGACTTTAAAAAGTTGAATTAAGCCTTAAGTCTAATGAAAAGGTAGTTTAATAAAGTCGACTTAATTTTCATTAAGTCGACTTTATTTTCCTTACGTCGACTTAAGCAAGCTGCTTAAGTCGACTTAAGGAAACTGTAGTGTAGACGCAGGGTAAATTAAGTCGACTTAAGCTTGCTTAAGTCGACTTAATTTACAAGTGTAGACGCAGCCAAAAAGAGGAGACTGAGAGGGGACATGCTAACGGTTTTCAAGTACCTAAAAGGTTGTCATGAGGAAAAGGGAGAAAAATTGTTCTCCTTAACTGCCCAGAGGCAGCTTTTAGGGTAGGTGAAGCAGGTGAAGGCCCAGGGCCCCTTTGTCTATCCCAAAAGCCACATCTGCGTCTCGCCCTAAAGAAGAACATGGGGCAGGGATCTTGGGCCAGAGGCTGGGGGGGGGGGGGGGCAGGGGGGGGGGGGGGGGGGGGCCAAATGGTCTGTAGGGGCCCCAGGGCCCCCGTGAAGCAGGGGAGTAGGCGGGGCAGCTCAGAAGCCTGGCATCGTACTTCCGCCCTGCCCCTTGCCTTCAGCTTGCCACTGAAGATAGCAGAGAGCCGCGCGGCACCAGCAGCAGGGGAGCAGCGGAGCAGCACGGGGTCTTCCCGCTCACACTCTGCAAGGACAGCAGTTGGGGCCACCAAGGGGGCACCTGGACCAGTTTCAGGCCCCTAACAGGGCATCAGGGCTGCAATGGGGGCCAGTCATGGGGGCTTTTCGGGGACCCCACGGGGCAAAAGGAGCATGGGAGGGTGTTTCTGGGACCCCAGCGGAGCACTGGGGCCGGGGGGGAGCAGAGAGCCCAGGTTGCAGGGGGGAGGGGAGCTTGGGCCTGATAGCCATAGACCGTTTGGGGGAACCCAGCTGGGCAAAGCAGGTTAGTTGCAGGGGAGCAGGGCACCAGGGCCAGAGGGGGTTTTCAAGGCCCCCCCAGCAGGATGCTGGGATGGGGTTTGGGGGCCCCTGGTGGGGTGCCAGGACCATGGTGGGGCCCCTGATGGGATGCCAGGGCCATGGGGGGTTGTGGGGCCAGTGTGAGAGAGCCCTACAGGGGGGATGCGTCTTTCTCTAGGGACCCAGAGAGGCTAAAGCTGCCTCTGTAACCGCTGATGATAGGACAAGAAGCAATGGGCTTAAATTACAGCAAGGGAGGTTTAGGTTGGACAATAGGAAAAAATTCCTAACTGTCAGAGTGATTAATATTTGGAATAAGTTGCCGAGGCAGGTTGTGGACTCTCCATCACTGGAGGTTTTTAAAAGCAGATTAGACAAACACCTGTCAGGGATGGTTTGAGGGGGTGCTTTGTCTTGCCATGAGTGCAGGGGACAGGACTCGATGACCTGTCATGGTCCCTTCCAGATTCTGATTTCCTAATACCCTATATGTCTAATTTCTTATGTAAAAAAGAAAGGGACACGAAAAGAATGGAGAAAATGTTGCCCTCATCTTGGATCCTAAATATTAATGACTATTTACTTTTCAGTTGTATATACAGGACTGCTCTGCAGTGCTGGTATAGTCTAGTGGTTTAATCAGTACAGAGTCTCGCTAGAAGAATTGTCTGTTCAAAGCCACATTCTGGTTGGCTAGATATGATTTTCTGATGATGTGATATATACTAAATCCCAGCATTACAAGGGGAGGCCCTCATTATTGAAACAGTTACAATCTCCTACCCACTGTGTTAAAGTGGGGAAGGAACAAATATGATAAAGACAGCCTGTGGAGGAAGAGAAGCATCTGAGGGGGAAAAGCTGGAGAAGTGACAGTTGAATTGCTCCACCTCCAGAATGCCAACCTGCCCTGAAGCAGGGCCCAATTAGGCCCACCCACTTGGATGAAAAGATAGGCTTGCACAGCTGAGCAGGGTTTGGGGTCATGGAATTGTTTTTCATATTTAAATAAAATACACTTCCTACCTCCTGCCAAAGTCAGCAGAGATGCTGCTGGCCCTGGCCCTGCTGGGTGCATCTCTGACCATCTCAGGGATGAAGAAAGAGGAGTGGCTGGAAATGAGCTGAACAGCCATGAGTTTGTTTGGGCTGATGATGCTGAATGGGAAGGGGAAGGTCCAAAAGGGCACATGGGCTTTGGGGTAGGACAGAGAGACAGAGCAGAATTGCCAATCACAAGAAACCAAAAATCATGCCACACCCTCCCCACCCTCAAAATCATAGTTTAATCCCAAACATCTTGTTTTTAAGGCTCTAGTGTGGATTTATTGCCGGTCTTATCACTGAACTCCCCCTACCCATCCCCAGTATTCATGACAATTCCTGCTGCCCTCTCCCAAATTTGCTGTGAGAGATAATTCTGGCCTCTGCTCCAGGATTCCCTGCCCCACATCTGCCCATCTGCAGCCTAACAGTTAATTCTGTCCTCACCCCATCAGTCCAGCCTCCCTCAGTACTAACCCCCATCACTTCAGTGCCCAGCCTCCAAGTTCAGCTCTTCTTCAGTTTACTTACCCATCCCCTAGCCCTCAGCCCACCCAGCCTCACCTCTGTTCCCCCTGGGGTGGTGGTTCTCCTCCAAGACCTAGTGGAGGGCTGCAGTGGGGTCCTCCTATCTTCTGTTTCCACACTGAGGGAGGGGGGGTATTGCAGCCACTTTTCCCTCCCCCATTCGCAGGCCTGGTGCTGTGGACAGATGAGCCATGCTATCCTAATTCCTCAGAAGAAGGGAGAGGGAGCAGAGCCACACTGATCTGCTGCTCTCATTAGCTCCTTCCTAATGCCCATCCTCCTGTGACAATGGCTTTGGGTTGCTGTAGGGAGGGACAGGGGAAGCAAGCTCTGTCTGGAGCAGTTCTGATTAGTTATTCTAGGCCAGGAGGCAGGCAAATGGGGCAGACAACCAACTAAAAGTCTCAAATTAGATAGATGGCTGTAGCTTCTCCTGCCATCCCAAAACTAGGTTCAAGTTCCAGCCAATATGTCACTAGTGAAAAAAAATCACAAGGGTTGGCATTGATGAGAGGGGATTACAGGAATGGAGAGAGCAGGGGAAAGAAGAAAGAAGCTAGCGGGATGAAAAAAGGACAAGGGAGAAAGAAAAAGTGTTGGGGGCAAACTAAGAAAAGCATGCAGACCCAGAAGAGATCACAGAAGAGAGGTGAGATGAGAGGAAAGACGTATCAGAGAATGAGGAGAGTAGAGAGGGGAGACCCAAGGGGAGTAGTTAGAAAATGGAGCAAGAACAAGGGGTTCGGGGGAGCAATTGTGAACCATAGGTAAGAGGAGTTACAAGGATGGTTGTAGCAAGCAATTAGAAGGTTGAGCGTAATAAAGTTAAACAGAAGGGAAAGGGAAGCAGAGAAAGGAGAGGAAGATAAGTGAAGAGAGACCAATAGACTAGACAGACAGTAATTTCAAATTCTAGAATTGTTTATATAAAGTTACGTCCCAAAACACATACAAATACTACATTCATGATTATGAATGGGAGATGGGGAATGGGATCCCAGGGTTCTTATGCAAGAGGAAGGGAAGATACAAGTTTTGATTTCAATTTGGGGTTTGGAGGCATTGGTTTTACAGTGTTGATTCAGGCATTTTTAATGTTTCTAATTTCCATATGCAGCTGATTGAAGATGGATGAGAACGTGTGGGAAGCAGTGTGGTTATACTGGGTTTTGGTGACATTTATTGGTATTGTAAGAGAACTTAAGAGTCCCATGTACAGCCTATCCTAATACAAGTAAGTAAGTGCTCTCTTCGTACTGAACTGGAATTGTGGGGTATAAACTTTTAGTGGTAAAATATTTTAAAATCTAAGATGTAAGAAAATGCTCCTGACCTTTCAAAAATGTTTTGAGGAACATTAGTCAACTTAAAGTCAACCTTATTAAATCGACTTAACAAAAGTTGACAACTTTTCTAGTGTAGACATAGCCCCTTTTTGACCTTATTACATTGACTTAACACTTTAAGTCAACGTAATAAGGTGGATTTAGGCACTAATCCCCATCCACACTGGCTTAAGTCGACCTAATAAGGCCGATTTAAGTGTTAAGTCGACCTAAAATGAGGTGTTAAGTCGACTTAACTTTTCTTTAAGTCGACTTAAGGAAAGCCCGGTGTGGACGTGGAGTAGTTTAGATCAATTTAAGCCTCCTTAAGTTGACCTAACTTGTAAGTGTAGACACACCCCTTAATTCTCCTATCTTGTACTTCCCTTCGTTCTGCCACAGCCTCCCTATTTGGAGTTGGCTGGCTACAGGCGTGGATCTAAGGGTCTTTTTGAGGCATTTTCTATTGTACACATCAAACAATTTTTCAAACAGTTCACAGGTAGGTTTCAGCATAGAAAATGAGTTGAAAGTAGCTGTTGGGCCACAAATTGCTGCTGAAAGGGCAGCTTGGCTCCTGGACAATGGGGAAGGAGAGAAGTGGCCTAAACAGTCCAGCAAACCTTAAAACATGAGGGACAGGGGCTAGAAAAATAGCAAAACAAACGAACAGTTTAGTAGTAATTAAAGACTAATAAATGTATTTATTGCATGAGCTTTCGTGGGAGAAAAATTAATAATCAATAACTGTATTCAACAGAGATGACTTTTATATTTCCCCATTTACCTTTCTTGTTCTTCTAGCATGAACTATTTTTCAAAAAGAAAGGATACAAACCATCACAATATATATTTTATAAGGGAATGAGAAACTAATGAGCCATATTGTTCAGGAATAAGTTAAATCAGGGAGTGCATTAGTAGAGTATTGGCAATTCTCCATGATAGAAGGAATGAGGCTAAACAAAACGAATGGCCTATTAAAAAGCACACCTTGTTCTGGTTCACTGACATATTACATAATATATATTTACAAAATTTGTAAGAAGTTAAATTGATTCATACAGATACTGGGCTGGAATTCACGGATTCTAAGGCCAGAAAGGACCACTGTGACCATCTAGTCTGACCTCCTGTACAGCACAGACCATGATTTTTCTAAATTCCTGTATTAACTTTAACAAGTCTTCTAGAAAAAAATCCAATCTTGATTTTAAAGTTTCTAATGATGGAGAATCCATCATAGCCCATGATCCAGTGGTTAATTATCCTCATTGTTGAAAATGTGCATCTTGAGTCTGAATTTGTCTAGCTTCCGTTCCAGCCATTGCACCTTGTTACATCTTTGTCTACTTGATTAAGAGTCCAGTTATTAAATTTCTGTTCTCTAGGTAGGTACTTAAAGATTGTGACCAAGTTCCCCTCTTAACCTTTTCTTTGTTAAACTAAACAGATTGAGCTCCTTGGCTATGTCTACACTTGCAAGTTAGTTTGAATTAAGGAAGCTTCCTGAGTTTCTATTTCTTTCCCTCTGTCTGTACGGCATGAATCTTTGGTACTGAGACCTGTACTGAGGCTGAGGGGCTGAAGGTGGAGGCCTGAACAGGCGTCACATAGGGGCTGGGTTGTATAAGCCCAGGGACCTCAAGGTGGCTCTCGAATCCTTGAGGCCGTGCAATTTCTCATTTGTCTTTTCTAAAAATAGGTCCGGGCCTTCAAAGGGAAGGTCCTGGATGGCCTGATGGACCTCCTGGGAGAGACCGGACGAGAGCAACCAGGAACAATGCCGCATGCATACCGCTGAAGCGATGGATCTTCCCGCAGTGTCGGCAGAGTCATAAGATGTCTGTAATAATGCTTCTGCTACTGCTAAGCCTTCCTCCTGAATAGTAAGGAAGTCCTGTAATTGCTCCTGGGAGAGGGTTTCGCTGAAGCGATGCAGAGACCTCCACAAATTATAATTATACCTTCCCAGGACAGTCTGGTGATCGGTAATACGGAAATGCAGGGTCGCTGTCGAATAAATCTTCTTCCCAAAGTTATCAAGTCTTCTATGGTCCTTATTTTGGGGCGCCAAACTTGGTTGTCCCTGTATCTTTTTGGTTCGCCGCCTCAACTACTAGAGAACTTGGGGTAAGATGCCCAAAGAGGTATTCAAAGCCTTTGGCGGGAACATTCTATCTTTTCTCAGCTGTCTTAAAGGTTGGAGGCATGGAAGCAGGTGTTTGCCACAATGATTTGACGATTTTAAAAACACCATTGCGAACCTGCAGTGCTACCCTAGATGGTGTTCCTGGTTCTAAAACATCAAAAAGGCTATCTGTGGCCTCGTTAAGTTCTTGTGCCTGCATGTTCAAATTTGATGCCACTCTCCTCAGCAGTTCTTGCTAAGCTGTGATATCATCTGGAAGGGTAGGAGGCCCCTGGATGGTGGTTTCCGATGTCAACACTAGGGTGGCCTGCGGGAAGTAAGTTGTGACCGACCCTTGGTAGGCTCAGGGGAATTAAGCCGCTGGGAATCTGAACCCTCCGAGTCCGAGGGTGGAATGTCCTGAGGGGCTGGACGCTTGTTCAGTGACGGGAGTGACTGTGAAGCAGAATGATATGCTTTCCTGCAAATACTCTAAAATGTATCATTTTCCCTATGAGAGCTAAAACAAATATTGCAATTAATAGTGCAGCACAGTATTTGCAACACTAAATAGGTTTTGATACATCTTGCATGAAATGAAAGTGTTAACTTTAAAAAAGAAAGTTACATGAATTTAGTTCTCATGAAAGGTATTGCACAGTTTAAGAGACTTGTTCTCCAATATTTAAATATCACCACAATAGGTATAGCAGACAGCAGCCGTGGAAAACTCCCACAGTATTGCCTTTATGTATTTTCCTACCTTAGCCTTGGAACGCCAAGTCTGAGGCTGTCTTCACTAGAAATGCTGCAGCTGTAGACACACACTACAGAAGGGGTCAGCAATATTTAAGAAAGTGTGCGCTAAATGTCTCCTCCCATCCCCAGTGGGGGTGTCCACGGGCCTGTGGCAGTGGCAGGGACATGTCTGCAGGTCCACTTTTAGTGGCAGGGGTTGGCTGCGGGCCCATTGTTGATAGCAGTGGTGTCAGCAGGGGTCTGTAGGTCCCAGGCAGCTGTGGCAGGCTCAAGCGGAAGAGGGGAGGGAGCGGGGCACATGGCACTGCTTGTGTAGCCAAGGATTTTTGTCCCCAAAAGCTTAAAACTACCAAATAGAAAGTGAGGGAGGGAACTGGCAGAAAAACCTCAAAAGGGATTTAAATTCATGCGGCAGTAGTGAATTCACTGACCAGCTATGAGATGATGACTAAAGCATCTTGTGACATGCAAAAACAGCACTTGACAATTGATCAATAGTATCGACTCGCATCACCCCACCCCCGAAAATGCCATCCTTGCTCAACACTTAGTCTCTTTTGCAGTCCTTAGAATGCCATCCCTCATCGTTCCCCCTTACCAGTGTCACACTATATCGTCCCTTACGTAGTCCTCAGATCTTTGTCCCTTAATGGCCTCCCATACATGCTACCCATCCCCTCCTGCCATCCTAAAAATAGCCGAGGTGACAGTAACAATTTGTGGAGTGTCAAAGAAGCAGGAGATATGGGAGATCTAACAGAGACCAGCGCAGCAGAGGAAGAGAAAGCGCACAGAGCAAACCAAAGGAAGAAGCCAAATAAAGGAAGGTCATTGGTAAGCTTCACCAAAAAGCAGAGGTGAACTTTAGGCTAACAGAGTCCCTGTCTTGTGCTCATAACTGAAAGGTGACCCTTTGCTTGGACACAGCAGAACGGGAGGGATGCTTTTCGACAAACAAGAGGGATTCTGTGAAAAGGTTTCTGTAAGTAAGGAGTATCCGGGCCTGCCTGTAAATAAAGCGGAGTGTCTGTGGTACATAGGAAGGTCTAGTTCTCCACCCATCCAGCAACTGTCTAATCAACGTTTGCTAAATGATTAGACCAAGACCAGGAGTGGCATGCAAGTCCATTTGAAGCAGCACATGGTGCCCTATGCAGCCACTGCCATCTCTCCCTCTTCCTCCCACACCACCAAAAGATTCGCTGGTAGCAAGTTTTTTCAGCAGTGGGGAAGGCGAGTCATGGCAGCTTTTTGGCAGTGGGAGCCCAGCGCATTCTGCATGGTGGGGAGCTTCACTCCAGCAATCCTAGGTGTTATAGCAACTTGGCACCCAGGATTATTACACAGGTCATGAATTTTTAGCCAAATGGGTTAAGAATCTGTTTTCCTTTGCTATATATATTGTTCATTCAATCAAGATTCTCGTCTCAGATACCACAATCCATAATGTAACAGTGTGCACATTTTAATATTCATGAAAGAGAGGGCAAATAGCAATGGTTTGAGACCAGTGTGGCCAGGCTCTGTGCAATTTCCAGACTTTCAGTGCTGTGAACCAGTCCATCCTAGCCCGAAACATTCCTATTAGCTCTCTGCAGTACAGGTTTTCTAATGAGCACAAATGATGAGACCATCACATTTATTGGGACCTAAGGGAGAATTCAAACTCAGAGTTCCAGAAACGCTAACATGATGCACCATCAACCCTTCTTTTTAGTAATAAACTTAGAAAAAAGTAGCATTAAAGGAGTGATGTGCTGCATTAAATTCCAGTATTTAGCATTTCATTACTTACTTTTGAACCTTCCCATGTTGTCTGAAGATAAAAATACAAAATGTGATTCTAGCATTGCTGTAGCAAGAAGAAACTATGATAAACCTGAAAACAACAGAGAAAATAACCAGAGATGTCCTGAAAACCTATTAGAGAGCAAAGGCGAGGAAAAGAAAACTACTATGTATTACACATGCACACGTCTTTGTCGTTGGATATGCCTTTAATATCCACTAGAAGCTATTATTTGTCATATTTATGATACAACATATACAAACCATACTTGTTTCACTCAGTATATATAATGTCACCAATCACATATCATACAGTAGTTTCTTAAACTTTACACCTTTGATTGCCAAGTACAATCTACAATTAGTAGATATAAAGTAGTCTGATCTAAGATAGTTTTGCTCTATTACCATCCAGGTCTATTATTTCTATGCAAAAAAACCTTATTAACCTACTAATTAGCTGATACAGAAAGGGTCACTTAACCATGTGACCTAAAATAGTTTTGGATAAATCGGATACTACTGCACTTTTAGAAGCCTTTAATTTCGTTTTTTAAATCTGCCTTGATCTTCTGCTAATAATTTTCTGTGCCTTCTCAGTTAAACAAAACTTGCTCAAAAAATCAAGGAGAGAAAATTAAGAATGATGTGAAAATAAAAGTAATTTGGAATATGCTCAGAAGCCTTTGAGATCCCTAACATAAACGTAAGATTTAATACAAAAGATAGGAATTGAACAATTTCATTTATCCAAGACGACTTCTCATATTACTATAGTCTATTACAGGGTAAGATGGTACAATAAACTTGTGAACTCAAATAGAAAAGCCTCAGCAGATGCTAACAGAAGCTGCAAGCACATTCAGGGGAAAATATGTTTTAAAAGGTTGTAATAAAACAGACTGAAGACTTTTATTTTAACCTTATGGTAAGAAAAAGTTTTACAGTAAACAATACACAATTATATATAAAATCTCAGCTAGAGTCAATATAAAACAATATATACGGAGAGCATACTAAAATATTGTAGGATTATGTGTGTAGCAGGGTGCAGCAGCTAGGCTGAGCTAGCTCCTGCTCCAGAGCCCTAATTAAGGGTGAAGTGAAGCCAGATGGGTGAGCTGGCAGGCCAGGGAGCTGATGGGGAGCAGCTGGTGGGTTTAGTTACCAGGCTCCATAAAAACTCCCACGGAGGAAACAGAAGGGGGGAGCTAGGAGGAACAGCCGGCCAAAGATGAACTGCAGACCATTGGAGTTGAGCTTCCCTGATCTGGACTGAGTGGCCTGTGAAAACTGTATATAGTTGGTGGTGGGTTGTGCAACACAAAAGTAGCAGTGGTAACACTAAAGCTGGGAGTATGCCTGGTGAGGAAAAAGGAGCAACGAAACAGGAAGACCGTATGAGTTGCCTTGGGTATGGTTAATGGGATATAGGAAATTTTACGTCAAGGTTTCCAGTTTAAACACATCTCAGCTGAGTAGAAGATGAAAAAGGGTTCCCACACCTGAAGGCTTTTCAGTACCTTATCTGAAATGAATTTAATATTTAGCTAAATTCCCAGTGGACAAGTGTTCACAGCACATACCGCATACACAACACAGCAACTGTAGCATGTGTTAGCAGTTTCAGATACATCAGAGACTGGACTACCCTTTCACTTTAGAAGTGCTCCCAAATTCCCCAACCCCCAAGGTCAGGGTTGAAGCACACTGGCAAGGTTAAGAAAGCATGCACTACGGCTGTCCATAATTTACTTTTTCTGTAAAAGAGTATCTCTGTCTCTTGGGCTATCAAGAACAATTCACCAGCATTAGAATTCTCACATGCATGCATGTTTTAACTGAACATGAAAATGAAATAGCGTACTCAGAAAATAAACTTGTCACAGGCCTTGCGTACTAGGCATTTATTAAAACATGACTTCTTGGTAAAGAAGCTATTTAAATTGGCATAGTAAACACCATGAGTTTACTTAGAAAACTTTCATAAACCGATTTTGTATTATGTTTTCTACATGTGCCATCATGTCATTCACATCTGCAGCACAGATCTGATGTGTCTGCTTCTCGTTCTTTTTCAGTGTCTCTAACAGGCCTTGGTGGACTGGAGGCAAAGGGCTGTAAGAACTCAGTAAGTGAAGCTGACTTAATGGATTCTGGTTTATTTCTGCAATCCTCAAAGCCCTCAAGATAGCAGGTGCAAACTTGGAATAATGAGCTGTAGATGAAATGATAACCGGGCATGTTCTATCCTGTAATCGATCGGCAACTACTTTAGCAACAGCAGTATGTGTGTCCAAAATATACCCTGTAGTACTGTATACAGAATGGATAGCAGCTAGACAGTCCTCCTCTGAGCACCACCCAGCCACCAAGTCCTGCTGAAGCCTCTCAAGCAGATCTTTCTGCAACTGAAAGTGATACTGCTTTTCCAGCTCACTAAATAATTGTGTCACCAGCTGTCCATCGCCACTAGCAATCAGATGCAAATGCCGTTCAAGGTTGGAAGACTTCAAAATATCTATTGCTGGTGATGAAGTTTGCATTAATCTTCTTCCCCTTAAATCATAAAGACCTGTTTTTATAAAATTGGTCAGAACATTATTTTCATTGGAAGCACAAATACATTTTCTAATAGGGATTCCCATTGTTTTTGCATACAGTGCAGCTAGTATGTTGCCAAAGTTTCCTGTAGGAATACATACATCTATTGGGCTTCCAAAAGGAACAATATCTTGATGAACAAGGTCAAGGTAAGCAGAGGCATGATAAATCACTTGGGGAAGTAGTCGAGCCCAGTTTATAGAATTTGCTGCACTTAAGGCTGTTCCATATTCTACAGTAAGAAAGCCAGAATAATCAGAATTGGTAAATATTTGTTTTATAGCTGTCTGACAAAAATCAAAATCAGATTTGACACCTATTGACCACCCATTTTCTCTCTGGCAGCCAATCATCTGTGATTTCTGAATCTGGCTTACTCCCTCCTCAGGAAAGAAGGTGACCACAGCAATTCTTTGCTTGTCAGTATCTCTAAGACGACTAAAGCCATCTAGGACAGCACTTCCTGTGTCTCCAGAAGTAGCTACAAGGATCAAATAATTGCATCTTTTGGGAACACAGTATGCAAATATATGAGGCATCAGCTGTAATGCCAAATCTTTAAATGAGGCTGTTGGTCCATGAAACAATTCAAGGAGAAACTGGTTGCCTGTCAGATGTCTAAGAGGGGCAATTTTAGAACAAGTAAAATTTTCTCCATAAGCAATCTCAACAATTTCTCCTAGCTTGGAAGCAGGTATATCAGCAGGATGTATAAATCTTTCCAGTATAATCTGAGCTCTTTCAATGTAAGTTGCCTCTATTAAGCTTTGCCATTCTCCAGCAGTGAATGTCGGAAGCCCCTTTTCAGGAACAAAGAGCCCACCATCAGATGCTAGGCCCTCAACAACAGCATCAGTGAAATATTTAATAGCACCAGTTTGCTCACATGTTTCAGACTTTATATGTTTGGTTGAAATAAAAGTTTCTGATTCTGAGTCTTGATATCTCTGAACTGCATCAAGTACTTTATCTGCTAGAGCCTCTGCTGTAAGTCCACCTTCACAAAGAACACGGATATCATACCATTTTTTATAAAACTGCTTCCTAAACTGAAGTATATCTCTCATAGAAATTCCAGAAGTCTGTCCTACAATTCGATCCACTTTCATTAATTCCAGCCTATTTATTATGTCTCTTGTGGGTACATCCAGGTACACAACTATCCCATTTGTCTTCACATGCTGCATGCTGGCAGCATGCATTGGATTGGACCCAGAAAGGGAAATTACACTTCCAGATGCTGAAAACTTTAACAGGGCTTTTCCTTCCTCTTCTATAAATTGCTGACTACCAACATCCTGCAATTTTTCTGAAACACTCATATTCCAGGTTGTTTCAAGGACATCGTCATCCACATCTATGACACGACAGCCTAGTTTGTGACCTACTATTCTCCCAACTGTTGTTTTCCCAGCTCCAGGAGGTCCCATCAGGACAATATTCTTGTCTCCCAAAAGAGGAAGAGTTGAGAGCCATGACTTCCATAAATGAGCAAATGCAAGAGTTCTTGGAAAAATCAACTTTAGATGTTTACTAGAACCAGTGTTCTGGGTTATTAATTTTAGATACTGATACCGAACATGAAACATCTTCTTTTCTCTGCTCTTTTAAGCCAACTTGACAAGTGAGTTAAATGCTTTAAAGAGAAAAAAAAAGGAATTAGTAATTCATAGAAACATACTTTAAAAGCCTTGGAGATGTCAAATAAAAAAGAACAATACCTTAGAATATAAAACTAATTATGACAGTGTCTCATACTGCCAGAGGGGTAAATATTTTTCTGCAAAGCCATACACACTGAACTATAACACAGTGTCATCTCACTTTAAGTGGCAAATATTTCAGCAATTCAAGATTTTAGGAAATACTTCCCCCATATTACCTCTGCATGCAAAATCTAGTTTAAAAAAAAGGTTGAAATAAAGATATGAATAGACATTCAAAATCCAATTTCTTAGAGCTGGTGTCTTTTTGGTGCTATCCCAAAAGGAAGGGCATCTGTATTACACAATGTAGAGGAATGAATCTCTTTTTGTGTGCTCCACCGTTTGTCAGTGGGCTCAGCTAAGGATTGTTAGCTGAATTTCTCAGAAGCAGTGGCAAAAACCAGGTGTTGGATGGACACTTTTGGATGGACTTGACAGCTGATGTCCTCAGGATAAATAAGAATTGTTGATCCTAGTGACACCCTCAAAACCTAATGCTATAATACAGAAAATATATACAACACAAACGTTTGTTAGCTACTTGCTGCTTGTTAGTATATATTCAACAATGATTGATTTTATTTCCTTAACAGCACAAAATTTCTTTTTAAACATACACACATAGCCTTATGAACTATGAAAACCGATTACATTTTTATCTTTTCAAGGCCTAAAGTGTTTGTTATAAAAATTTGCCCTACTAGATGTTTTGGGTTTTGTTTAAGATGCCAAACTAGGAATGCCACACAACCCATTCAATCGCATAGGAAACTCATTAAACTACTAGCTAGCTCATCCAATTCCCTTCTGGGTAGACATGATACTGAACAAATGGTATCTCAAGTACTCCTATGGTGGAATCATATTTGTTTTTACATCTGATGTAGATTGACCAGAATTAAAGAAAATAGAGTGAAGTGGATCCCTCAGAAGTATCTTTTACTCTCAGAAATACCCTGGGTGAAAGAGCACTCAAATACTGATAAATTATTCATCATTTCCTAATAGCCGTGTTCTATTTTGCTTGTTTAGGGAAACTAGTGCCAGTGTCAACATGAACTGCAGGGCAGGAATTGTGTGACGTTTAGAAGTAATCAAAATCTGCACCCAAAAGGAAATGATCAGCACAAAACTGCACAAAAGCAGCCCTACTGGACCTCTTTACATTTTATGCATGAAAAACAATCTACCACTCTGTTACTATTATTTGCTAATTGTTAATAACAAAAATTGGTATTTAAAATAAACAGGCCTGTCAGTTTCTTTGCGCTAATCTATAATGAATCTAAAATATAATCACTTACATACTGTGGTTACTAATGGCTCTTTAAAGTCATTCCTGCCATACAAGTCTTGGGCCATACTCGGTATTTAAAATCGCTATGATATTTATTTTCCAAGCCAAAAATTTTATCCACTTACCGGTAACTCCATAGGATCACATTTTAAAAAAATTATCCATAACCTGTACATAGTTACAGTAAAACCCATGAAAACAAAATGTCTTTAAACCTACATAAAACAAAAATAGCTATAGTTTAAAAAAATCACTTTTAGTTACTAAAAGTGCACTGTGCTGGCACAGGATAGGTAGGTTCAGTAGTGGGTTTGTTTTAAAGCTTTTGCATAGGTTTCTTGACTCAGAAGTAAAATTGGATCCACTTATTCCTAATAATAAGCTTTTAAGGATTCAATCTAGTGTTCTGCCTACTTGCTTAAATGCATTATATTTGAACACTTCATTAATTTATAGACTACTAATTTTTGTCCCTTTGGAGACAAAATGCCAGAATTCCAGAAAAATTTCTGATGAAAGATACTTTACTATTTCCCTAGATTGTTAGTAATAGGAGATAGACTAATAAATCCAAGTCCTGATTAAAGACTTCATGAAGGCATGTAATAACAAATTATAAAATCGGGAAGTAAGCACATTTAACTGTTTTAGATGGAAAACAACCCTAAAATTTGCAATTCTAGAAATTAAAAAAAAGTTTATGCAAAAAAGTTAATTTGTGGTCTTGTAAGCTATCATATATTGCGCATTAGCATTTTGTGGCTATAATAAATATTACAACAACATTTTAAAATAATTAAAAATTAAAAAAGCAGTACATTACATGCATATAACTCCCCATTGTCCTTTACATACAACAGGCCAAGTTGCATACTATAACTGCCTGATTTACATAATAAGATACACTGATCTATTCTTAGTATTTGTAGATGAGGATGAGGTCAGAGTAGGTATCTGTTCTAGACAGATAACATTACAGCAGGGCTCAACAAAACCCAGGTGCCAGATCACTGTGGGGACTTGCACCCTGGTGCCTAGCTGCATTGCAGTACTTCAGGGAAGCAAAATGCCCCATGGTGCGCCCCCACCACCCCCAAGACACCAAAAGCGTCTGTGATGGTGGTTTTTCAGTGGCAGAGGGCCCCACTAGCATGCTGCATACCTAGGTACCCCAGTTTGGGGGCTAGCACATAAGTATGCGACACATTCATCGAGGCCAGCATTATAGACCTACTCAGAGAAATAAAATTAAATATAGGGGCTTTATTATTTTTTGAAAAAAACCTGCAACTCTATACAGACATGAGCAGATGGAAAAAGTTTTAACTAGGTCACAGAAAGCTGTGTTGACTTTGTGGCAAACAGTTGATAGTAGTAAATGTCTGGAGACTCGTTGTGGATTAGATGTAAAAATGTGGTCTTTTTATTATAATAGCATGGAAAATAGACAACACCAAGAGCCACAAGAATGAGGAGCTTACAGAATTTATTAGCTTTATAGAATCAAAGAGATTCTTTATCCTAGCAGGTGTCTCTATCTTTAAAACTTTATAAACGCCATATGGCTTCATATTCTAGGTGGCATTCACTGGCCCTAATGGAACCAGCTGATTTTATGTACTCACCCAAAATATAAACCAAAGATTTAAAGTGCAACTGGATCCTAGAGGAAGTCCTCAGGAGTTAAATAAAATTTAGGATCACTCTACTTAATCATGCACATTGCTCAAAAACACACAAGCTACTAGTCCCTCAATGAAAACAAATGAACAAACACTCCATTTTAGAGTTCCTAAACTCTAAGTCTGGAAGTTTACTTTGAAGTTAATTATTAAAAAAGGGTTAAATGATGACTTGATTTCAGCCTGAAAGAACCTACACAAGGAACAAATATTTAATAATGGTCTTTTCAATCTAAAAAGGTATGATAGAATCCAATGGTTAGAAGTGGAAGCTACACAAATTCAGACTAGAAATAAGGTACAATTTTTTAACAGTGATGGCAATTAACTATTGGAACAATTTACCAAGGGTCATGATGGACTTTCCATCATGGGAGATTTTAAAATCAAGATAAGATGTTAGGCATTACTTTGAGGAAGTTCTGTGGCTGGTGTGATACAGGAGGTCAAACTAGATGATCACAGTAGTCTCTTCTGGCCTTGGACTCTACAAATCTATTCATTGTTTTTGTTCATTTTTGTTTTTTAATATATAACTTGAGATACCTGATTTGCAGAAATGCTGAACACAAGTCAAATTGAATCCAATAGGTGTTCTGCTTTGAACAAAGCACTACAGAAAGCTAAATACTCTGAAAAATCAGGCCCTAGGTGTCTCCAATTGGGCCCTCAAAGTTGACAGGCAATTCTGACCTTACTCTCTACGCTTCAGTTCATCTATAAAATAGGCATGATATATCACTATCTTACCTAACCATGGTGGTGCTGAGATAAATTTATTAATGTTTGAGAAGGACTCAGGCCCAGATCCTTCAAGGTATTTAGGCACCTAACTCTCACTGATTTCAATGAGTGTTAGGCAGCTAAATACCTTTGAGGTTCTAAACCTCAAATACAAAGCTGAAAAGCACCAAAACAAAGCCCATGAAGAAATTAAATTAACAAATCTATTCAGAGCAGGCTGTGGCAGGTGTGCAGTATACAGGCCATGGGTCAGACATTGAATGATCAGGATACAACCAAATATTCAATAGCTACCCATTCAATGGGCACAATTCATCCTATGTACAGTGAATAAAGCTGGGATGCTGTGGAAAAGAACCTGATTATGAAATTAAATACCGTATCACACTGCATACAAACAAGAGTGATGAATTAAGGATGTGCAGAGAACCTTAATTGTGGCATTTTCTAACTTCTGAACACTTGACATTGCATCCTTATTATTCTCTTGTTGTAATTTTGTTGTATGTAATTATATATTTCGCTGCAGGTTTATGAGATGTTTTACAGTGAGAATGTAGCTCAAAAGGATCTTATTTCCAGTGAGGCAGAAAATGGGTTCCCTGTAGATACCATGCTACTTTTAAGGATTTTTTTGTTTGTTTGTTTTTCAACATACTACATGAAGGAGCAAACTATTTTTCAAAGGAAGAGAGTACATAGGCCTAAACTCTTCAACCAGGCCAACCCAAATTTTCTCTACTATTATTACCACCACTATGAAACTGAATTTATAATAAACAATGAGATCCTGAGCACCTCATTTCAAGCCTGTTATTGTACTTCTAAAATATTTAAGGTGATCAGCCTTCTTCATTCTCTCTGATTAACATCATCCAAGATCTACTACGTCATTTTTGGATGGGGCAAACAGAACAGCATACATTATTCAAGTTATGGGTATTCTATATTTAAATAATGGCCTTATGATATTTTCTATCCCTTTCCCAATAGCTCGTAACATACTATTAGCCTTTTTGACTGCTGCTGCACACTTAGTGGAAGTTTTAAGTGAACTACCCATTTCCCCACAGTCAAGATCTCTTTCTCAGATGTTAACAGCTAATTTACAACCCATCATTTTATATGTACAGTTGGGATTTCAATTATCAACACTGAATTTCAACTGCCATTTTGTTCCCAGTCACTCATCTAGATGAGAGCCCTCTGTAATTCCTTGCAGTCTGCTTTGGATTTAACTACCTTCAATAATTTTGTATCATCTCCAAACTTTACCACTTCACTGTTCACCTCATTTTCCAGCTCATTAATGAATATGCTGGACAGGTCCTAGTATAGATCCTTCAGGGACCCCACTATTCATCTGCCTCCATTGTGAACATTGGCCATTTATTTCTATCTTTCAAGCAACAAAGTGTTGTTGCAGCCCATGCAAGTTTATGCCCGAAGAAATTTGTTAGTCTTTAAGGTGCCACAGAACTTTCATTGTTTTTATTTTTCAAGCAGTTGCTAATCCACAGAATTCACAAGACATATATACTTTCTAACATGCTAAATACAACATACGTCATGCAACAGGTTACATCATACCTAAATCCCTACATGATTACATTATACTTAATATGCAAATCACATGATTATATGCTGTATATTAAGTATAATCTAATTGCCCCACCTCTGTTGATGTTTACAATTTATTTGGGTACCAAATAATATTTCTGACCAATGAAATGCTCCTAACTCTCTTGCCCTCTCTGGTACCTTGCTTAGATCACCTGTTTACCAGACTTGAGCTAATAGCTTGCTAATAGGGTCATTACAGTAGAGGGTTACCTCTTAACCACATATGGTTCCTATTCTGCTTTCCTTTTGTTAGTTGTATATTGGTGCTTTCCAGCCAAAGCTGTTTATAGTGTCAAAGCTTCAATAACAGGTTTGACCTCTTGACTCCTTGATTCCTAAATCCAGGTGGCCAGCTGCCCAGTTATTATAAAAAATAAATTCCCTACACCTTTAATGAAGGAATTTATCAAAGGCTATCCGAAAATCCAAACATTCTACATCAATGGACTTACCCTTATCCACATGCTTGCTGACCCCCTCAAAGAATTCTAATAGACTGGTAGGCATGACTTCCCCTTACAAATGCTTTGTAAACACAGGCATAATAAGCAACCAGAAATTCAATATTGCTTTACTGTTAAGTGAAAAATATAATGGTTTAAAGGTTCTTCATAACCCTTTTGCTGTTCCAAAACATACCAGCAAAACAAAACTCCTTGAGACATTATAAATAATAGCATGAACAAACAGTGGTGATACACAGAGAAGAGTTTTGGATTTACAAAATATTTTAACCTTTTATTTGATAACACCCATATTTGAAGTCAATGGTTTCCTCTGAACACAGAAGGGGTATAAACCTCCATGATTCAAAACTAGAAGGCATTATTAAGCAGCCTCTACTATGTTTGGAATTAAAGCTTTCATTTAATTCAAATAACCCAACATATTTTTCTAATACACCGAATAAGGCAGAATATGTAGTTATTCTGACATAAAATAGTAATAATTGTCTTATTTATAAAGAAGTCTCTGCACAAATACAAGGAGGATGGGAACAGTGAGAATAAATGAAAACCCATAACGGGAATGGTAGTTTAGATGGTTACAAACTACATAAAAGGACATAAATGGAAGAAAAGGTAGATACTAAGACAATATGTTGAAGGGATTTATAAAAAGGCCAACAAAGAGCCGTGTTTCTCAACTGGAGGATCATGACCCACACAGAGGTCACAAAACACAATCAGAAGTTCTAATTCTAAAAGCAAAGAAAATAAAATGGCCAGAATAACATTGGAGCCAAAACCTTCAAAATCTGTATGTGAAAGAGACCATTTTCTACTATCTCACTCCTTCACACCATGTTCCCCCAGGTCATTTATTCTCTACCAACAAATAATTACATAGGTTTAATATCATAGACACTTTTTGAGTTTCACTTTAATTGACAATTTCCAGAATGACCTGTCTACAGCAAAACCAATGGGAGGCCTGTACCATCTTAGAGACTAACAAATTTCTTTGGGCATAAGCTTTCGTGGGCTCCAACCCACTTCACCAGGTGCAGCTTTCATTGAAAACGTCAGCAGGTTGTAATATTTTTTCTTTAAAAAAAAAAAAAAAAAAAAAAAAATCAGTTGCCAACCTGCAAAGCCTGAGGAATCCTGAGCTCAACGGATAGTGGTGTATGTCAAAAGTGTTGACAGTGAGTGCAAGCTACAAAGTCCACAATGAAGGATGGCCTGGTACAAGGACACCCTTTGGTTCATATGCAAAAAAAAAATGAAGCAAGAGAGGAAAAACAGCAGTAAAAAACCGCAGTTTAAACTAGGAGCTAGCAATTACTCAGCGTGTGAGGAAAGAGAAAGCCACTCAGAATAGATTGCGCCCCTGCAGCCGTCCCCAGCCTCCCCTTACAGTTACCACTCACTGTGGGAAAGGGCTCCACGTGGGGAGAGGGGTGTGAATGAGCAGGAAGGGCCCCCCCGGCTACCCATGCGCCGCGCCCCTTATTTCTGGAAAAGGAGGGAATGCTGCCCCTCCTACTATGGGAGTGGATCGCCTCTCAAGCAGCACGGGAATACGGCTGCCCCTCGCTGCGATGGGGACCCCCGTGAGGGCGGCGGAATACAGACCGCTGCCACGGGGGGCTACGGCTACCTCGTCACTGCACCGCCCCTCGTGGCCAGGCCGAGCGCCCCCGTTACTCCGACTGAGCCCTAACATGAGTCACTGAGGAAATGTACCCAATCCCGGCAGGGGGGGCGGGGCGGGGCCGGGCGCGAGACTCAGACATTAACCGAACCGCAGGCAACAGCAGCTCCTCCTGCCCAGAACGTGGGCGGAGCTTCGCCACCAGCCTATCCTGCAACGCCAAGTGGCACCGCCCACCTGCCCCTTCTTCGGCGTCGGCCCCGCCCACTCCCGAGCTCCGCATGCGCAGCAATCGAGATTGTAGCTCCCAATGCATGGAAACAGCGCATGCGCAGTTATTTCTCTCACAGTTCGCAGGGGGGTCAATCCTAACACGGCAGGGCCGCAGCCGTTCGTTTTATGTCAGCGCTAGTGCGCTTGCGCAGGTAGCAGGGCGCGCCCACTCCGCTTAATTTAGTGCGCGTGAGCAACATCCATCTTCCTATTCTTCGTCGCAGAATCCCGTCCTCTTGAGTGAGAAGGAAGTGAGGTCACAAGTAGCCCTTCCCTTCGTCACAGGCGTTACTAAGCAATAGTTACCCATAGCAACTGAGGAGACAACAGTAGGCAAAGCTCTGGGAGCACCATCCTCTCAACTGAGCGAAGCGGAACAGGGTGAGGGAAGGAAGGAGCCAGGGGGACGGCAGCGAACGGGAGCGAGGAGGATGGGGACAGGAGGGGAATGAGGTGGGGAGAGGGGCTGAGGGCAGAGGGGGAACAGTGTGGTGAAGAGAGGGAGCTGGTGTGGGAGGGAGTCGGAGGAGAGAAAGGGGCAGAAGAAGGAAGGGGGGAAGAAGGGCTGAAATGAAAGTGGTGGAAGAGAGACAAAAGGAGTAATGGGAAAAAAGGGGGAGAAGGGGAGGTAGGTAAGAGGGGCTGAGAGAAATGATAAAGAAAAAGAGGGGGAGCAGCATGGGAGATGTCTTTACAATGCATATAATGTAAATGCATTATCCCCAGGACCCCATCTGGCCAATAATGGCAGCGTTGTGCACCCAAGAGAGCATATATAATCTCCTACCGCGGGTGGAGGAGAAGCCTATCAAACTACCTAGGTACGTGGGTAAGAAAATCATTTTCCCACTGGGAGATTTGTTATGGTGAAGCTGTAAGCCTATATGTAGCCAATCAATGCACTTGCTATGCTCTGTTACTAGTCATTTTATTATCAAGCCAAGTTTAATACAGCCTTTTCCATACTCCTTTTATAAAATAAATGGAAGAGTTAGTGAATTACCACAACAGAGATATTCGGTCTTTGTCCAACTAAGGGGTCCACATAGCTCATTCATCACATTCCTGGGTTCTGCACCATTTATAGATGAAAAATGGAGCATGTTGCAGAGCCCTTCATCTTTTCACTATTTTTTATTAAATGTATAGCAACAATGCTCTTGGTATTATACAAAATAGAGAAGAAGGCATGTCCTGCGCTAAGGAGCTTTTCATTTCTTATTACCCTCAATACCCCATTGCCTGTGTCTTCCATAACTGAAAAATCACTTCCTTCACTTTTTCTTAGTACACAAAACATTTATTCCATAAAGGGGGACTTGTCTAATTCACACTTGGGAAGAAAGGAGGAGAAATCCAATGACTCTACATAAGAATAGCCAAGGAGCGGGGCTAATAATCATGCATTTCAAAATGTCTACATTTCTTTTTTGTTCTTTAGTTTTTAAATTGTATGAAAAGGAAGATCTCTTTCCTAGCAGTCAAAGGCCATTTTTGGACCTCAGTAAAATAGTTTGAAGAAGGAAAGCAGATTCTCAAATGAAAAACCCAACAATTATTTTCTGTTCTTTTTTGATTAACTAGGTTGTACTATATACATTCTCTTTTTTTGCCTTTATTATACTTGAAAATGCATCACATGCTGTTTGGTAACAGCTAGGGTTTCGTCATTTGGGAGGACTGCACAGTTTGTTCTGACTTTTTCTAATACACTTAACAGTCCAGTCTTTACCTCAATGTCTTTATTATTATTATTATTATTTATTTATTTATTTATTATTATGGGCATTACAAATTGATACCACAAGTAATCCATATCTTGACAACAGACAGATGTTCCCATAAATCCGTATCTTTTGTTGTTTTTTCCTGTTCAGGTTTTTGGCACACAGTTAAGTATGCCTTTGATCAAAGCAAGTTAGGGTGCCATTCTCAAGGAGAACAACCTTATTACATAATAGATGTCATCTCCAGAATTATGGACATATGGCAAATAGATTCTTCCATTCCTGAGCCCTTAGACCTAAATCTGCACCCACTGAAGCCAGTAACAAATTTTTCATTGATTTCAATCATTAAGTCCTATGCCATATAAGAAGTACCGGTATATGATATTGGAACATAGAACTTGTTATGCTGGCTCAGACCAGTGATCCTTGTAGTCTGGAGTCTGACATTAGCCAGTACCAGATGCTTCAGAGGAAGGTGAAAGCAACGAGCAGGGGACAATTACAAAAGAATATATCCATAGGGGATGTTTCTACACAACCCCCATCAGAAAGTGGTTGACATCTTTTCTGAAGCATGAGACTGTCTATACCTTTAAAATATTAATTTATTTTATCTGAGGTAAGTACAGATGCTGTCATAGTCATAAAAGTTTAATCCAATTTTGAAACCTTGTAAGTTTCTGGCCTCAATATGAGTGATTGCACTGTCATCTTTAGGTATTTGTACAATGCCTAGCATAGTGGGGTTCTGGTCTGTCACTAGGGCTTCTATATGCTATAGCAATATCAATAATAATGATAATTAATAATGCGGTTCTTTGCTCTTTCCATTGGCAGAAGCTGCCTCTTTTGGAGGAATACTATGTAAACTGTAAATTGTATATTGTGGCTTGCTCTCTCCATATACTGTATATGCTCAAATCTGGAAAGTCCCATGAATGTATTTGAAGTCTTCATTCAGAAACATATGCATATTTTAAATGATCTTTGGACAAAGTATGGTGAAGCTGATGTGCTAATCCTGCTGGGTTGAAGACCCACAAGACAATGTCATTTTAAAATGCCATGATTTAAAAGGGAACACCAAGAAATGTGTATAATGCAAAATTATGCTTTAATCTCATGAAAAGATTGCTATAATGTGTTACATTTAGTATGCAGTACCCAAAGCATTTTTTGTTGAGCCACACCGTTTATTTATTTATTTAAATATTAGCTATAAAAAAGGACTGCAGTGTATACATAAAATATTTCTCTAACTTTTAACTACTTTCTGTTATTTTTTAACATTAAAGATATATATCAACATTTAGACCTTCTGTGAAACATGAAATACAAGATAATAGAGCTCCATGGAAAACTATGGGACCAGCAAAAGTTGAAGTGCCCTCTCCAAAAAACTTTCTTCAGAAACATTCAAAGGAACCAAAGCTACCAGGTAGTAAGTTTTTGGCATAAATACGTGAACAGTAACTTATTTTTCTTTTATATTTAGGATCTGTATCAGTATTGAAAGTGAATCCATCAGTCTGAAATCTAGTCATTTTTTTAAAGTTTAAAATAGTTTTATGTACTTGACAACCCTTGTGTTCCCTTGCCAGTGTTTGTTGTTTAACGATCATGGTCCTATTTTTAAAAAAATGGTTTTTCTCTTATTTTTTGCTGTGTAAAAGGCATTAACAAACAACAAGGGAAACTGACTAACTAGCTAACTGAAAAACAGTACATATACAGAGAACTGTCAAATGCACAAAGCAAACTGAAAACAAAGAATAATAATTAATCTCTTGATTATAGTCATCTTAGATATTAATTGTAACAATAGTAGGTTAAACAATTCTAACAAGTGTGATTTTAAGGATAATGGTGTGCTCTCTATAAATATTTAATTTAGATTATATATCAGCCATTGTATAAATTGGTCATTAATATGAATATTTTAAATCAAATAATACAAATTAGAAAGTTTAAAACCATTATTCACAAAAGCAAGGAAATTACATATAAAGGTTGTCTCAACCTATTGATCTTAGAATTTGAAGAGATCTGGAAAAATATGTGTGATTTTCTTCATTATACTCTAATCACTGGATTTTTACTCTTTGATACTTGCTCTGGGATCTCAAACTTGTATTGTGAGACTGGCTTGGAATATGCAAAGCTGAAAAGTTTTGGAGAGTTGCATACCACATAGCCATCAGCAAGTGCAATATTCAACTTGGAGAATTTTTTTGCCAGCAGTTTGACTTTTTACATCTTCTCCCCGTTTCTGGTAGAGGGACTCGATAGTTTTATCTCCACATTCCTAACTGGGTTTGCAGGGGCAGTTAATCTGCAAGGATGTCATTCTCACTGCAGCCAGACTGCTGTAAGAGTGCCACTGTCAGAATTTACAGTACAGTTGTGAGGTCACAAGTAATTTTGGCATTGAAAATAGTTTTGGGTTGGAAATAGAGTTTGGGAGTTCAATTACTCAATATTTTGGGCCATTTGAGCCTTCGGGTAGGAATTGGTGGCATGAAGGCATCTGAAAGTGGTTTCAATGCGCTGACCAACTGTGCCATTTCAGAATAAAACTTTAGTAGAGTCTGGTGAATCAGAGTTCAGCATGTTGAAATGCTGGATCTCATTGCAACAGGACCTGACAAGTTCAGGATATCGTGTCTCAGAGCTCAGAATTTTAGGCCTTAGAGCAGGAGTAGAGATATCTGTACATCAGGGCAGGCCCTAATGCCTTTTTTAAGGATTATCATGTCAGAATATCTGTGATCTCTTATTGTCTGAGCAATTCCCAACTGTGTGCAACACAGGGACGCCCTCCTGCTGCAGAGACTGCTGCTGCTGCTGAGGCTCCTTCTGCCGCCAACATTCCCTCTGCTACCAGCAGTTTTGGCAGCAGCTGAAATTCAAGTAGCCTTTACCACCAAAAAAACCGGCCACTGCAGGTAGTTTTGGCAGTGGCAGACTTCAGAATTGGTCCTTGCCACCACAAAACCAGCCAGCCGCGGGAGCTTTCAATGGCAGCTGGTTTAAAGAGCAGCCCCTACCACTGCAAAAAGCAGCTGTTGAGAGGAGTTTTGGCAGCAGAACTGCCATCATGGCTCACAAACCCCGCGGTGGTTTCTTTTGGTGGCAGGGGTAGAGGGAATTTAGTGACGGCCAAAATTCCAGAAACACACTCAGCTGCTGTGTTGTGACACAGAAGTTGAGAACTGCTACTCTAGTGCACCTATTTGTATGGGGACTTCATAGGGCACTTTGATGCCATATGAAGGCATGTTGAATCAGCACCTCAGTACAGTCACTGTGCCCTATTTCAGTTTAGTGGCCCGGATACTTCAGTACCACTTCTGGGCATCAGCATACCAGTGTCTCTGAATGACCATAACGCAAAAGAGCCTGCACTGATATGCTGACAAGTCTGGTTGTTGTGTCTTGTCATGCCTTAAAAAACTCATCTGGCTCTAGGGTACAGTTGCCTAGCCCCCCTACAAGCTTGGCTGGGCCCAATAAACCCTCACCAAGTGATTGTGCTCCCTGATTGGACAGAATGGTCAACAGATCACCGTTTAAGCTTTTGTAGCAATAACAGCAGAGTGACTTCTCAGTGTGTTCCACACCCACAACTGTGTTAGACCTGCTTCCTGTATCAGCCCTTACTCCAACCCATGTCTGCTCCCACTTCAACCCTAATACCTACCTTCCTCAGACCTCCTGACTCCTGGTTTTGACCATTGGCTCGTGTCCTGACCGTTTCCAGTGCTGCCCTCCGATTCTGCTCTGATCACTAAGTCAGACTCCTGTTCCAACCAGTAGATTGAATCACCTACTTCCTGGTGTGTGACTGTATTTCAGTGCTGCAGTGTAACTCTGGCATCTTTTTCTCAGGGATTGATATATCATGGCCTCAGAATTTCTCAGCACCTTTGTTAGTTATCAGTGCATTTATAGCTTTCAAGCAAGAGAAGTGATTCCCTGCTCAAGGACCACAGGGTAGCCGTGTTAGTTGAGGTCAGCCAAACAAACAAGGAGTCCTGTGGTGCTCTTAAAGACTAACAAATTTATTTATCATATGAGCTTTCAGGGGAGAAAATCCCACTTCATCAGATGCTTTGAAGATGGAAAACTTACAGAATGGGAGGAAATTAAATGCAGGGGAGTGTATGACATAGGATCAGGTCAGGCTGTAACCAGGGACCACCCAACCTTTTGCAAATGAATGCATTCACAGTGCTTAAAATGCTTCGTACAAGAAGTCTGACCAATCTGAATTACTTCGGTATTTGTTTTGTCCCTTTAATGTGCTGGTTTTAAGGTTGTCTGCTCTAAAAAAACCTTGTTTTTTAATATTTTTCAATCAAGACTGAAAGTAGATCAAATCCTATGAACAGCACTTTTTTCAACCAGAGGTGGCATTCAAACCAGTGATAGCTATATTCCTAAGTACCTGCTCTAACCCCTGTAGCAGAAGGCTATATGGTGGGCAGGCTTTATGCTGGCTGCAGATTGCCATTAAAACCTATAAACATTACGCCATCTGCTGGAGAAAGGTGGGAAAGCACAGGGAATACACAGACAGACAAAGTGAAGTTAATATAAAGGTCATCTAAAACAAAGTATGGATCAAGACAGGATAGTACTTTTATATTGATTTTACAGCGTAAAACCTGATCAGAAGCCACATAGATTTTCTCTAGGCTTTAGGTCTTTTGCTGTCCAACAAACTTTACATATTTTTCATTACAGTAGTTTCCAAATCCATTTTTTTATTCTTGACCTAGTCAATTTTCATTTCAGAATAATTCTGTATGTTTTTTCCTTTTGTTTTAGTTGTTTCACCCACTTGAGATCCCTGAGAATGCTGACATTGGAAATTACTTAGTGCTTTATATTACTCACAAGGGTGTTTATGTGCTTAATTTCACAGGAAAAAGAGATGAAGGAAGAAAGAGGATACTAGCAATACCACCAGTGCCACAAATGACAGATCATCCACTTATGGGAATTCAGAGTAAAAAGAATTTCATAAATACAAATGCGGCTGATGTTATCATGGGAGTGGCTAAGAAGCCTCAACCTATTTCTGTTGACAGGAGACAAGGAGACAAATATCTCCTTGAAACTTCAGGACTTGTTCCAAAATACATTAATAAGAAGGTATGTTTTGTTAAATTATAAGGGGGTTTATATTTGAGTTGCACAACACTTTTCATTTTAAAAGATGCATCTGACTTTTTCTGAGAATTTTTAATATGCCACTGTTTGCATCAACATTTGAAATGCATCAGGGAGAAAGCCCTGCAATCAGAGAAGTACCTTTCCTTTGTACTGTGAAATTTTGTTCAGGTTTGGTTCAGATACAAGCTTTTGAATATTCTCATTCCTGTTCTCTTGCTTGTATTTTCAAAAAACTTTTGGCAGCATACCAAAATAATAACTGACTATGAATATTCTAAAAAGCAGTTAAGTGAAATCAGTGTGATTCATGTAGGTTTCGTCATTGTCACCCCGGAATGGCAGTCCTTGAAGGGATCAGAATGGGAAGCAGTGAAACTGGGGAGAAACATACGAAAAGATGCCATAGTTTCCAAGGTCTGTGGCTCCAGGACAGTCCCACTGTATAGGTTGCCCCAGGGCTAGGGACTTGATGACCTCCAAACTCCTGGGCCAGCTAGCCCCCCAAGCTGCCCAACTCCTACAGCCTCAGGAGCCAGCTGGCCCAAGAGTTCAGTTCCGGGCCAGAGAGCCTGGTCCTTGACAGCCAGGGCTTCAGCTGGGGCTCCCAAGAGTTACAGAGTTTCCAGGCTCCTGACTTGAAATTTGGGGATCAATGGTTGAGTGGTGACCTGGGGCTTACAGGAATTCTAGGCTCCCAGATCCTCAGCAGCATGCATGGAAACTGAGAACTGTGGTTTGAAACAGGGTTTTCAGTGTTTCCAGACTCCCTGCTACAGAGCTGGAAGTCAAGTCCTAGTTAGCCCTTGGGCTCCTCTGGTACATTTACACTGAATAAAAGACCCAACACAGACTTAGGTTCAGTAGTCGAAAAGGAAGCCTTGGCTATCAAGTGGGCCGTGGATACTTTGATGTTACTTACCTCCATTTTATTGATTGTGGACTATGTTCTCCTTTGATGGTTGCACACAAGGGAAGACACAAACACGAGGATCATGGATCAGCACCTAGACCTACAGCCATACAGATTCCAGGTGTCCCACAGAATAAACAAGACTCATACAAAGGCCGATTTCTTTTTTGAAACACAGATACTACAACTGACCAGGACAGCACATCCACTGCAGAACATACTCCCTGGTGTTATTTTTGAAGGGGAGAATATGTGATGGTGTGTATAAACCCTGCACTGACAAGGAAGGGGCATGGGAGGCTGTGAGTGCGAAGAGTCCAGTGATCCCCAGGGAAAGCCTTCTATAGAGAAACTGACTTGGCTGTTCAGCCATAAGGAGTCCAGCAAAGCTGCTGCCCAGGCACCCCTGCAGTAAGGCAGTGCCAGAGACATTTTTGCTTATTATTGACCCCAAATAGGGCTTGCTTTGTTTTAAATGTAATTTTTTGCTTCTCTCCCAACCTGTCAACAAAGCAGGCAAGCCCACAAGGGCGGCCCTTTGCAAGGGACTAAGCGTCTGTGCCCTGGACTGGGCCAGTCCCATGGTGGTAATTGGACATAGCAGGCAGCCCTAGTCAAGCTAGAGAGGTGCCCCAGAGATTCTCTTTTTCAGGGACTCTGCACAACAGTAAGTGTCATGGAGATCTGTATGGTATATCATGCATCAAAACCCAATCATGGAGGGAGAAGTGTGGCCTGGTACTTCCCCATATCCCAGTAGTTTTTAAACTTTTGAACTGAGCTCCCTCTTTGGGTTGAACCCTCCAACCCAGACAAAAATGGACACATGAAGAAGTATGCTTGTTAGCCTAACCTAACAGAGACCTTAACATAACTTTAATTAAATTACCTGCGTGTGTAAGTTTCAAATACACAGATATTTACCAGTGGCACAGCCAAAGCTTCCTGAGTAGCAGACTACTTCTACCTTGCAAAAGGGAGAAAGTACATGTGATGGTTTCTGGGAGCAGAACCAGCACTGGACAGGGAGGCTGCCGAAGCAGAAATTGACGCAGCCACAGTGGATATTGACACAGATCTACTAGCTAGGAGGCCTGCTGAAGTGAGTCGAGGATAGAGCTGGTACTCCCTGCCTGCTCGCCCTCCCTGCCCCCAAGGGTTAACACAAACTACCTGGCATTGCCACGCGTCCTTCCTCTGAATGTGTCTGTCCCACAGTTTGAAAATCTGTGCCATGTCCTGTAGTAACATTCATGTCCTAGCCACTCGGACAAGTCCATTTCTCAGCTGTGTAACATTTTCAAATGTAGCAAAGAAGTTTTACTGAGCTTTGCTTCATCTCACAGAGTTTGACTCAGTAATGACAGTTTTCTGTGTAAATTAATTTTCATTTTATTTTCATTTAAACTGGCTTCCTTTCTATTTGAAATGTGCACATCATGGTGTCCTGTGGAGTATCAGAGTTGACTCACTATCACTTCTCTCCTAGGCCAGGAGGGGAGCACTGCAAAGACAGTATGCTCAGTCACTATGAGTGCGTCTACACTGGCAACTTAGGTCAACTTAAGGACGCTTAAGTTGACCTACACAAAGCCACGTCCACACTGGGCTTTTATTAAGTCGACTTAAGCGTTTCCTTAAGTCAACTTAATAACAGCGTAAGTTGACTTAATAACACCACCTCTGAAGGTTGACTTAAGCCTTAAGTCGACTTAAAGCCAGTGTGGACGGGGAATAGTGCAAAGTCGACCTTATTAAGTCAACTTAAAGCCAATGTGGACAGCTATGTCTACTGTTAAGTTGACTTAACAAGGTCGCCTTTAAGTCGAGTTAAGGTCAACCTTGTTAAGTCAACTTAGCCAAGTCGACTTAACTTTACAAGTATAGACATAGCCTATGACCCCATGCCATTTCACAAATTATGTTGATAAGCTTCTAATGGAGCCCCAACTTCCCATTCACTGGATTGTTGTTCTGACATGCAGGGGAGATGATGGCAGGGAGTAAAGAAGGGGGGGAAAAGCTAAAATTGAAATATTCATTGCAAAATCTCCACAAACTGTAGTTTACATTCCAGAATGTTACTGGTATAATCTCTTCCTTATAGGTTTGCCCAATATACATCAATATCATCTCACATCTAAATCACTGGATCTTTATGAAAGGTCACATGAACATTGTTTAGGATTAATAATATCCCTACACGCTTTTCTAGGAAAGTTGGGTAAAACTGAGTAAAATTGCGGTGTACTCTCTGTCTATTTTATCCAGTCATGTGGTTTTCCATACAAATGAACACCTGTTGTATGTCCAAAAAAGGAGCAGCAATCCATCCTCAGATCATAAAATTTGCAAGAACTGTGGAGTGCCTACATTGATTTACAGAACAAGATATTCCTTTGAAAAATCTTACAAAATATCACAAAGGAAATCGTGTAGGCTGTTTGTTTATCCACCTGTTTATGCAGAATTATACATTTATAACTATGCTATTATTTATAACAGCTTTGAAAGATTAACTAGAAAGTAAATTTTAGTATGTAAAGTCACATTCCAGTCAAGGGGTGCATCTACACTTAGAAATTAAGAGACTTAAGGAGGCTTAAGTTGATTTAATTTACTCTGCATCTACACTGGGCTTTCCTTAATTCGACTTAAGCTGTTCCTTGAGTCGAATTAAGGAAAAGTTAATTTGAACTAATAACACCTTGTTTTAATTTGAACTAGCGCTTAAATTGAATTTATTAAGTCGACTTAAGCCAGTGGAGACGCAGCGTAGTGCCTACTTGGACCTTTTAAAGTTGACTTAAAACATTAAGTTGACGTAATAAGGCCAAAAAGGGGCCATGTCTACACTTGAAAAGTTAAGTCAACTTTTGTTTAGTCGACTTAATAAGTTCCACTTTAAGTCGACTTAAAGTCGACCTTATTAAGTCGACTTCATAAAGTCAATCTAACTTTTCAAGCGTAGACATAGCGAAGGGGACTTTTGTCTATTTTGTATGTTACTTATGGAATTCATAGGAACACCTCATACCCAGTAGCTGGGCAAGTGAGCAAATACAGGAGAAGGAGTAAGAATATTTCCATCTCTTACATCACTAATGGCCAGGCATGGTCACAGTCCTTCCCCACCTCTTGGGTCACAAACCACCCCAAAGATTGTGGAAAGGAGACAAGATCTTGCCTGCCTTCTCCAGCAGAACTAGATGGGTGCAATGAGAAGAGCATAATATCAATTTAAAGGACAATACAATGATTGTGTTCCCTCTGCACCTCTGGGGCCTTCTGAAGGAAGTTAATCTCCTTAAAACACAATCTTGCTCAGAGAAACTGCTGGGGTTATGTAGAATTCCTAATGCAAAGCTAAATCTCTCAGGCCAGCTGAGACCATTTGCAACACATAATAAATATTCTGATTCTTGTGTATGGTGTATAATGTTATAGCAAAAATCTATGTACATAAAAAGCTTTCAAATGTATCAAAGGAATGCACATTTCAAAGTATGGTATTTGATGTCATGCAAGTATAAATATAAAAATAAAATGGTTGTTCTGTAGTTAACTGGTCTAAAACTGAGTCTTCTATCAATCCTTAGATACAGAGGTTTCAATTTTTACTTCCATCAGGTTCTGGGCCTTATACATAAAATTTATAAGAAATATTTTCACAGACTTTGGACACACTATAGAAGAATCAGTCTTGATTCTGAAAAGATGACTCTGTCTTGATTTTTATAGTTCAGTAGTAATAAACAATATGTAAAGCTACTTCTGTAAATATACAGTATCATTATTGATATTATTTACATCATATTGTTCAATGATTTCTTCTTATAAGTTTCTATAGGGGACTTTTCCCTTAACCTTTCAGGATTATGGTCTTACTCCCAAATACGTAATTAAGCGAAATGAGGAAGTAAAGAGAGCCCAAGAAGAATATGATGCCTATGTCAAGGAGACTCTTAGGCAAAAAGCCATGAAACGACTCTCTGATGAAGAAAGGGAAAATCTCCTACAGGTAATCATTTTGATGTAGCTTTCACAGTGATAAAACAAAAGACAAACTAGATTTATATTTCTATACAAATAACAGGAAAATATACAATATACCAAAGTGCTATCATGTGGACAAGAAGCAATGCAATTGAGTTGGCTAGTTTTTCACTAGATGGAGCTCTAGAATAATTATAGATAGGGCTGGCCAAACTATCTGATTTGACTCAAATTTGACAGGTTTAGGGTGTTCTAAAGTTTAGTTTTACAGATATCTTACATCTGGAGCTCCAGTTCTAGATCCTTCCCCCATAGCTTGAGTGATCCAGCTGCAGGATTATTGTATTTTGAGTCTTAGATAAATACAAATTCTGCTTTTTTCCCCCAAAATTCATGACACCCCTTGTTTAAAGTATAGTTTATTGCATACAGCACATATTCAAAAATGTTTTCCAGAGTCAAATAATACAGTAAAAGGATTAGTTAAATAATATAAGAAGGAGGGAGAAATAAAGTGATATAGGCAAGGGAAAAATATATTTTCAGCTGCATCTTGGAACAAGGTGTGAGGTAGAGGGATAAGGACAGGACACTGTCAGAGGTGTCAGAAGCTGTCAACAAGAAGGCTCGCACAAATTATGGCAAAATTGTGTGAAGGAAAAGGGAGAGAGCTACTGCTATTTTTCAGTTTGCACCAGGGATTGTGAAAGTGGTGAGTCTCTCATTTATAACCTCATAATAGTAGCAGTTATTGATGAAGCATGTTCCTTGTAAGTGCATGTTTGTTGGCCCTTATAACATTTATTTAAAAAACCCCTATCATCTAGGCTGGAATTTCTCATTCTTATTCTTTTTGTTTGATAAAATTCTGTTATGACATTTTTCAGATATCAGTGTGAAGAAAGAAAAACTTCTTACTAGTTAATTTTCATATACCTATTTTATTTGGATAACTCAGTATCTTATTTTAATTTCCTTCAAACATATTTGCGGGATTGTGGTGCAGAGTATTTATACAGTTAAATTGTTGGGAGGAATTAGGTTCAGTAAACTATATGGGCTCTGTCCCACTCTCAGATGTATATATGTATCAAGTTTGTCTTGCAAAATAATTTACTGTATTTTTGCACACTTGTGTTCTATCCAATTTTACAAGATATAGTAATGCATATCTCAGAACAGAATCGAGCTTGATTATCTCACAACAAATAAATGGAAATAATTAGGGCCAAAAAATCTGAAATTTCTTTCAGTTTCACTTAGTTTTGGTATACTCTTTATGAGAAAAAAAGAGCTTTGAGAATAGATTCAGTACATATTTCTCAGAGAGTCAGCATTCATCATAATTTTCTATATAGGGCTACATCGTCAGTTTATGATCTAGTCTAGTCCATAGTAAGGATCAGCAAATTGTTGTACTGCCCCTGGAGCAGCCCTGGCAGGAGATTTTTGTCTCTGGCTTTTGGTCTCCTCACTTCTCATAGGAGGAAGTAAACTACAACACAGTCGGTCTATATACCCTGGAGTTGCTGTGAAAACTCCCATTGTCTTCAGTGGTGCAGGATCAGCCCTGAATTGCACACATTAAAAGGTGACTCTAAATGACAAAAATGAATGACACTTCTAGGAAGGTTTGATAAATCTTGTGTTCATTTTCATGACTAAATACAAAATAGTGAAGAATGCCTCATATCTACGGAACTACTACTAGTTCCATAGATATATATTACTGCCTTTCATTGTAAAGAAAAATAACATTACAAACCAGCAAGTAAACAGGCCCAAATTCTGCCATACTCTTTTTTTTTAAAAAGTCATTACAGATTATCATTAAAGATTTTGAAAAATAACCATTTAAACAAAACACAGCCATGTACAGATATACAGCATAAGTACACAGATAAGCAGGTCTCATAATGCCAAATACTGTCACTTTAGAATACCATTTTAAATCTGTAATATATTATCTTTCCATTAAAGTGTATGCATTGCTTAGACAACCCTGCGTATTTTAGCACACCAGACCAAATTCATCCTTGCTGTTACTACATTGACTTTTAAGGGCTCAATGAATTGTGCCCAATTATTTGACCCCATTAAACGTTATCCAGATGTTAATTGATTATTTTAACTTTTGTTGATTGATTGTTATTGAGAGGTAAGCACAAATCACAGGGCGAAATGTTTGTTCATATTGCTAAATATTATTTATATAAAATACCATTTCAACGAAATAAATTATTCATATAAGTTTCCTTTCCATGTAATGGATTTAGGGTCTGAAAAAGAATTGGGAAGAGGTACATCATGAGTTTCAGGGCCTTTCCGTAGAAATAGATACCTTACCAAAGAAGATCCATAAAGAAAGGCTGGAAGCACAGATGAAACAACTGGAGCATGACATTAATATAATTGAGAAGCACAAAATTATCTATATTGCAAATAAGTAAGAACTGCCATGCAGACAAATATTGTTACCCTGAGAAGAAAATGTAGATGCCTAGAAGAAGGAAGTGAAACAAGCCCATGTTATTCAGATAGAGAAATAGCTAATGTATACAAGTATAATAGAATTTTACCAAGTTGTTACATTTAAAGAATTTTTCATCTGTATAATTCATATATTTTTTCAAATAAAATTCTATATTAGTTTAATTTTCAGTGAAGAAACATGAGTTTTATTTGTTATTAGAGTAAATCTCTTTTAACTAGTTTTCCTATGAATGTTATATAAAAGACAGTTTTGATATGTTTAAAGCACTTTTTGGCATGATAATGTTGAGTAATTGAACTAATGCATCTTAGAAGTGAATTTGGTGAATACACTGATGGAAATAACTTGCATATTTGTTATTAAAGAAATTATGATAATGGAAAGCTTTGAATCATTCTATTTATAAACAGTTTGGTTTCTATGTCATACCTTTGCTTCATTTTTATTACTAAGCACAATTTTCAGTATATTTACAGTGGAGGCCATATGTAACCTAGTGTTAACCATGGACAGCAGGATATAAATGAGTGCACAATCCCATGATAAATGTAATATAAAATAAATTTATATGGATGCTTCCATTACACATCTAATATTAAATTGGAAGTGATATTACAACACAGGGTCATGACTTGGGCATAATGCAGTGCTGACATTTTAGAAAGCACAATTGCATTTTGCATGAAAACTAAAATTCTGCTTCTCCTTCTTGTTGCTGGTTTCCCACTTTAACACAGAATGCTTTGTTTGTGGCATCACAGTCATTTCCATAATAATTGGCAATTGTGCTTTGCACAGATAAAAACTGACTTCAGGTAGCATCAGGAACCAGAGGGCTTGAACCCTGGCCCACAGGACTCTTAAGGTAGAGCTACATAGCAAAGAAATAAAAACCTGTGGTTGTCCTGCTCCAGCCGCTTAAGGCTTGCTGGGTGTAGGCTGGAGTGTGCTTTGTCATTACTGTATAGACTTATAGCAATGAAGCAGCTGCACAGCCAAAGCCTTGTAAACCCGAGTTGGCCTGCATGGGTCAGCCATGAGTTTTTCTTTGCTGTATAGACATAATAGGCAATCCCAACGTGCTACCCAGTGACCTGCTAACAACTACCAGACTAACTAGCAGCTAGCCTAAGACAGAGGACTTCAATCCTGGAATCTAATTGGTAGAACACTAGGGGTTTTGATTAGTCCCCAGCCTCTATTTAACCCAAGCACACAAAAAAGAAGTTGTACATGAAGCTGGGTTCTCCCTGTGTAGACTGCTTGCTCTGCATTATCTGCTTCTGTTATCCATCTCCTTGTAATGTGACCCTGCCTGACACACGAGATAAAATGTTATAATGAAAATCATTGAAAGTACAGATAAAAGGAAAACATTCATGTCCTTTAACTTCCTCCAGAAAGTTTGACAAAATACACTTAGAGAATCTGAAGAATGTAGCTCTGTATTTATATGTGCAGGAATATATCTTGATCTGGTAAGGAAGAAAATAGCTCCCTTGGAAGTGTGATTCAGGAACACTGAGAGAAGTGACAGGCAGATAGAAAAGGCCAAACAAATTTGTGAGCAATATCTGCGATGCTACATCAATAATCACCAGGATCACTGGTCTTCACTTCTCCCTTACATGGAATTTGCCTACATCCATGAAGCTACAGATCAAAGCCCTTTTTTTACCAATTATGGGTACCATGCATAATTCCACCTGCAATTCTCACATCCTCCCACAACTTGGAAACCTCAGACATAGTGCAGAAGATTTGTCAGTCCCAAGAAGAAGTGCAAGAGCAGATGTGGACCAGCATTGACAGCAAGGCCTCACCTATGGTTCCCCCGGGAGCACCTCCATACCAACAGATCTGCTCACAAGCTGGACTTCTGGTTCCTTGGCCTTCTAAGCTCCTATAACAAGTTTATCCAGTCACGTTTGAACTTCAACTACCCCACACTCTGAAGAGTCACCGGGTATTTCATATATTGATTTTGAAACCCTATACAGACGACCCTTTCCCTATATGATCCATCCTACCTCCTCTGCCAGTACTGGCACAAGACCATGAGAATATGTGGTTTCTGAGATCCTGGACCCTAAATATGTGTGTGGCAGGCTCTGGTATTTTATTGACTAGGTGGATATAATCCTGAGGAGTGTACCTGAGAACCTGTGAAAAATGTGCACAAGTCCTGCACTTGTGCAAGTATGCTATAGAATTCCCCCCAAAATGCTTAGCTCCACATCACCCTGAAGGCATACCTTGGGGAGGAGGAGAGGTCAGGGACTCTAGATCTTGAACCCTGAGCCACAGGGCTCTTAGGTACAAAGCTGTCCCCTGACCTGTCTCTCAGTAACTTGCTAACGGCTTCCAGAATAACAGCTGAACTCAGAGGACTCCAGTCCTGGGATCAGATTGATAGAAAACTGGGGTTCCTGATTGGTCCCCACCTTTGTTTAATCCAAGCATAGTAACAGAAAGTTGTTCATGCAACTGGGTTCTCCCTGTATCCTTTCCTGCAATACCTGCTCCCTGCTGATAACCTGACCCTGATCCTGTATTCATTGGACACAGAACTGTCCTTGAAATCTGTTGTGGGAGTTCTGGGTGTGCAAAGAATGTAGGATTGGATCCAGTGAACTTATTTTCAAGCAAATATCTTTAATAATGGAGGATATCAGATTCTGTGGAAGGTGCCAGCAGCTGTTTAATGTGTAATTTCCATCAACTGTTTACTCATAAGAATTACTCAGACTGTATATTTTAACAAAGAGCGTGTGCTATGACAACGACTCCAGTGAAATGACACTTTATTTGAATTAAGTACAAAGGCCTTTCTCAAAAAACAGAAACATTATTGGTCTTGTGACTGCTTTAGATCCCTGAAAGAAACAAAAGTTGTTTCCAGTCTCAAGGATGCTGTGGAAGAACTGCATTCCATCCCAGCAGCATGGAACACTGGACCGAGATGGACTATGTACTAGTCTACTTGGGCAACCATACTGATTTTGTTTGTATAATCCATTATAGCCCTTTGCACACAGATTGTTGAAACTTGGGATAGTCTCCTCTTGAGGAAAGTGCATAGATTCTGTAGCCATTTAGAGAGGATCTAACCTTTCCATTCTTTTAGATACATATTTTATGAGTTTTATGAAAACGCCCAATTGCAGATAAAATGTTATAATGAAAATCATTGAAAGTACAGATAAAAGGAAAACATTCATGTCCTTTAACTTCCTCCAGAAAGTTTGACAAAATACACTTAGAGAATCTGAAGAATGTAGCTCTGTATTTATATGTGCAGGACGTTCCAGTAATTGAAGCTGCAGTACACTTGAATCAGCTTCTATGTACTGTCCGTGTAATTAAAGGAACAAAGGTGAATAAACTCATTTGTTGTCTCATTATAATTGTTTCTTTATACATGACCAGAACAGAATAACAAGAGAGATTGCGGAGTTGTTTTTTATAGGTCAATCTGTTCGCTTATCTGTATGGCAGATCTTGATCCAATAATCTGTTTGACATGCATGGAATTCCCTAGAGAGTAGACAGTACAAGGTGGGACCTATTGTGCAGATCAGTGAACAGAATTTTGCTCTTACATTTATTAAAAAAAAAAGGAAACTATGTTCAAATACTAACGTAGTAATAAAAATGTAGCGCCTCAAACATTTCAAACAGCTCAGTTCAATATCAGAGTGCCTTCTGTGGTTCTCATTTGCAGAGAAATTAATATTCTTCAGCATGAGCCTGCAAACCAACCCATCCTGAGTACCTTTATGATATTCTGACTATTGTCAAAGATGTTAAGAGAAGAAATCCACTGAGACTGATGAAGAAGATCCTGACTGTTGTGTTGGTGGGCTTTCCTGATTGACATAAAGTTATTCAACCTATGAAAAGCCTTAGATGTGTAATCCTAAACCCATTGAAGTTCGCAGGAATCTTTCTGTGGGCTTCAGCAGTCTTTGAATGAAACCCTAAAAAAAAACCACCCGAAGAATGATCATTAAGAACATGAGACCTTCCTACAGGTGGCACCTCTGACCAGAATAGAAAGATTTTTTTTGTTTTGTTTTGAGGCTTCATTTGGCTCTTCAGATTAGGTTTGCCAGCTGTGCCCTACTTCTACTATTGCACAGGATAATTGAACGTTGTGCTGGAATAAAATTCAGATTTGATAAACTAAGTACGTGCTTGTAGAGATGGAGCAAAAACTTTACATGAATTTAATGTGAGCTGTAGGTGAGCAGAGCTCATTTTGTGCAAGTTCTGCATCAGTTGGTCAGCTTCACAACTTGCTGTACTCTGCTATGATATCACAGCAAAGAGTTTGGACCATATTCTAGCATTAGTTTTGTGCAAAATCATTTAGCTGAATGGAATTTCTATCCACACAATGAGAACACTTAGTCTTTTCAAACATTTTATTTACCTTTTAGAAAAATTACATCATACACAGATATTGATAAATCACTGACAAAACAGAAACCTGGACAAAATTAAAAATAAGATCAAAATACACTTAATATAATTTTGTCAAATGGACTTTCAGATGATGATTATCCATATTAAAATGAAACAAATAGGAAAAAAATTCATACTGTGCTTATCTATGATGGTCTTTTGATAAATAAGAAAGATGCTGCCACTGAGACTATTTGCTCCTGAAAGTTATGCACAGCAAAACTCTTTATCTGTTTTTAAAAACAACACAAAACTTTGGCAAATATTGAAGCAGCTGTCCTTCTAGAATGAGACTATTTATATTCTGGAAGTATGAAGTTGGACATGGCATCATTAAATCACCGGAGTCCCCAGTAATATGGCTCTGATGGAGTTCTTTAGACCAGGAGCCAGAACTCACACAGAGGCACATAGCCTCTGTGGGTATGTCTCCACTGCATTGTAAACCAGGGTCTCCAGGACTGCACCTTGGATTTAGTGTTTCCAAGTCTGTGCTTGAGCCTCTACACTGCATTTTAAACCTCAGTTTACGATTTCTGGACCTCCATCCAGCAGTATGCAGGCCTGAGTCAGCTTCTGGAGGGGCATATTCCAGGATACCCTAGTGCCCTCACCAGCTGTAGCTGCTCTAGGCATTTATTCAGGATGTAGTGTGAGAAAACTTGTTTGCCCATGCCATGGTATTGGTTGTCTTACTCCACAGACACATCCAGCTGGGCCATTTCTGGGTCTGCATGCTCCCAGCAACGGGAGCCAGCAAGATGGATCCAGTACTAATAGAAGACCTGTGGAGCTTACGCTTTCAGTCCTCTTTCAGGAGTCGGGCAGAGCATCCATACGATGCTTGTGGCCATTTTGGCTGCAGTTTTTTGTCCTATTGAAGGCATCTTGTGGAGAGTGGTACAGCTCCGGTATAACACACCGAAGTGTAGATGGTATGACTTACTTGTTGGAATTAGAGTCTGATCTAGTGGTCAGAACAGAATCTGGAGGCATGACCAGGTGACAAGCCAATGATCATAGTCAGGAGTTCTGAGGAAAGTACAGACTAGGGGTGGAGTGGGAGCAGGCATGGGTTAGAGCAAGAACCAAGACCGGAAGCAGGTCTGGGGTTGCTGTGGGCACTGAACACATTGAGCAGCCACTATGTCCTCCTATTGCTACAAGACTTAACTGGTGATCTATTGGCCCATCTGCCCAATCAGGGAGCACAGTCACTTTTTGAGGGTTTATTGGCTTACGCCAAGCTCCCTGGGTTGCTAGGCAACTGTGCCCAGAGCCAGGGGAGCTCCTGACACCTGGCAGCCATGACCTGTCTGATGTTGCATATGCCTGTTACCATAACCACAGATTCCCTGTTTCATGGCTCTGCTTTTGGAGCAGGGCCATGAGCACAGACTGGCGGGATCACATTTTCACGCAGACCCGGGGTGAGCAGTGGTTCCAGAACTTTTGCATGAAGAAGTAGGCGTTTCTGGAGCTCTGTGAGCAGCTTGCTCTGCTCCTCTTGTCTCAGGCCACACACTTGAGGGATGCCATTCCAGTTTAGCAGCAAGTAGCTATAACCCTCTGGAAGCTGGCTACCCCAGAGTGTTACAGGTCTGTATCTAACCAGTCTGATGTTGGCAAGACCACTGTTGGGGTGTGGAGGGTTGGAGGTTTGTGAGGTGAGCAGGAGTGTGATTTACCCAAAGGTGTTGGGTATAAACAACATCCTTGAAATAATGGCTGGTTCTGAGAGAAAGGGATTTCCAAGCTGTGCCAGGGCCATTGAAGGGACTCACATGCCCATAGTTTGCCTCCTTCAAGGAGCACTGAGTACATAAAATGAAAGGGTAATTGCTCCACCATTATGCAGGTCCTGCTTGATCACAGAGCAGGTTCATGGACACTAACATGGGATGTCCTGGCAAGGTGCATGGTGCCAGGATATTACCTTCATGTACAACCTGGGACATCATTTATAAAAATATAATTGGTGTGAAGTCATTGTCCCCACTGTAATTCTAGGGCACCGTGGTTGCATCCTTTTGCCATGGCGTAGGAAAGTAAATCCTGATTTAAGAGGACCTGGCAAAAGAAGGTTCAATAGCACAGCATAGTTGCAGGACAGGGATGGAATGTGAGCTTGAAATCCCAGTGGTGATAGTTACAGAACCATTTGGACGTCAGGGTGATCAATGCCACCTGCATTATTTGTGCAGAGCACAGCAGGCAATATGTCTTTGGGGACAAAGATGAACCATTTTGCTGGGAATAGACTCAAGACACTACTTAACTTCTAGACTGGGACACATAGACAGACAGACACACCTGTCATTACTGGGACAGGATCCACACACACAACAGAAATCAGATTGTGCAGCTACATTATTGGTGTGCATGCTGTAGTTGGTGAGGGGGAATGAAATAATGTATGTGTACAGTAATATGAATGAATAGGAAATAAAATTGTATTATAATTGTGCTGCAATCATCGTGGGTTTAGGCCAGATCCAGAATTTTGTATTATGCATTTTGTATACTCAAATCATGTACCTCATCACAGAGTTTGATTTACCGTGAGGGACATGCATGAAAACTTCTATGCAGTTTATAAAAACAGGCTATGTACTTAAACGCATGGCTTAATTGTGATTGATGTTTTTAAATTAATGGTGCTTTATGCAGGTTGTTTAAACGTCTCATGTACTCCAAGCACTGTTTATGGATGACTGATGAAATTCCTCTGAAGTAAATGTAATAAATCACGATGACACCTTGTGTGCACATGGAATGCTGCATTTGTAAACAGTCACACAGCAGAAATTTACAACATTAAAAATCTGATAGGTTAGAGGTGCACAGGGTCTGTTCAGTGGCACCTAGTAACTATTTCTGGATGAGGTGTTTGCTGTCTCTGTTGTCCTTGGCCCTTTAGTGTGTTTTATGCACATGGGCTGCTGCTGGACTGGATTTGAGGACTGTAGTAGAAACAAATATTTAGCAATTCCTCTACTGTTCCTTATGACATAGACCACCTCAGTATTGTCCAAAAAGTGCATGGGCCACAGGACGTGGTAACATGGATGGGACTCAGCATGTGGGACTGGAGCAGGAGCAGCAGCTGGGGCTGGATCTTGCAGTCTCATTGCCATGACCACGAGCATCCTCTCAAACAATTCTTTGCACTGTGCACTTATCTCCCCCCTTCAACCTGCATTCCTGCTCCAAAAACTGTGCTGGCCATTTCTCATCGCACTGTCCACTCTCTCTCTCTTTCTTCTCATCTTGCATCTTTTTCTCTGGTATTCCAAGTGCTGCTTGGCATTCTGAAGGATCTCTTATTTAGTTATGGGCCTACGTCCCCCTGGTCTGCTGCATCACAGTTCACACTTCAAGGTTCCTGCTTATCTGTGTGTGCCTTGCAGAGGTGAAATGGCCTGCCAAGGCAAATGAAAACACATTGTTGTTTGAGCATGAGACAAAAATACATTGCATCTGCTGCACAGAGAAAGGCTACATCAGCTGGAGGTCAAAAGATGCTACGCTTTATCATTGTCTTGGGTTTTTTCCCCCACACAAAATTTCTTGGCTGAACCAGTACTGTGAGCCCTGCTCAGCTGCAAGATTTCATATGTCATGGTATGATGCACTTTACAAATCCAATTTAAATTATTTATAAATACCCATAATTTTCCCTTGGGATTATGTGGCATGGGTTTCACTCATTATGCTTTACTATCTATGGTTTTACTAGCTTTTAGGCAGGGCAACCACTGTAGATCTTTATAGTCCTACTGATTCCACTCAAGGTCATCCATCTAATGCTAAAGAACTTTTTAGTCATTGGGTGACTGACCAGCATATCTCTGCGTGGAGGAAGCTCATGAGCTACAGAGGTGGACATAATAATGATCAGCAGAGTGCAGCATCTGTCCTCCACTGCTGTGATCATTGTTGTGTTGTGTAGTTTTGTTGAAGTGCTCTCTCTTACACCTAATCACTTTTTTGGAGAGTACCATCTTTGGGTGCGTCTACACTAGTATATTAAGTCGACTTAAGCAGACTTAAATTGACTTAATTTACTCTGCATCTACACTACAGTTTCCTTAAGTCGACTTAAGCTGCTGCTTAAGTCGACTTAAGGAAATTTTAAGTTAACTTATTAAGACCTCCTTTTACTTTGACCTACTAGTTAAGTCGACTATTAAGTTGACTTAAACCAGTGTAGACGCGGATTAGCCCTAAATTGACTTAAAGTCGACTTAAAGGGCTCCCAGGGTTCCCCCACTGACCTCCCTGACAGGGTGCCTGGCACAGCCAGAGCCTGCCGTGCCCACCCACAGGGCAGGACACAACCCTGCCCACCCAGCTCCTATACCCTGTCCCTGTCCTGTTCAGCCCCCCATGTACCCTGGTACAATGGAGAAGATGCAGAGCTCCCTGGTACTTTGGAAGGCACTCCCAGGTCCACCAGCCCCTACAGGTCGACTTAGGCATCCAGTGTGGATGCTCTAAGTTGATTTGACAAGGTCGACTTTAAGTCGACCTAAATTTACAGTGTAGACATGCTAAATTGACTTAATAAAGTCGACTTAAAGTTGACTTTGTTAAGT